>PVJA010000096.1:32880-107970 GCA_004027025.1 Myocastor coypus | reverse complement strand
TTACAAATTAGACATATACAATAAAAATAAACATATTCTCAATGATATAATGCATAACTTGAATGCATTCACCTAACATAATTCTTAAAAATATTCTGGCATTGTTTTGGAATAGCTGCCATTACTCTGGTGAGAAAGTTACCTATTCTTAGAAGAGCATTTGCAGAACTCCCTGTAAAGAATTACTGGAACTGGCCAGGGAAATAGCTTAGTGGGATAAGTTCTTGAGTGGCAAGCACAAGGTCCTAAATTTGATCCAATAATAATAATAATAATAATAATAATAACTGGAACTATTCTGAAGATATGATTTTACCACATTGTTTTTCACATCTCATAGTTAACATAATGATTAATTAGAAAAGAAATATTTCTTCCTTTCCTACAACTCAGATTACTTGTGTGAGTATTCATGTGATTTTATGAGCTCTCTTGGTATGACTATATTCTTACAGTTCTGGAAATAGAGATTATGGTTAACCTGTGCTTTACCTAAGTAGCATCACCTATCATGCAAATTGGCCACAAAGGGAAGATGGAGATTAGTAGCTTTATTTCTTTACATCAGCAATTCGAAAAACACTGCTGCACTTTCCAAGGAGTCATTTGACGTAGCGTTCTACTTTCAGTTCAGACATCCCTCGGGCCCTATTAATAAGTTGGAAAAATGAAGGCATCAAATAATGGGGTAAGCAAGGCTGAGGATATACAGTATTGTTCATTTAAAACATCAGAGAATGTGTTTGCTGCTTCTCTTAGACTGTGGAGAACTGAGAAGACTCATTACCACACGGATCAAAGGAAAGAGTGAAAGACAGACACGCTCTCCCTAGAAATGTGCATCAATTAAGAGCTGCAATGGATGTTCAGGGAATTTGAGATTCTAAACTGATGGGTCAGAGAAGCATGACAGAGATGTCAGACTCAAGACTTTTCCTGTGAAGCTAAATAGCACCAGGTAAGCAGTCTTAATATCCATGTGGTGAAACTACTCATGTTAGAGTACATAGTTTTTGAAAATTTGGACTCTTAAAATTGAAGTGTCAAATAGCACATTATAATGAGAAGTTGTGGCACATTACATATTTCAAGAGTCAGTGCAGCTTTTTATCCTGATTTGAATGCCATGGAGCTTGAAGTGAATATATCTTTTTATCTGATAGAAAAGTTAACTAAGAAGTCAAATTTATCTAAATCAAGAAACAAGTCTGTATGGGAAGACATACAAATGTATGAGTGGTGCTTACTTTAGACAACACTTGACTATTTCCAACTTCTAACTTTGAAATGAAAAAAAAATAAAAAATACATAGAAACTACAAAATAATTTCCATGACCACACATTTTATGACTATGGTTACAAATGATATATATAATTTTATAAAGTATAAGGTCACCATTCATAGCTACTAGGATTTATTATTAATTATGGACAAAGGAATGTGGTGTGCCTCAGTTTCAAGGGACATAAAATGCATCAGTGGATGTGTATTCATGCTAATAAGCACGTGGTGAAAAATGATTATTACTGAATAATAATCTTTGTTTCCCAACCCATTATCTAATTTAGCATAACCACCCAGGGTTACCTTGGTAGTAGTATCTAAGTTTTTAACAATCTCTCTGTTTTTTTTGTTTGTTTGTTTCATATTTTTATTTTTATTTCTTGATACACGATCTTACTACGTAGTCCAGACTACTAGTGATCCTCTGTCTCAGCCTCCCTTGCGGTGGGGTTATAGGCATGCACCACCATGCCCTGCTCCGGGGCTGGCACAGGCTCACCAAGCAGGCACTTATGCTACTGAGCTGTCTCTCCAGCCTCAAACTCCCCGTTGATGTAAAACACACCACTACATTTGAAAACCTCTACTTTATAATAAATAACAGAGCCAAGGATTGTGTTGGAAGGGCAGAGGTTTCCTGCAGGATTTGATAACTTCTGGTAAAAAATTAAAGACTTTGAAACTCAATTTAAAATCAAAAAGTGAAGACAGAAGCACTTTGCCTAATTGACTCACAAAGTCATTTTGAAGTACGTAGTAGTCATTGTGAATATAAATTATATATGAAGTTCATCAAAGTGCTTTCAAAAGTTGAAAGTAATATGAAATTCATGGCATTATTTTCAAGCAGTATAAGTTAATTTTTAAAAGTTTTTAACGTGTGCATAAAAATTCAGTAAGTGTATACACCAGAAGATCTTAGGAAGTCTATGTGTATAAACATAAATAGAAAAGATATGTGGAAAGAAAGTGCAATTCATATTGGTGTCCCAGTCTTGTGTAATAAATAAGTACAATTCAAACTATAAGTTATTTTTCATTGGAATTGCCCCCTCATTAAATGGGTATTCTGTACCCAGGAATAAATCATGAGTTTGTTGATTTAAACTCACTGCTCACGTATGTTTAAGGACAGGAAGAAATATATGGATTTTGACATCATGTTCACATGGAGCAGACTTTAGGCCAATGTACTCATGAGTGGTGTTCTGTGACCCAAAACATTTTATAGAGTATTAGAACATGCAAGTGAGAAGTTCTCTAGCAAGAGTCTCGCAAATTCTTCTAAATTAACTGTGCCATTCTTCCCTTGACCAGATCGTGCCTTGATTTTTTTAATTAGTTGTGGTAAGTTAAAGTTTTACAACAATAACAATCACAGATTATTAACTTGTTCCTGGATTTATTAATTTAACAAGTATTCTCTGAGCTTCAACTATCTGTTATACACTGTTGTAAAAGACGATAGAAAAGAAAAGACAAAACACCAAGTATATTTTCTTCTGTAGTTATTACCTGTGTGGTTCAATAGCAAAGTTTTCTCGAATATTAATTGTAGAACCATTTCTTCTACTTAATGACAAAAGCCATTGATTTATGCATGTGATGCTGTGAGAGGTAGTTTGGCTTACTCAGAATTTGCAAGGGACTACAGAATTTTGCTTTTTTTTTTTTTTTTTTTTTTTTTCCTACCTGCTGTGCAACAGCAGAGATATTCTGATTATATTGATTTCTTTTCTCAGCATGGACATTGTCAATCATAATCGTTGTGCCTGTTGAAAAACAACAAAGAACAGGCATATTTTGCTTCTCTCGTCTTCTAAAAGAATATATAAAAATCGCACTTACTAAATATGTGTAATCAAAAATAAATATATATACTTTAATATAAATAAATGTGTGTATGGGGCCCGGCGGGATGGCTCAGTGGTCTGGAGCGCCTGCTTGGGGAAGCTTGTGCGGCTTCAGGGACTGTGGTTTCATCCCTGGCACCACATGCTGCTCCAGCCCTGCCCTCGGGGTGGGCTGAGCCAGCCATTAAAATGAGTGAATAAACAAAGGTTCTGAAGCAAGAATAAAAATAATAAAATTTTAAAAATAAATAAATAAATGTGTGTAAAATATGTGCAATATTTAAAAGAATACATATTAGCATGCAATTCTCAACCACGGTGTGAGTCACTTTATTTGTCAAAAAAAAAAAAAAAAAAAAAAAAAAAACCTAAATAATTTACCCGAGAAGAACAAATTTGTCATATGCTTTTTTTTTTTTTTTTTAATTTTAGGGAAGGGTCTATAGATTGTCCAGGGTCTCACTTCTAGATTGGACTCACAGTGATCCGCCTGTTTACAGCCTCCCAATACCTGGAATGCAGGCGCACACCTCCATACCCAGTCTCAGTTGCCATCTCAGTTCACCCTGGGCTGGGACCAGCACAGCAGGCATAGGGATTGAACTCGTGGACCCTGAGCCTGCTTACCGGTGTTTGAATCTGCTGAGCTATTTGGCTGGTCCCTGTCACAAACCTCTTTATGAGTAATCCAGGGGTTTGTTCCTAGGATCCCATCTCACTAAATAAAAGGACGCTTATATAGTGCTACATTCATGCTTGAAAAGGAGAAAGTTAAATAGTACATTTTCTCAATTTAAGTAGAGAAGTGTAGGCAAACAGAGGACCCGAATGAGCCTTTTCAACAGAGCTTAATGTAGTCATGCATTATACAACAAAAGTACTAATTCAGACTTAGTGGAGCTATTTCATTTCCAGTCTAATGGGAATAGGTGCTATTGGTTAGAATAATATTGCTACTAGTATTTTATAAATAGCAGGTTTTGATGATGTAAGCAAAGCTTTTAGTGATTTAAAAACAATGAATTTTGGTCAGCAGCCTGAAGGCAGATGTGCTTGAGAAGCTGATCACCCTCCCTCTCTCTTCGCATCCTAAAGAACTTGTATCATTGAAGCTTGAACGGGAATATGTCAGGCCTAGGAATGAGACAACTTCGTGGAAGGAACATGGTAAAGGCTTCATAGAGGAAGCTGTCATTCAACACGTGTGAAGAATAGCAATAAGCAATACTCGTGGGATGAGCTAGGTATATTGCCTGCTTAGGTCACTCACTCCTAGATGTTGAGATTCAGCTCAAAGGCAAGTATTGCTTTCTAAGGTGGCATTAATAAGATTCTACTCATCAGAGATAGTTGCTCAGTTTTTATTCCTAGTGTCTGAGTAAGCCATAGAGCTAGTCATATTTTTCAAATTGATAAATTTAACCTGGAAAACAAAGGAGTAATTGAAAGCGGATATGAAATATCTTTGGAAAGAATTCACAAGTGACTCTATAGAAAAGAAATTAGCATTGCCATTGTACATAATTCTCTCCACTGTTTATCCCATCATAAGAAAATGCAAGCCGGGCATGGTGGCGCACACCTGTAATCCCAGCTCTTGGGAGGCTGAGGCAGGAGAATCAGTGAGAGTTCGAGACCAGCCTGGGCTACAAAAGTGAGCTCAAGGCCAGCCTGAACTGCATAGCGAGACCCTGTCTCAAAAAGACAAAGAAAAAAAAATGCACAACACAGAAAACCTTTCCTGTGGGTGAGCCACTTTCTCCCCAGTCAGAGAGATGTTCCAGACTCTTGTAATGCTCTTTCTGAAGTGCCCTTCTGGTCATGGAGTCTCATGCTCAGGTTGGCCTGCTCCCTAGTCACCCCTGAGCCTCTTAACACTCTCCATGGTACTGAGAAACGCACACAGGCAGTTCTTCAGAGGTCACCCACTAGCCAGCTAATTCTGCACCAGTGGTTCTCAAGCTGTGGGTCTCCACACCGCAGGAGTCGAACGACCAAAACACAGGGGACATCTGAAGCCATCGGAAAATATATATTTGAACCCATGCTATGCCATGGTGAAATGTTATTTATTGGAATTAGTAATAAATATTTCTCAACATATAATCAAATAGTGTTTTTGTGATTAATCACTATGTTTAAATTATGTTTGATTTGTAGCAATGACAATATGTAATGCATATCAGGTATTTACATTACGAATCATAACTGTAGCAAAATTAGAGTTTTCAAGTAGCCACGAAAATTATTTTTTGGTTTGGGGTCGCCGCAACATGAGGAACTGTATTGTGGGGTCACAGCATTAGAAAGATTGAGAGCCACTACCTTACATGAAGGAAACTGAGTCAAATAGTAAATGTAAAATAAGGAGTACACAAGTCAAGTTACTTTTATTTGTTAGGCAAAGATTTGTAACAGCTACTTAGTCAAGTGCTCTGTTTATCTTTAGTGTAGTGTCAAACGTTAAATTCATGATCCAAATAAAATGATCGAAAGTGACAATGGAATATACGAATGTTTGATATAAATGCAGCCAACTTGTCTGAACCTTACAATCTGCCCTGGATATATACATACGTTGTTTTTTTTTTTTTTTTTTTTTTTTTTTTTTTTTTTTTTTTTTTTTTTTTTTTTTTTTTTTTTTTTTTTTTTTTTTTTTTTTTTTTTTTTTAACTTGGAGAAATAGAGTTTAAGGAAAATCACAATTAGAAAATTTGAAACCTTCATATGTCCCAGGGCTTTCAAGTATTCTTCAAAAAATGTCTCCTTCAATTTTCAACGTTTTATATTTTGATTGGTTGAATTATAGGTGGTTGGATTATAAAGGTATACTGAATTTGGAAGCCATCTTAGCCCTCCTTCTGTAGATCATTGGACCCCCATATCATTAAGATACAAAGCACCAGGCACTATTTACTTTTCGGGTTCTCAAATAATAAAAAATATATGGAGGTAGGAGCAATGCAACTTTTACGTTATTTTCTATTACACTTTGGAGATATTTGAGAAACTGAACATTTTTTATGAGGTTTACAGTTGATGCCGGAAGTTCTTGGCTTAATTTCTTCCTATTTAATAATAGTAGTGACTACTTGTGTAAGTCACTTAGAAATGTTTATTACTACTGAGTACATGCATAGGATGGAAGTCATTGAAAGTATTAATAAAAATGAAAAAATAGATAATTATTCAAATATACTGAAAAGAATCATGACTATTATTATGCAATACAAAGAAATCAAAATATTGTATATATAAATGCTTGCATGATCTAAAACAATATCTTCATTTAAGTAACCATGAATAAGAATTATTCAGCATCAACTGCATATCATGATTTTAAAATATTGTTAGATTCACACTTTATTAATAATAACAGTTATTTGATACTCATCATTAGATAATTGAATTTCATATCACTCTGAGAGGCCATGCTTTCGCTGACATTTTGTAGAGATTAAAAAAAGACATAAAATTTAATAGTACCATTTCATATCTTGTGCAACAAATAGTCTTTTCTTTATACAAATTGAAAAAGGTTTCTGCTCACTTACTCATTCAATTTGTGGAAATAACATACATTATTTTTCATTTGCTTTAATTTAATTTCATCTTTTTGAATGACTCTGAATTGAATTAGAAGTAACATAAAGTTATCCCAGTGCGTTTGTTCTGTCCCTTATTATTATGTGTATAGAACTATAAACATTCTATGAATGGCTCACCCGCTATTTCTCATTTCATAGTATCACTTATAAAGAGCATTTTCATTGTGTGGCAGAAAATATACACTGCATTAGTCACCAGTGGAAATAACCAGCTTGTGAAGAGAAGAAACATATATAAGTGCAGGATTCATGCTCATTGGGGCCCTTGCGTTTTATGACTGTGGAAGAGCAGAACATCAAGACAGGAAGGATGTGATGCAAAGGGGAAACAAACAAGCAGAGATGGGAAGAAGTCAGGACCCTGATAGCTCCATCATAGCCACACCTCCAATAACCTAACTTTCTCCCACTAGGCTCCGCCCTGAAGTCAGCCACAGACCAGGGGCCAAGCCTCCAGAGCATGACCACTGGCGAACACATGAGGTCAAAATCACTAAGCATGTCAATTATAATCTAATTAAACATCACAGATGCTACTCAAATTTTAGCAGGCTTTTCAGAATCCAGGGTTTATTCTGAGCACTGGGCTTATCAGAAACATTAATTTGCACCTAAGTACTTCAATTGAATCCAAGTAACAAGAATGTTAAAAGAATTAAGACATTAAATATTATTTGAAATGAGGAGAGGTTAATGTAAATGAAAAGCTTGCATATTGTTGTTAACAACAGTACCCAGAAGACAAAAGAAAATATGAATACTAGATTATGTAGTATAAACATGTCTGTGTATTGTTTACACAAACCGAAACATTTTAGAAAATGATGGTGAAATATATATATATATATATTGCTGTATTTATTCTTCAAAACAAATCTAGAAAGTATTAATGGACTCTAGAGATGTGAATAAAATACAACGCTGAAGATTTAGAGAGTCAGCAAATTTCTCAAGGCTGCTTAGCTAGTGTCTTAGTTGCTCTTTGCTCGTTGCTGAGACACTCAAAATGAAGGAAGGAAAGGTTTATTTAGCTCACAGTTCATGGAGGTTTCAGTCCATATTCAGCTGGCCCAAGGATGAGTGGAGCAGGGCGGAGAGCATCCAGTTCATGGCAGCGGAACAGCAGCAAAATGGTGGCAGAGGCAGCCAACCAAACAGGGCAGCAGAGCAGCAGCAACAGCTAGAGCTCCAGTCTGTCTCTCTGTGTCTCCTTATATTACATTCAGGCTCTCTGCCTTAGCTCCCGCCCTAGGCTACACCCATAATCCCAGAAGTACTTCCACCCATAATCCCATCAGTACTAAAACCCATAATCCCAGGGATCATGGATCAAGTCTCAAACTCTAGAAGTCCCCGCTCAATGTCTACATGAGGCTTTTGGGGGACAACTAGACATAAACCATAACAGCTAGTAAGAGTCAGAGCCAGGTTAGGAACCTGTGTAGGCTTGACCCTGAAGTTCATTACCATTTACTCTCTGTCCTATATTTCTTTTTGGTTAAAACATCTTTTAAAAGGTGCATTTTCAATTATTGTTTTAATATATAAATTTAAAATAATAGGGGCCCGGCGGGATGGCTCAATGGTCTAAAGTGCCTGCTTGGGGAAGCTTGGGCGGCTTCAGGGACTGCGGTTCGATCCCCGGCACCACATGCTGCGCCAGCCCTGCTCTCAGGGCAGGCTGAGCCGGCCATAAAAATGAGTGAATAAACAAAGGTTTTTTAAAAATAAAATAAAATAAAATAAAATAATAGTGTTGATACTCAAGTTAAGTTGAAAATATCATTTCTTCTTAGTGGAATCACCATGTCTTCTTCATGTTTTATGAAATAACTGGTTAAAGTAATACATAATAATTAAGAAAGTCTGGGCGTGGTGGCACATGCCTGTAATCTTAGCACTTGGGAGGCTGAGGCAGGAGGATCGGTGCGAGTTCAAGACCAGCATGGGCTACAAAAGTGAGCTCAAGGCCAGCCTGAACTGCATACCGAGACCTTGTCTCAAAAAGACAAAAAGAAATAATTAAGAAAGATATCACATGAATTAGATTCTCTACAAACATGGCAATGTGATCTCAGTCCTCATACATAGTAGCCTTAGGGTAAAAATCTTGTTCAGCACATCTTATAATAAATAAAAGTCATCATCTTGTGTAGATTCATAGCTAAAGAAGGATTGTGAATTTTTTATGTTTGATGAGAGCCCATCAAAATTTTGATCAAGCAAATAAAAGGAATCATTTTAAGATGCAAAACTCTTTGTTGAGTAAAGAACTAAATAAGAATCAATGCTACAGGGAAATTGGATAGGAGATGATGGCTATAATCAGGTAAAATATGGTGATGTGTGCACTGTGGCTGCAGTTAAACTCAATATGCAGGAAGGAAGTGGTACTATTTGGACCGGAGTACAGTGAAATTTGTTGCGTGTTTCAAAGCCAGTTCTAGTAGGTTTACTGATAGATTGAACAAAGGGCACAAAAGAAATATAATTGTAGGCCATCACTAGATTTTGCTGTTAGCAAATGTGTAAATGGACATCCTGAGAGGATGAACACTTGGTTATGAGAAAATTTGAGAGAAATGCCAGAGATTAGCTGAGGACACATTTGTACTTAGATGAATACCACAGACAGCTGAGAACTGTGTTAAATAGTAAATGAGCTGCTACACAATCTGCTTGCAAAATAGAATCTGTTGACAAAATTTTCAAAATAGAATATTATTCATAGTTACATTTTCTGATACAATATTTAATTTTCTATTATTTGTAATATTATAAAAGTGGAATACATTATTGATTCAGGATAGCTAAAAAAAAAAGCACTACAGCAAGATAGCTTCCAAAACAATGGAAATTTACTTGGGAGGATTATCAGTCCAATACCAAAGCGGATTCACTGCCTGCTTAGCGCCCTATTTCTGGTTCACACCAGCTGTGCACAGCCCAGTATAAAAAGGCAAAGCAGCCCTTTGAAGCCACTCTTAGAAGGGCACTAATCCCATTCAACAGAGCTCTTCTTCCTGCCCTGTCACTTCCCCCGAATGCTCTAACTCTACCCAAAGGCCACTGGATTTGCTGTTTCACTGTATGAATTTGAGGGCAAGTGAATCTTCTGACTATGGCAAGCAGGAAAGAAAATATGCTTAATGATCATTAAAATGAGGATATATGTGTTTTTACTACAATAAAACACTCACCCTATTATTTGTAAAACTGCTAAAAATTCCTACTGTTTAATGACTTGAAGACATTAAAAAAAATTCAAGATCTTCTTCATCTACTTTTTTTTTTTTTCCACAACTGGGGATGGGGATTGAATTCAGGTCATTTGCTTGCCAGGCAAGAGCTTATTCTACTGAGCTATCTCCCCAGCCCCTTCATTTGCTCTTGTATTAAAGACAAAGCTATCTGGAAATCAGTATTTCAGAGTCAGAAGATGTAATCCAGGGGCTGGGGAGATAGCTCCAAGGCACAAGTGCCTGCTGGGCAAGTGCAAGGTCGTGAGTTCGAACCCTGGTCCTCCCCCCACTCCAAAAAAAAAAAAAAAAAAAAAAAAAAGAAAAAAGATGTAATCTAGTGTAGGTTATTTGCCTAGATTGTGTAGGGTACTAGGTAAGATACACAGTGCTGTAAAAATGAACAAACTAAGACAATCTTTCATGCTAATCTCTTGATCAGGGGAGTCAAGGAAAACAGGATTATATGTGGGTGTGCAAAAAATTCATAATGAAATAAAGTTTTTATTCAGCTGTGTGTTGCTTCCCAGGAAGAAAAATTATAATTGTTTATGTCTAAATATTGAAGTTCAAATATGGTAATCATACTTGGGGAGATATTTTCAAAGTTATTTTGATAATGCAATTTTTCTGAAGTATAATTTAACAAATAATCCCTAAAAGCTATTTTTCCTGTATACTTTTATGGAAATTCCCTTAAGGAATCTATAACTAATCTTGGTGCGTCGCAAAGGTATTAAGTGTATCTCTCATTCTAGAAAAGTCTACGGGACATTGGAAATTGTTTTATAGACTTTTATACATGGAAAAGCATTGATTTTTATAGATATGTATTTAATATATTATAAACAATTCAAAATTGAAATATTTTAAAACAATCCTTTTTGTTTTATAGAGTTTTATTTTAATAATGTAAATATACAAAAATTTCTTAAAGGTCATATATCAAAAAGTTTTCCACAAAGTCCCTAGACAATGAGACTTTGGGCAAATGAGATTTCTGTGAGTTCTCTATCCTGTGAAATAGATCTATATTATAAATTCATTTTATAAAAAGTTAAATTCTAGTGCTTGATATATATCATTGTGGTGATATGCAGAACACTGAACTAAGTTTAAGACTTGAGTTGATCTGACCTCTGGAGTACAGTAAATTTTAGAATCCTTATGGAAAACAATTATTTATCATATAAATCCATGCCAGCTGATAGATGTACAAGGAGCAACACATTAAGAAAATTGTGTGTGTGTGTTCCAAAAAATGTCAAGATATGTATCTGTTTCTTTTCCATATGAAGAAATTAATTTCTGTCATGTATTCATAGGTGGACTACATGGTCAGGTTGAAATGACCTTAGGCTTGCAGGGTTGATCTTCAGTTGGAAGAGGTAAGTGGAATTAAACCATAGCACACTATGGACAAATAGAAGCAACCAAGTGGCCAGAATAACAAGCAGGTCAAGAGATGCGAAACACATTATTGTGGAGAAGCAAAGAGAATAAGGAACTTAGCAAAGGTTAGAGAGTACTAAGGGTTGCTCAGGAGAATACACAGGGAGGATTTTAAACTGGTTCTCACTGGAGAGAATTTAAGATAACAAAGACAGTTGACAGACTAATGCAGTGGTGAGCTACCCAAAACTTGGATACACAGCTAGTGAAAATAAAGCCAGTCACTGAATTTGCCTCTACTCATCATCACATTCAACTGTGCCCCCGCCCCCGGGTATGCTGAGATGGGATTTAGACTGGGCATGGTGGTGCGCTGCAATGGCAGAGATTGGGAGGCTCAAAAGCAGGAAAGATCCCTCACTATGAGTCCGATATGTGCAATGACACCCTGTACTAAGAACAGAATAAAGGTAAAAAGAATGCCACCAAGAATATTTTTAAATGATCTTCAAATGTTGTGATTTAAATAAATTGCAAGTGTGGAAAACAGCTTGCTCATAATAGTAATGATACACTGCATGCCTAAAGTTTTCAAAGAGTCACAAGAACCCATAAAAATTATAGAAAGTTAGTTTTGAAGTGAACTATTCTAATGACTAGCCAAGCCCTACTGATTCTGGGGTACATGACCCTGAAATTACCTATTCTTTTGCTCTTCTAACCTCTTGAGAGGGTCTCACCTTACATTCACTGATTAAAAGACATGCAGCCAAGTATCTCCTTGGAGTGCCTATGAAACAGAATGAGTAATGCCTTTTTAAATTAGTGATAGGAGAAGCACAAAGCTTGGCGAAGTTGAGCTCCTTTTCCTCACCTGAACTTTCTTTGATGAGAAAATAAGGCTAGAAAACATGTGAGAATGTATTGTCTCTTGAGAGACCTAGTACTTCAGACTTCAGCTTTAAAATGTTTAAAAATGTGAAAAACTTCATTTCTGGAGTTCTGATAACTGTTACCCTTAGAAATAGAAATCCGAGAAACGGAAATTTAAAGTGAAGAGGGACAGTATGTTTTTTCCTGTCACAATTTGACTCTTCGTTCATAATTTTTAAGATATATAGAAATAGGGACTGTTTAAATTTGATAGTAAGTAAAACACTAAGAATAATGCCGAGAGAGAAAGAGAGAGAGAGAGAGACAGAGAGACAGAGAGAGCAGAGACAGAGAGAGACAGAGACAGAGAGACAGAGAGAGAGACAGAGATGGCAAAAAGGTGAAGTGCAGAAATAAAGTAAACAGTTGAAGATCTCTGACTGTGCCATTATTTGAGCTGTGAGACTTTCACGTAAATTTTCTCAGGCTACCCTGGGACAATCAGGTGAATTCTTTCTGAAGCAAATTCTAACTCGAAAAGGGTTCATAATAACCATTTCTAGTATTACAGAAATACTCAAAAACGTGTTAATTTATTGGCACACATGAATTCTTTGAATAATTCTACTGTTTTAGGACATCCATCCTGTAAATATGAATTCACAAATGAGCTACCTCAGTCAGGTAGGGCTGCTGTAGCCAGTTACGATGGATTTCCTCTTCATGATTCTGGAGGCTCAGAAGTCCAGCCCTGCAGGTCTAGGGCTGGGTGTGGGCCTCTGTCCTAGTTCAAAATCTTCTCCCTGAAGCCTCCTCTAGCAGACAGCAGAGAGGAAGAGGAAGTTCTCATGTCTCCCAGTGTAATGGTGTTGATCCCACACAAGGAGGCCTTGCTTTTACCACTTCGTTACTGCCCAACAAGCTGCCAACTACTTAGCATCATTACACGTTGGGTGAATGTGTCCTGCAGTCTGTCTAAAAGCCAAGAAAATCACAAAGAATAGGGAGAGGTTTCTAAGCGAATTCAGAAACCTACAAAACAATGTAGTATTTTAGAAGCAGTGGGCCATGAATCTTTGAAAGGAATTTAAGTGGAAGAGAAGAAGTTCCATGAGGTCATAAATACTCCACATTCAGAATATCATGCAAGGAAATTGGTATGTTAGATTTAAGAGCAGCTAGTTTCATTCCTGTTTCTTTTACTGCATAGATAGATGATAGCTAGCTAGCTAGATAGATAGATAGATAGATAGATAGATAGAGATACAGATATATAGTTATAGTTACAGCGAGCTCCAGCTCACTTAAAAAATCATCTTATTTTGACTGAAAATGCAATCAGCCTTCAAAGAATTCTTGGTCATTCCTTGGTTCGGGATTTGAGGCTTAGGAGTCCTTTGCAGCGTTGTATTTTGCTTGCTGTACTTCAGCCTAAAGAGACTGATGACTCTGTTTACAGCCTCCATTATAGTAAAAGCCCTCACATGGTGATAGTAGGGTCTTACATTAGTACTGCATTTGCTTCTTCAAATATGAGACCTCTACTAGATTATCCTTTCCTGAGGTTAAGAGCCACAAAATAATAGTTTTTTTTAATATCCTGAGGACATTTTAAAAAATTCATGTCAATATGGTAGTGTAGGTTAAGGTGTTCCAAGCTCAAAATTTTATTTTTCTTCTGCCTTCTGAAATTGAATTCGTATTGAGCTATTCAACTATATTCAGTTATGAGTTCACTTCAGTGGTAAACTGGACCAAATCTTAGAATAATCCTATTGCTTCTCTCAAGTGGAAAGTTTATTATGTGGGGATATTATATTACTAGATTATATTAGTGAGAGATCTCAAGGCAGAGAACAGAGGCAGATATGACGAAGTCTACTAGCTTAGAGAACACTAACCTAGACTATTTCCGAAAAGAACGTTCTTTATATAGTTTTTCAAAAGATTCCTGCATTAAGTAGCAGGAAACACCAGAAACCAGGAGGGCTTGAAAAGCAGTTGTGTACAGAATGATGAAATCCTCACGGGAATTTCACAAGCTACAGATTCATCCAGGACTCTATTAAAACTTTGCCATCTCTTGTCCTTTCCAAGAAAAGTGAAGAATTATAACAGGTTGTTCTAAGTCGATAAGACAGTTCAGAAAATACTTTATTTCTGACTTTTGCTGTTTTTGTTGCTTTGCTTGTCCAGTATTTCTGGGAAATATGTGAGAGAAACATTGTATTAAATGGATAAGTCTTTCAAAGATTTAATTACATGGTTATATAAATTCTATTTTGTATAATCAGAAGTAAGATTTGATTCAGAACTGATTATGCTTGTTCAGTTAAGTAGTTAATTAAGGACTTATTGTCTCTTGTTCCAAATCAAATGTTATCTTTAGGATTTTAAGCAAATGCAGAGATTCTCAATATAATACAAGTTTCTTCTTCACTTTCTTTATTAGTGAATAGCACTTATTTGATTTATAAAACATGATCAACTGCCAGAACATTTTGTTGACAAAGCACAAGACAAATTTTGAGCTACTGAATAGAGTCTCCAAATGTTCAAGGTTGCTTCTGTGGACTAAGTATAATGACTGAAGCAATCATTTAATACACTGGGTCAGACTGGAATACAAGACATATTGGTTCTATGCTAGCCTGCATTTCATTATCAATATTGATATACACCAATGATTCCCTGAACACATACAATAGAAAGATTACAATTTCATGAGATGCAGAAGGATTTCTAGATATATAGAGGAAATGATGAATACTGACCATAGAAAAATAATTTGGAGAAACAAAGAAACATTTGAGAAGTATCTGTGATCCCCTTGAAAGCAGAACTTTCCACAATGATGAGGCAGCTTTCATTCAACCGAAATTATAGCTTCCTTTCTGCCTGACTAAAAATATATGAAGGGATTATTTTATCATGGGAATTTTCTGGGAAGGAATACAAGGTAATTATCTACATATATTGATGAGAATTATAGATATTATAAGATTAAATGTAGATAATGTCTTCTAATTGTAAGAATTTATTCCTCAAGTCTAATATAGGCGACATAACATAAATAATACACAGATATTTCTGGGAAAATTTGTGAGAGAAAAACTGTATTAAAAGGAGACATCTGTCAAAGATTTAATTACATTGATATATAAATTCTATTTCCTATAATCAGAAGAAAGTGAAACTTGATTCCGAACTGATTATGCTTATTCAGTTAAGTAGTTAATTAAGGAGTGATTGTCTCTTGCTCCAAATCAATTTTTTCTTCAGAATTTTAAGGAAATGTGAAGATTTTTAATGTAATATAAGTTTCTTCTTCAGTTTCAGTATTAGTGAAGAGCATTTATTTGATTTAAAAAAGATGGTCAGCTGCCAGAACATTTTGTTAACAATTTATAAAGAAAAATCACATTCATCTGGAAATAAAAATCTTCCTGGGACATTTTCCAAGTGAATATGACATAAATGTGGTTGAACTCGGGGAGAATAACATTAAACAAAGGAAGTCTTCTTTAGCTTTTGCTTCTAAATTGAAGGGGGTACTAAATCCACACTGAAAAAAATGCCAATAAATACAAAAAATGATAAATAAAAACAAAATGTAAACAACATATTAAGCAATACACTAACAATAGACACCTGAAATTTTGGGGCCTCTGTAAAGATTGAGGGAGTAAATTCATTCATCAACATATTAAGAAAAAGATACAGAAGAACAAAGATTGTTGATGAACATCGTTGTATTTGGAAAAGTCATGATACAGGGGCAGTATTCCTGGGAGCCCAAGAGCCACTCAACACTGTGATTAAAAATGACGGCCTCCACCCACCAGATTTCAAAGATCAACTTCTTTCCACGTACACATGTTGTAAGGTGAAGTTTGACTTGTTGTGCTTTCCCACCTGCAGTTTTGCCTGCCTTTCTGTTCTTGCTTGCTTCGTTTATTTCTATTAAAAAGCTTCAGTATTTACCACACACAATCAAAGGACCCCTGGAATTCAGTCTTTTCAACATGATGTGTCTGCTTCCTTGGCTCCAGCAAGAGCAGATTTTATTTTATTGTTTGTATGAATATGAGCCCTGGCAGAAAACAGTGATGCTTATTTGGGATAACACAAGGAAAGTTTCCTAAGTGGTTATAAACGAAATTGTACCAAGGATCTTGTAGAGTCAATCTCAACTTCATTATGAGGGTTTTAATGCTAGCATTCCTGATGTGAAAAGACAAGGAAGGAGAACATCTTCATTAATACGGACAAGGATGAGGAAAGGGACAGCAGGATCTGGGATGGAAAATCTGAGACTACAGGACTGAACAAAACAAGGCAGCCTCACAGCAGAATCCAGGGGACTGAATGCTTCCCCTTTCCTCTTCCCTGCCATGCCAGAGGAAAAGGGAGCCTTTTGATGTAGTTCTCACTGGTCCGGAGGGTGGGGTCACACAGAATGATGGAAAGAAGATCAAGACAGAGAGTAAAGAGACCAGAAGTAGAGAGATAAGTGGAAGCTATCTGCTACCTTTTAGGGATAATAATGTCATGTTTGTTTATCCTTATCAATGGGTTTTTGTAACTAAGTAATAGAAAATAAAATGGTACGAATACATCATCATTTCTAAATCTTTAACAGAAGCCTTGATAAGTCCCTTTTTGGAGGGATGGCTTTCATCATGTTTCCAGTTTCTTTCTGAAAATAAACCTGCCATTCCCCTTTCATATCTAAGTGTACATTTTTTTTCATAAAACATTCCTTACAGCCAGGAGAAACAATTTCATCATAAGATTTGACCTCTCCTCCTACAAGGATATTTTTCATTAACACTTGTGAGAAAACCCACAGAAGCGTGCATAAGTGGATGGGTTCAGAAGGTCTTCCAGGTAGAGATGACTTGGAGGTCTTCCTGTCTGATGTATGCAGCTCCATAATCTTCCACTTGTCTGTAGGTAAGTCACACATAATCTTACAAAAACACACAGAATCCAGGAGATTTAATGTTTCACTTTTAATATTTAGATCTTTAATCCATTTCGACTTTATTTTCGTGCATGGTGATAGACTAGGTTCAAGTTTTAGTTTTCAGCATGTAGAGAGCCAATTTTTCCAGCACCGTTTGTTAAAGAGACTGTCTTTCTTCCAGAACACATGTTTGGCCCCTTTGTCAAAAATAAGGTGGCTGAGTGTGTTTGTATTTGCTTCTGCGTCCTCTAGTCTATTCCATTGATCTTCAGGTCTATTCTTTGCCAATACCATGCTGATCTTATTACTGTAGCTTTGATGATGAAAATATGTAATATAATCATTGTTAAATTTAAAATATAAAAAAATTAAAAAAAAATAAGGAGGATGGGGAAACGAAAAAAAAATAAAATAAAAACACACAGAATCGTACACATATGGGTATGCATGCTTGTGCTCCTACAGTTATAAACATATGAGTAAAAGCTATTATTTCTCCAGAACACTACTGTATAGTAAAAAGTACAAGGAGGAAATAAACATTTTTTCCAAGTGGGACATACTCATATTTCATAATTACTAAGGCAAGACACATAGGAATTACATTACTTTACCTTTCAGAGGTGGTTGGTTCTCTGTTTATCACAACTGCCCTTTGTCGTACACTATTTTTCTGGAAGACAGAGCAGGGGAATGGTCACAATAACACAGTTAATCCTAACTATAGATGACTTTCTGTAATCATCCATTTGAAACTAATAATAACAAGACGATGTGAAAATAATTGAAAAATGCTGTGCTCCATAGCATGGAGTATGATAATACCATCTTCTGCTAATTGACAATGACCAAAAAGGGATACCAGATGGTCCAGCTCTACCTTGTGAGCTGCAGAGAGATGCTCATCACAATAGTGAAGGAAATTAGTCCAACTTTCCTTAGTTAATTGACAAATATCATGGCTACAATCAATAAGAATTAAAATTATAATAAGTATGTAAGCATACACTTCCTGACTGACGGAGAGAGAAGTATAATTTCAAGAGTTACACCCAGCAGGTAGAGGGGGGGTGTGAGGTCAGGCTTGAGTCTTCCAAAGCCCCAGGATATTTTCATCAAACATTTCTTCATACTCAGATGGATTGGAATTAAATAACTAAAAAGAACAAAGTCTAAAGTGTAGAAGTTTTGATAATAGATACACCAAATTTACACATAGAAGTAACATTCAGTATCTTAATGGAAATATATGCATTCAGAACTCTTTATTCCTTTTCATCTTCTCCAAGAATTTTAAGTTTTCTTAGGCTATATTTATACTTTCAACACAGTGTATCTATTGTGAGGCTTTTCCATAAGACAACAGAGGGAGAATTTTATAAGAAAAAAAAAGTTCTTCTCTAAAGTTATTTCTCAAAAATAGCTTAAACTTGTCATCTAGAATCAAGCATTTTTATTGTAGAAATTTATTTTTTCAATTTTTTATATCTTAAAAGGAATGCAAATTAGAATTAAAATAGAAAATATTATGTGATACATATTTTCTCTTAACAAAGTAATATGAATTTCACAGTATTTACTGTAATAGCGTTGTCTTATACATAGAAATGTGTAAGAAATTATGAAGACAAAAAGGAGAAGGTATTGAAAAAAAGGAATTGAAACAAACTAAAGCATTAAATGATTCCTTCATTAGACCAACAGAAATGGTGGTATAGTTGATTTTTAAATTATATTTTTTGTTTCATTTTGTCTTTTAATATATTTGGTTGTTGCAGGATCTTGCTGCACGGCTCTGACTTGGGGTGATCCTCCTGCTTGCAGCCTCCCCAGAGCTGGCATTACAGACATTTGTCACTACACCCAGGTTCAGTCTGCCCTGGCGGTGGGGCTGGCATGGTGTGTAATGATTGGGATCCAACAGCGGACTCTGCACTTGCCTAAGCTTGCCTAACAGGTGTGTTAGTCTTCTAAGCTATCTTACTGGCTCTGAATTTCTCTATTTGATTTAAGTACTACAGAAGAGCACAAAATAAGAAGCTCTGGTTTTGTTTTGTCGTCTTTTTTTTTTATCATTATTCTTGCTTTTATTTTATGTGTTTAGTACAAGACGTACAGGTCCCCACTATGTAGACCAGACTATAGGGATTCTCCGAATGTCAGCCTCCTCAGCAGCTGAGATGACAGGTGTGCACCAACACGCCCGGATTTGGTGATTTCTTTGGATGGGCTCCAGTTTTGGGCTGTCATAAATAAAATTCTAAAGGCATTTCCTTATAAATATTAGCAAGAGAAGGTACATATATAACCTTCAAGTTCAGAAAACCAACCTGAATACAGCATACGAAAGTGAAAGTCAACAGATAGCGGTTGCACTGCAAAAAAACCACTGATCACACTGAGGATTTGTAGGTAAGAAGAGAAATTTAAGAACAACAGTGTTCAGAGGATGAAGCGTGAGGTGTAGACCAGAACCAGAAGGAGCAATTGAGGGAAAAGTCCATAAGAGAAAAGCAGTAAGGTGTCCCAAGAGGATTCTACAAGTAGGTTACAAACTGTTGAGAAGTCTACGAAGTTTGTAGCCTGGAGTCTAATGGTGGCCTAGTGAAGAATATCATGCGGGCATCATGGATCAGCAGCCCTGGTGCAGGAAGTTGTCAGTGATCAAAGCAAAGTGTAAAATTAAAAATGACATGTGGGTTATTGTGCCTATTAATGTAAGTGAGAAGTAGAAAAATACCTGGTAAGGGAAATAAAAAGGTAAGGTTATGAGTAACATTTTATTTTTAAATAAAATAGAGGTCACAGACTTACCAAGGGAAAATCTGTGCTGATATTAACCTTACAGTTGAAAGAAGCAACAAAGGAAAAAAGATTCTTAAACATTTGGGAGGTTTAAAAATGCAAATATATGTACAAAAATTGTGTTTTGAAGCGTATCTTCAAAATACTGTTTTTCTTTTTTTGGATTTTTTTAGGGAAGGGCTGACAGGGTTTTCAGGGTCTCAGTACAACACTCGACTCATAGTGATCCCCCTGTTTATTGTCTCCCAAGAGCTGGAATTAGAGGTGTGTGCCACAATGCTCAGTCTCAGTTGCCATCTAAGTGTGCCTGAGGAGGAGGGGGGGCAGTACAGTCTGTCCAGGGATCTAACACCTGGCCTCTGCGCCTGCTTGCAGATACTTTAATCTGCTGAGCTATTTGGCCAGCGCTTTGAAAACCTAGTATTTTTTCTTCTCTGTTTTCTCCAAGCTCAAAGAAAAACTAAAATAGTATAACTTCCTCTTCTGTTTTGGAGAGTGAAGAAACTGGTCTGATTACTCCATCCCTGTAGTAATGAAGGAAAAGCCTATTCATGGATAATTGATTATACTTTTTCTTCTGCTAACACATTTGGCACAGACATAACACAACCAGAAAATATTTTGCAAATAAAAGAGAATTAATTAATTCATTTCATACAAAATGAAGGGTGACTTTTTAAGTAAAGAAACGATTTCTTGGGGCCCGGCGGGATGGCTCAGCGGTCTAAAGCGCCTGCTTGGGAAAGCTTGGGCAGCTTCAGCGACCACGGTTCGATCCCCGGCACCACATGCTGCGCCAGCCCTACCCTGGGGGCGGGCTGAGCCAGCCATAGAAATGAGTGAATAAACAAAGGTTCTGAAACAAGAAAAAAATAAAAATAAAAAATTCTTAAAAAAAAAAAAAAGAAAAAGAAACGATTTCTTTGCCTTTGCAAAGTTAGATTAGTCCAATAGTCTTAGATTCTCAACTTAGAGTGATATGTACATTTGTGAGCTCATAGATTCACTTGTTAAACAAAAGGTTGGATTTTAAACTCTATATTTGAAAATACTAGTGGAAACGGATTTGTAAACATTTGCAACAGTTAAGCCTCTGAATTCATAACCAGCACAGCTCTCTCCTGCTGCACTAATACTAACCAGGTCCCTCAGTCTATCTGAAACTCATTGACTTGTGCTACAGCATCCAATAACTCAGTGGTTTCCCAAATTTTCTGTTCAAGGAGATTATGGGGCTACAGAGGAAAGGGAGTGAAGATATATTGTGTGCCTAAGGAGAGTCACCTAGAGAGAAGACCTTCTCACAGTCTTTCATGGAGAGCAAACTGACCAAGCAATGACCATGACTCATCAGATGGTTCATATTGACAACATTTCTAAAAAGCACTGTACATGATTTCAAAGAAAACTCTGAGGGGATTTAACTGACCTTGGGAAATAGAAAAGCTTCATATTTTGTTATACAGGTCTTGCTTTAACTTGCCCTTAACCACCCAGCAGAAAAATTTAACCACAAGGCATAAAACGTAAAGCTTGATGAGGATGCTGAGCTGTAAAAGGCTTAAATCAACAGCTTCTATCATTGCTAGTTTTGCCAGTAACCCACTGCGAATATGGAACATTGAACTATGTATACAACTACTTTCTTTTAGTTCAGTGAAAATAAATTTTTGTACCAATAATGATTACAGAAATTATCACATCGATACCCTGTGCTCCATATAACTACTAGGAGGACAACAATATGAATTGTATCAAATACTGGAAAAGTACTACTAATGTGTTTTGAAACTGACACATTGTTATTAGCTAGTAAATGCAAAAAATATCAAAAAAGGAAAGATCTATAGGGATCTGTCAGTAAAATGATTACTAATGGAAAACCAAGTAAAAGATGTTAGGCAAAAATTGTGGCAAATGGATAAAAGAAATTAGTTCTGGTCATAAAATTGATTCTTCTAATAGAAGTCAGATTTGTTAGAGATGAGGAATTTTTCTAAGATAATAGTTAATAAAAAAGAGTTAATGAAATATTCAATTTAGAAATAGGAGAATAATCTCACTGGAAAGATCTCAGTAAATCTTCAGGTGAGAGTCTGGTGACATTCGCCCTGGGATGAAAGGTCAAGGGACTTTTACTTGAACCCTGGAGGAAACATTCTGTTAAGAGTGGTGCCTTTTCTTTCATTTGTGCAATCGTGTTTTAGCACATGATATTTGGTAAATTAGTAGATCTTTTCTTGGCCTTAGTGCTTGGAACTCTAAAAACAGAATAGAAACTGTGAAAATGTACTCCTAGCACTAACTGCCCAAAGAGGTATAATTCTGTCTTCTCTGTTTATTGCAGGCAAAAAAAGAGACAAAAAACAAACAAGAAAGAAGGAAAGCTATGTCTCCAGTGTAGTTTGAATGAGGCTATACATCACGCTGAAGACAAGACCTAGGGAATATGTAGAAAGAAAGATGGAAACTTATTGTGGATTACAGCCTAGTAACTAGGAGAACAAATCATAAAATGAGTTAAGGAATACACACACAGAGCTGCTTTGATATAAAAATATATATAATAGGAAATTAACTGTATGGAGCTAAGACAATACAGGTCCAATTTGGAGAAAGCAGAAATAGCCAAAAGGCTATTAGACTTAGACTGAAGTGATAAATGTCATGTCTTCAGAAAAACAACAACAACAACAAAATAAAGTTCAAGTTAAATAAAAAGTACGTAGTAATGATAACTGAAGTTGATGATGCAGCAGTAGAGGACAGAATAATTGTCCATGAATCTGTGCCTGGTGTGTGTTACCTTACATGGCAATACGGAGCTTGAAGATATGATTATGGAGACTTCAGGCTATGATAACATTATCCAAGATGATCCAGGTGAGCACAGTGTAAAATTGTCCAAGACTGTTCTGGTAGATCTTACATAATCATGACTATTTAAAAGAAGAAATCATTTCCTGGTTGGAGAGAATATGTACACAGAATAAGAAGCAAAGAAATTCAATTATTCTGCTCTTGATGATGGAAGAAATTAACTGTGAACCAGTGGCTATGGACAACCTGCAGAAACTTGAGAGCTTGAAAGATCAAAGCTACTACCTAGGGTTTCCAGAAAAGCACACCTTCTTCTCAAGGCCTTGATTTTAGAATTTCTGACCTCCAGAATGGCAAGGTAGCAATTTATTTATCATAGAATGGAGGTAGTCATGGAGTGGTAGTCTTTTTATTTTATTTTATTGTTATTTTTATATTTATTTATTTATTTATTTATTTATTTATTGGGACAGGTTCTCACTGTGCAGTTCAAGCTGGCCGTGAGCTAACTTTTATAGCCTAGGCTGGTCTCGAGCTCAGACCGATCCTCCTGCCTCAGCCTCCCAATTTCTGGGATTATAGGCATGCTCTACCATAACCGGTAAGAGTGGTAGTGTCTTACTTAATTTTCTCATTGTTGAGACAAGATACCTAATACTCCAAGTTAAAAAAAAAAAAAAGGACAGGCTTACATAGATCATGATTTGGGGAGACTTTGGTTGATAGTTGGCTGGCTTTAAGATAGGGCAGCATGGCAGAGGGGCAACTGCCCATAAGAGAGACAGCAAGCTCCAAGCAACAAGCAACAGGTAACCAGAGACTCTCTTTCTGGCTCTTGTATTCTATCCAAGCTACCCATCCTAAGGCAGACAGAACTCATTCCCACACAGTGTCAGACACTCTTAATCACAGCTAGAGCTACGCTAAGCCAATCAGTACACTGATTTTGTAATCACACATCCTGGTTCCCGCATCACCTCCTTTAGATTCAACTACTTCCTGAAAGCCCCATCTATGACCCTCAAGGGACTTTGGGAGCCAACTAGACCCAAGGCATTATAGGTAGGAAGCATGAGAATAGTGAAGAATATTTCACAACATATTATTGAAATTAATGAGACTGCAATATGCAAATCATTTCACAGGATTCCTGGAATATAGCTTTCTGAGTTGCTAGTTACTATTTGATCTCTACTAAACTTACTACAAGTGCTGAGTAAAGCAATGTAGTAGGCATAGGTTAAAAAATGCTGAAAAATTATATTTGAAATTACTCCCATACAGATTATGTTTACCTTTCTGAAATAGAAATAAATCATTCAAAATACTTAGCCTAACATATTTTAAAACCATCCTTTCAGTTTGTATTGTATGCATGTGAGTTCCTGCATGGTGGCGGACATTCAAGGACCGGTGACGCCTGTGTACAGAGTGTGATGCAAACCACAGCAGCTGTTCTCATCCTTGTCAACCGTTTTGGCTGCATCCAGAGTGACAATAGAGACATCGTCAGCCGCAGTAGGTAGCACGAGCATCCACATTATTAGTGCTGGAGTCTGTTAGCTGCCCATTTGTTTGCGGAGCTGTCATGGCTTCGCAATTAAGGAAAAACACTAAAATCGAGGAAGTGTTTCTTAGTAATTTGTTGAGGATCAATTTAATTGTCCTGTGGCACTCAGAGCTACCGAGACTCAATAAATAGTTCACTTGAAGCCACGGTGGTGATAAGTAAAATCACTAGCGGAACAAGATGGGCACGGTGAGTCATGGTGCAGCTCTGTCCCTCGGATGCAGCTGCCACATCATGCTAAATTAAATGGCACAATTTGGAAAATTCTGTATATATAAATAGAAATCTCACTGTGGAAAATCACATTTACTGGGCAAAAATGTTGGATGTGTGTTAGTTTCTGTGCAAAGATCATTTGTGTCAGAGGATGATAAAGGATGAAAAAGCTAACCTATGTTTATAATGTTCTGCAACATGCAAATTATTAACTATTTAACCTTTTCTTTGAAAATGCTAATGCTTCACATTATGGGTTGTGTCTAGTTGTCCCACCAAAGCCTCATGCAGTCATGGGGTGACTTTTAGAGGTTGTGCTTAATTCTTTATGCAGTGCTGGAAATAGCAACACTGATATAGTAGATGTAGCAGGTGACTGCTACACTTGCCCTGGGGCAGATAATCTGCATACTAATGTAAGGAGGGGAGAGAGGCTTGCTAGCTGCTACAGCTCCTCCTGTTGTTCTTTGCTATTTTCTGCCAGGATACACTGCTGCCTCTGCCACATGTCACATCGCCTTGGAGTCAGCTGAGTGTGGACTTAAGCCCACACTAACTATAAGCGAAATAAACCTCCCTTTTTTCATTTTGGCTGTTGGGTATTTTGTCCCAGCAATGAGAGAAAAGTAACTAAGACAACTTGTGAGACATACAGGAGCACATATTAAAAAATGACTTTCCGAGAGGATGAGGAAACTAAAGAAGAACCAGTGACCTAGGCTGGGCAGTTAGTAAACAAATGAACTGAAGATGAAGATCTAAGGTAAGCTACAAAATAGAACAAGAAATGGAACAGTAAACTCTTTTATCATAAGAACAAATGGTTGTTACTCTTTAACTAACTTGAGTGTGAACTTAATTTTATTAATTAAGATTTCCTTTTACTATTTTGTAAATTTGTGTAGCAGTGTAACTGACATTTAAACTATGCTTGATAAACATGATATTTTGATGTATATGCATATTACACATATTATATACAATTACAATGACTAAGTCAAGTTGATTAACATATTTATTACCATCCATACTTGTTGTAAGAACAACTGACGTCTACACTCTACTCTCAGCAATTTTCAAGTACATATTAATTGATCTGTTATTCACAATTTTAAGTATGAATGATGAAATTTGCCTATGACATTACATACAATGAAGTTCTACAACTTTAGGGTATTGTGTCTTAAGTTTGAAAAAGGATCATGCAAAAAAAAGAAATACTTTTACCACTGCAAAATGTTCCCTCCCATTCTTTCCTATTAAACCCGTCCCTCTAAATATGCCCATAATCACTGCTTTAATCTGATGATATATTTTTGCCTTTAGCAGAATGTCACACAAATGCGTTAGCTTTGTCTTTGTCTTTTTACTGCTCAGCACAATCTTTTACAGTTTCATCTATAACATTGTGTGTATCAGTAGTTAATTATTACTTATTTACCTTCACTACTGTCTGGAATCTCACTGTAAGACTGTAACCCATTTTGTTTACAAATTCATTGGTTGCTAGGTATATGATTTGTTTTCAATATGTAAATATGTTGATTTAACTTGTTACAAATAGCAAAAACCAAACCTGCTATTGGAAATTGTTTTCATTTAGCATTAAGTCCATCCTTAGGATGGGCTTCTAGATTTTTTCTTCTTTTATAAACAGAATATATTTATTGAGGGAAAGAAATCTCCTGTCTGACAGGGGGACAGGAGAGGGGCCGCAGAGTGTGTAGTCACCCCAGATTTTTTCACCCGTTGGTACGTATTTGTAGTTTATGTGCTTTATAGTCACATTGGGGAGCGGGTACATGAGCATAAAGGAACTTTATTCTTTTGCAAATCCCATTCTCTTCTCTCACACTTTCATTCCACCTCATGTAGTTTTTCTTTCCCTATTTTCTTTGTTGTTAATATCATTACTTTTAGTTTATGTTTATGCCATATAATGTTTATGCCATATAATTTCCTGAAGTCCTTAGGTTGGAACACATGGCTTGTTTTTGTTCTACTTATTTTCCCTTTATCTACCCTTCACTTCTCACCCTTACTTTCTTATAGAAGAAACTACTCAGTTCTCCATGGTGTTGGTATCATTTTTTATTCTCATCTGCAAGGAGTGAGACTCAGTTATATTCTCTCATCACCAGTACCGGATGTTGACTTGAACTAGTTTGAGTGATGCTTAATTATATTTAAATGTACTTCTACTTTCTATTTTCTTAATGGCTAATGACCACTTTTCAGCATGTTCACTGTGTTGGTCATTTTCCTATCACTGGGGGAAAATATCTGATACTAAACTTAAAGGAGGAGAGGTTTATTTGATTTATGGATTCAGGAGTTCAGTCCATGATTGGACAGCTCCAGGACAGGAAATACAGGGCCAGATGGTGCAGCAGGGAAAAGCTTCCCACTATGTGATGGCAAGCGAGCAGAGAAGAGAGGAGCAGAGCATAAAACTAGACCCTTCCAAGCGGCATGCCTGGCTGGGCTTACAGCACAGGAGCATAGTACCTGCCTGGCCAGTGCGAGGTCCGGAGTTTGATTCTTGGTCCAAGAATATAAATAAATAAATGCAATTCACGTGCCCAGTGAGCTCTGCTTCTCATCATACCTTACCTCTAAATATAAATTTTTCTCTGGGACATTTTAGATCTACCTTTTACTGCGGTCTCATTCTTAATTTTTTTTCATTAATATGTCTACTAAACCCATTTTCTTACTGATTTTTCTTCTATACTGAGTTCTTTTCTGAAACTTCTGTCAAACTATCACATGTTCTTGACAGAAATCCATTTAAAAGATTTTTTTTTTCTTTTTGCCTAATTTGGGCTGCCTTATAGCAGATCAGGTGCAGTTTGTGGAGCTGGGAATTGAACCATAATCCTATGGACCTGATGCTATTTACCCAAAAGACACTTCAAGCAACTGAGCTATCCATCAAGGCCCTGAAGAATGTATTCTCACAACAGATATCTGCTAGTCTATGGCTTGTTTCTTTTATGGTGTTGCTTTTTCTTTCTTTATATTTTTCTGTACACTCTTACCTAGTTTTAAAATCCTGGCTAGAGCATGCCCTGCTTGAACAGTTGATTAATTCCACATGAGAGCTGCTTCTCTTATGAACTGTCATATTCTGGGAGCAGTGTATACCTCCCGTAACTGCCACATAGGCAGCAACAAGGTCATTGGGCATAGACTGTAGGTCTAGAGGCAGTGACATCATTTGAATGATCCAGTCCTCAGGGAACCTGTGCATTAGTAGTCCTGCCCTACTTGCCAAGCATATGCTGCTCCTACGACCTCAGCTGGCTGTTACCATGTCCCAGGGCACAAGACCCTGTATGTCCCTGTGTGGCAGCCTTCTCTCATTGGTAGCTATTCATCCTTGCAAGCATCACTGTGCTGTGTCCTACCATCAAAAAAAAAAAATCAAGACATCTAAAATACCTTGCATCCTATTAGCAGAAACTCGACAAAAGCATGCTGGGAATTTTCATGTTGTAATTGAAGCCATAGAATTTCGATTCAGAAGCCACACAACCTGTATTGGGCTCAATGGAATTGGATGGACATGTCATGAGCTGAAGATGAAGAATCACTCTGCACAGTTCTATAATGGGAATGGGACACCAACTAAATCAGAAATGCAATTAAGTAGTTTAGAAAATTTACTAAAAGAAATATTTTATACTTGTAAAAGACAGTGAAGAATTCCTTCCTTTTTCTCTGCATATTAATTTATCTGAAAGATTTTATTTATCAAATTCTCTTGCATCTAAACACATTTTTATACACTGTGTGTGTGTGTGTGTGTGTGTGTGTGTGTGTGTGTACTGGGGTTGTAGGATAGCTTTGGCTTAGCAAGTTAAAGAAAGAAAGCCTTATTTAGCTTACAGTTTTTGGAGGTTTCAGTCCATAACCAGCTGGCTCCAAGACAGAGTAACAGATGGCGAGGGGCAACAGTTTATGGTGGCAGAAATCAGCAAAGAACAAAGACAGAGCAGCGCTTGAGGCAGCTAGTAAGCCTCTGTCTCCATCTACTGCTTTCAGGCTATCTTCCCCATGGCAAGTGGAGCTCTCACACCCACAATACACCAACACTGGATCATGAATCAATCACGAGCTCTAGAAGAGACCACATGACTGCCTGAGCCTTTGTGGAGGCACCTAGACACCAACCTTAATGCCAGTGAGGACTTTCTTATCTTGAACTTGCATCTACAACAGGTGGTCCTATTCCTGTCTCATAGGAGGACAGAACTGGGACTTGCCATTCTTCCCGGTGGAAATCTAGGTGTCTGCAAGCCCAGAAAATTCTTTTAGGGACCTTAGAGAAGAACAAAAGCTTTTCTCTGACTAAGGTTTCCTTGTAGAACTCTATTTACTTACAGTTCTAGATTTTCTATGTTGATTTCACTTGATGGTGGGAAATCCTTTTTCATCAGTTCATTTGTTCATTTGTTTGCTTGTTTAAACATTTCACAGAATCTGACACGTCTCAGTATTTTCCCTGAGGCTTGTACTCACAGTCACAAACTTCAGAGCACCTGGCTGCTGCTGGTCAGACTGAAACTGAAAGTTAGGGGCACACTCAAAAGCTATGCATGTTCCCCAGAGATCTTCCAACAATAACTCACCTATTCCTCAAGTAACATTCCTGATATTATATGAGTAAATAACAATTTCATAAAAATGAAGCTGATGGCATGGGGAATATTCTAATGAGCTTCATCTATTTAGAAGGCACAGAAAAGGTCGACTTAGTTATAAATTGTTAAGGTTAGGTAAAGTGGAGCCAGATTTTGGAAAATTTTTATATAATGGGAGATGGAGTTGAGTTTTGACAAAGCCAAATTGGTGCCAGGTTGTCATTAAAGTTGCTGCAAGAAGAGTTTTAAAGTCTTTCTTTGGCTTGAAGGGAAAAAAAAGTGTGAGGATGAATCTAATCAGTGCTATTTTAGACAGGTGGCAATAGGTGAAAGGGGAGAGGGACAAACTGCCAGTGAGTACGAGTGTCCCCATATGGTTCCTGCTTCACTAGACGCTCCAGCATACATAGCAAGGTGAGCAGCTGGAAGGGCTGGTGACTCTGTCCAGGCATGATCTATCTGTTTCCTTTCGAGGTCTCATACTTAGATGATGTCAGTGTGATCCAGGACTCATACTTAGATGATGTCACTGTGACCCTGAATCCCTGTGACCTTGACTTCCTGCCTAGAGAGAGTCTCAACCTTTAGCACCAGGCGTGAATCATCAGTAGCTGATTTAGCCCTTACTTGGAAGTGTTTATTATTCCAGAACTGCTTATTCTACCTGAATATTTCTAGAGGAGCTCAGGATGGTGACTCAAAAAGAACATCTCTGGAGACCAAGGAGATAACTCGCGGGTCTACACTCCTGCCAGGCAAGTGCGAAGACCCAGTTTCCATCCCAGGTGCTTCATCCCTTGTGGGTGCACTGTGCTGGCCCCTGAGACGGCATGATGGTGCGTGCTTGTAATACCAGCGCTGGGGAGTCTGAGACAGGAGGATTGCTGTGAGTCTAAACTACATAGTGAGAACCTATGCCAGAGACAGACAGACAGACAGACAGGCAGACAGATACACAGACACACAGAGAGACAGAGACATAGAGAGGCAGAGAGAGACAGACAGAGAGACAGACAGACAGATACACAGATACACAGACACACAGAGAGACAGAGACATAGAGAGGCAGAGAGAGACAGACAGACAGAAAGACAGAGACAGAGACAGAGAGACAGAGAGAGATAGAGACAGAGAGAAAGAGATAAAGATTTAAAAAATATTAAGAGCTGGGCATGATGGCGCATACCTGTAATCCCAGCACTCGGGAGGCTGAGGCAGGAGGATCAGTGCGAGTTCGAGACCAGCCTGGGCTATAAAAGTGACTTCAGAGCCAGCCTGAACTGCATAGTGAGACCCTGTCTCGAAAAAGACAAAAAAAAAAAAAAAAAAAAAAAAAAAAAAAAAAAAAAAAAAAAAAAAAAAAAAAAAAAAAAAAAAAAAAAAAAAAAAAAAAAAAAAATAAAATAAATAAATAAATAAATAAAAATAAAACTACAGAAACAACAAAAGAAAAAAATTTCTGAAAAAACAGATAAGGGGCCAAGGAGATAAATCCTGCCTGAAAAAAGTTAAGTCCTGAGTTCCATTCCCAGAAGGAAAAACCTAAAACAAAACAAAACCTAAAACAAAACAAAACAAAACAATCCCATGGAAACAAAACATCTATCTGGCAAGTACAAGATCCTGAGAATGATCCCTGGTACCGAGAAAAAAAAAAAAGTAGAAAACACCAAAACAACAAACAAAGTAAACAAAAATAAACACAACAGACAAGTTGACGGGTTGGCAAGAAGACAGCACGCACTGAGCTGCCCTTCCCTTGTTCTGTGTTCTGCTTCCACTGCTTCCCGCTTTGGGTTCATGATGGCTTTCCATGGGATTCCCCGCTGGGTGTCTCTCTTGGTTCTCTCTGCCTCTGTAGGACACTGTGTGCGCCAGTCAATCAGCATTGCTGCTTGGGTTTCTCTTCTTATGGTGCCTCTGCCTCTTCCCTGTTCGCTGCCCTTCCTGAATCCTCTCGCCTGCCCCAACACCAACACACAGGAACAAAATCTGTAAGAGGGGTTCTGAATTCAAACAGAAATTACAGAAATTTCTAGTATTTATTTTCCACAGCTGAGTGGGGCTGATGGTTGTGGGTTACTGTTTGTCTTTTTTTTTTTTTCAGTACCAGGGACTGAATCTCAGAACACTGCGTTTGGCAGGCAAGTGTTTATCCTACTAAGCTATCTCCCCGGCCCACCTGTGGGTTACTGTTGAACTGACTTCTTTCCACATTCAAATGTCATTATTTGCTCATAACTATTTTATGTTATAAAAATAAGATGCAAACATACAATTATGACAAAAGTGATATAAATTGTCTTTAACTCTTGATAAGCATTTTTTCTTGCAATAGTTTGTAATGCATGTTTTTCAGTAATTACATTTTTCAAAATTTTATCATAGAATTAATTGCAAATCATAAAATTTTATATGTGACCATAAAAGTATGAAGAGGTAGATTTTAAGGTTCAAACTTTCATAATTAAAATTTATCGTGTTATGCCATACTGGCTCCACTCTCAGGGCATTTTCAGAGGGCAATAGAGACTGAACATGGTGGTGCACACCTCTAATCCCACCTCTTGGGAGGCTGTAAACAGGCAGATCACTATGAGTCTGATCCAGTAGTGAGACTCTGAGTACTCCCTAGACCCTTCCCTAAAATACAAAACAAAACAAAAAAAGTAATCCATGTGTCTTGATGTTTTACGGTTTTCTCTTGAAGTTTATGTTGCTGATGCAGAATTGTTAGCACCATAAAAATATTTTTTGGTGAATCTCAAATTATAGAAATAAGGGTCAATGAGAAGGTCCAGCTGTCTAAAGTGCCTGCTTAGGAAAGCTTAGGTAATCACAGGGACCACAGATGGATCCGTGACACCTCATGCTGTGGCAGCCCCATCCTCAAAGGCAAGCCGAGCCACCTATAAGGAGAAAAAAAAAAAAAAAAAAAAAAAAAAGACAAATATTTAGTGACACCGTGTTTCAGAATTTTTGTAAGCTCATAACTCAATTATCTCTTCTTAGTAACTTTTTAGTGGCTATTATCATTTTTAAATTTTTCAGTGAATAATATATTTTACCTATTGTCTTTCAGTTAGTATGTATTAAGACCTCAATCAAAATGTTTTAAATAATTCTGCTTATAAAGACAATTTTACTATATATATATATATATATATATATATATATATATATATATATACTGTATTTTTGGTTCAATAAAATACCAAGGTTCTTATTAAAATATTTTATATTGTTTTGAGTCATACTGGAGAATCTTCAGAACAATCAGTGCAATCTCTCATCTTTATTTTTTGCTCCTGAGGTTCCAAAAATGAGCATGTTAATTTTCATAAAGAATGAGCCAATAATAGAGAATTATTCAAATATAAAGCCAAATGCTCAAGCATATCTCATTGTTGATGTGCTAGCATACAGAATTATGGGACTGGGAATAACCTCTGATTATTTATAATGAAGTCAGTGAAATACAAATTTTAAAAATGACCCCATATTCAGCAGATTGCTAACCACTGCATAAATTTCACAACCAGTAATTCACTTTCTTTTATCTGAAAACCAGAAGGAACAAATATGAACTGTGAGGAAAGGAAATTAACTTTCTATAAATTGTTTCAGAACTTCATTATTGCAATTCATCTTTCTATTACAATATTTCACAAGTTCATTTTACCATACAATTCCTACTGTTTGTCTTAGTTACTTTGCTCATTACTGGTACAAAATATGGAACACTCGTGAGTTAAAAGGAGCGAGATTTAATTTTGCTCATGATGTACACAGGTTTCAGTCCATGGTCAGCGGGCCCTAAGGCAGAGCTGCAGGACAGAGAGGTGTGGAAGACAAGAGACTGCCGATGGCATGGTGGGCAGGAGCAGGAAGGGAAGAGGGGTGAGAAGGGTACAAACAGCCAGTTCATGCCTCAGTTCCAGTTTCCCATCAGGCCTCCCTTCTCAACATCATACCCAGCTGCAAACTGATCTGGGAACAAGCCCAGGATTCCATATTGATTTTGGGATTGCATAACAGGATCCAGTCTCTCTCAAAAGCCCAGCTTACGAATATATAAGGCTTTGGGAAATCTATCTATCTATCTATCTATCTATCTATCTATCTATCTATCTATCTATCATATCTATCATCGATCTATCTATCTATCTATCTATCTATCTATCTATCTATCTATCTATCTATCTATAAGCTGTAACAGTGTTCTACTTGAATAGAAAGTAAAATAATTTGGTGTAGTAGAAAGGATGCCGATATGAGAGTTATTAAAACACATTATTTGAATTTAATGTAATTCGACTTTCAGATTTTAATTAACATGATCTTTGGAAGGTCTCAGTCTCTGTTATTAATGGGAATAATCATGTCAATCTCTTTTTTTCACTGGTCAATTTTGGGACTTGATTATCGATCATGTTTCAAAATATTTTGGTGAATTGAATATATTTTACTGCATATAATAATACTAAATAATCCTTATTAAACTTTTCCTACATGTATTGCAAGCAAAATCATTCTATTTTATGACAAGTCAATACTATCATTGTTCTCATTTTGCAGATGAGTAATGAAGCAGACGTATTTTCAATAATTTTCCCAGTGCTTTATTGCTAGCAAATGCTACAGCTAATGGTCAAAGGTTCAATGTTGTCATCAATATTTAATATTCCTTTTCTTTCAGTTAATCAAACACTTGAAATTACTAGCATATAAAAATAACTATCTTTTATGATTCTTTTCTAGTATGGATATCATTTCTTTTATAGTAAGTATTTCTACATTTTCATTGGTCACTTTAAAAGACAAATATTGAAGGTTTCCTATAAAACATACATAATTTTCTGAAATAATTAATAAATGCTCCATTGCTTTTAACATAGCTATTAAAAGTATTACTGTAGAATTGCTAGGCTATGACAAGGTATAAATCAGTAAGTCTAAGGAATTTTCCAGTAAATAGGCTTTTTTAAAGAATATATTTTAAGAATTCATTTTATTAGGATCTCTAAAACGGGACATTATACATCTTTTTCTTTGAATAGCTAAATCATGAAATAGCTTTTAAAAACTGGTGGTTTAGAAAACAAAGATTTTCATAAGAAGTTAAAAATGACTAAAAATTTAAACATTTCAATTTAACAAAAAGTAATTTTTCACAGTTTTAAAAATTCTGAATTTCAAGACTGAGGGACACCTGGTAATGTACATTTTAGCCTGAAGCTTCTTCTCCTGACTTTGCCGCAGCCATCTTGCTGTATTCTCACTTTCCCTTTTCTTCATGCCTCGTGAACAGAAAGATCTCCCTCTTCATGTCTTTGTGTAAGGCCAGCAATCTTCAGGGTCTCCTCCTAACCACTTCATTTAGCTGTAGTTACTTCCTTGCAGGAAATATAAACAAAAACCTCAAATGTGATACCATGTCACACCTACTGTGATGGCTATAACAAAACAAAACGAAAAGAAAAAAGAAGCTCTGTTGGTGATGATTAGCAATGCCACCAATGCCTTGTATGAAGAAGATAAGAACTTAAAGTCACACAGCCGTGCTGAGAAACAACATGGCGGATCCTTTCAAATTGGTGCAGCAATTTCCTTTCATGATATATCCCCACAAAATTATAAAAAATGTGTGAAACACATCATTGTATACTACTCTTCATCACAATATTATTCATAATAGTCACATGGTAGAATTTAATTCATTATCTTTAATAGCTGTATTACATGAAATACATTATCTGTATGTAATGTAGTATTATTCCTTGTGGTAATAAGTTCTGGTACTTGATACATGATATTAAACATGAAGACTGTCTGCTAAGTGCAGTGAGGTAGATATCATATCCCATGTTTTACAATATAACTTCAATGTATGAAACATCTAAAATGCTCAAATACATAGAGATATGTGTAGAAAAGAGGAGGTGAGAACAGGAGGGAGTGGGGAATTATGTGTAATTGTGTAAAAGATTTAAAAATATCCTAATAGTGATATCAGGAAGAAAATATAAATTAAATTAATGACAGTGAACTACTGTCAATCAAACATAATTAAAATGATAGTCTGTTATACATAAATATTTGAACAAAAAAGTTTATTTTTTTCTTTCTCCATTTATCTGTTGATGGATATTTATGTTGATATTATATTTATACATAAATTAGTATCAAATATCATCATTTGTGGTCATGTGAATTGATCTCAAGGATGTTAAGTTACATAATTCAGGGACCAAAAGCTAAACAAATACTGGAGGATCTCAGAAAGGAATACGTTCTATGTTCTATGATTTAGCACAGTGAATATAGTTAACAATGACTCAATGTATATTACAAGAAAGAGGAATCCAGATGTATTTGGTATAAAAACAAAAAAAAATTTAGTGTGGTTGTTATATCAGTTACTCTGAGCTGACCATAATTGATGTATGCATTGATAAAAACATCACGTGTTTGTATATCACAAGCATACACAAATGTTGTCAAGGAAGGGCCACTGAGAAGGCTGAGCAGTCTAAAGCACTTGCTTAGGCAAGCTTAGGCAACCGCAGAGACTGCGGTTCAATTCCTGACACCACTTGCTGCGCCGGCTCCACCTCTAGAGCACACTGAGCTGCCCATAATATGAAAAAAATGTTACCAATCAAAATATTAATAATATGAATAAAGCCGGGCGTGGTGGCGCACGCCTATAATCTCAGCACTCGGGAGGCTGAGGCAGGAGGATTGATGCGAGTTCGAGACCAGCCTGGGCTGCAAAAGTGAGCTCAAGGCCAGCCTGAACCGCATAGCGAGACCCTGTCTCAAAAAAGACAAAAAAAAAAAAAAAATGAATAAAAATAAAATACTGCAAGAACAATTTTAATTGCTCATGTTTCACAAATTTTAAAATTGTACTTGGTTTGTGTTTCACTTGAATATCTAGACCAAATTGCAAAGCAAGTATTGCACATAGGCCTGTTTATTTAAGTTTTATTTTTCAATAATGTGTAACACTCACTGAGGTTCAAATTCATGTCAGTATTTATTTTCATGGTAATAGTGATTAAGAATTTATCCAAGTTGTTATCAACTTGATTATTGGAAACTGAGGAATCTTTTGCCTACTGAAGGATACTACAAATTTAATAATATCAAAATCATGATAATAAAGTACATGATCCTTCTCCCACCATGTCTCCTGTCACCTCTGATAGCGGTCACTTCATTGTTTAAACCCTTAAGTGCTTGATTTCCATTCAGCTGTGTTATGCCTCACCATTTTTATTTCTTCTTTTGAGTTCTTACACTAGGGAGATTATACAATATTTACACATGGAGGTCAGCTTTATTTCACTGATGAGTATATCTTCAAGATATATCCGCTTATATATGAAGTCTTCTAGTTTATCATCCTGTATAGCTGAGTAATATTCCACTCTATAAAAATGCCACCTCTTTTTCAAACACTCTTCTGATGATGGGCATTTTGGTTACATCTAAGTGAGAAAAATTATTTATGACTTCAAGATATACCAGGAAGACACCAAAAAAGCATGAAAAACAGAAGCAAAGTGGAAAAATTAGAGTAATAAAATTTTTGGAAAACTACACTTTTGAACCCACTTAAAATCAATTCATATAATGTATATTTTCATCATCCATGTATCTGAACAGTATATTTAATGTACAACATATAGCTTTTACACATCAATAAAAGAAAAAATACATTGGGCGAGTAATTTGCATGGCTACTTTTCCAAACAATGTATGCTATCCAGTAAGCACTAAAAAAATAATTGACTAAGAAAGACATATAAATTAAAACTACTATACTCTGCTGGTGTGGAAGAAGTGTACTGGGACTGTCGTGAATTACTTGCCAATGCATAGAGCTCTGGAAATTATTTACTCATCACTTTGAAAATTAAATACATATCATTTATTTTTTTCCCCCTGGATAGCATGGGAGATTAAACCCAGTGTCTTTGCACTGAGCTATATTCCCAGCCTATCACCATCATCATCATCATCATCATCATCATCATCACCGTCACCATCACCATCACCCTCACCATCATCATCATCATCATCACCATCATCATCATCGTTCTCGTCATCATCATCATCATCATCATCATCATCATCATCATCATCATCATCATTTTAATTCAAGTTCATCTTGACTGAGTGTCTCACTGTTTCCCAGGCTTAGGTAACACCTGAGATCCTCGTGACTCACTCCAAGCTTCCAAATACTGCAGTCACAGGCATGAATCTCCACACTCACAAATATAACTTTAAGATGGCCCAGCCATCCGATTTCTTTTCCTCTAGAGACTCAGAGTACTTTTAAGCTTTCTGAGAATTTGGTTAGATTGACAGTAAAAGTTTTATAAACTGCTAAAAAAAAATATATGACACGACTTTATCCCCAAATTGTTCACTTGGTTCTCTGTTTCACTCTTTTCTTTGTTTGTTTTGTTTTTGTTTTTGTGGGACCAGGGTTCAAACTCACGACCTTGCATTTGCCCAGCAGGCACTTGTGCCTCGGAGCTATCTCCCCAACTCCCTCTGTTTCACTCTTGAATTGCTTGAACAATTTTATTCCTGGAAACGAGGCCCCTCCTTTCTGTCTCAATACTCATTCGTTCTCTGGCCATTCAGTCAATAGCCAGGATGGTAATCCAAGGCGTTAGTTAACTTTATCATTCTTAGACTCCTTTCTTCATGAAGGAGAGAAACACTTACCCTAATAAGCCATCTTTTCCTTTTTTAAAATATTTCCCTAAGGTTGTTCTGACACAATATTTTTATTTTTTTATTTTTTATTTTTATTTTTATTTATTTATTTATCTATTTATTTTTATTTATTTATTTTTTTTTTGGTGGGACCGGGGTTCAAACTCATGACCTTGCACTTGTCAGGCAGGCACTTGTGCCACGGAGCTATCTCCCCAGCCCCTTGACACAATTTTAATAAGGTTTTTCCGCTCAGTTTTCTCTTCATGTTTTCTTCCCTTACTTCATCTTCTTTATAAGACTTCCGTAGGTGTGTGAGTCCTAGAGATGCATTACTGACTTTCCTTACCACAATGCATGATTCCTTGATACCAAGCATTATTAGCTTGTAATTTGGAAGTGACCATCTCCAGCCTGGACCCTGCTTTTAGTATAGGTTTTGTGTATTCAACTGACCACTCAAAAAGTACATTTGGATGTGCAAAGTGCAGTTTAAATGTACACTCATCAAAACACAATTAGCGCATGTTTTCCCAACCTGTTACTGGGTCTGCTCTGGCCAATGCTGTATTCAAGGTGGAGTGGCCCTTCCTGAGCCCGTGGACTTTGAACACATTGCTACAGTAATTTCGAGGCTCCCCGAGATCTGCACTAAGCTCAACACTATGAGGCAAGCAGAATAGAAATAAGACAAATACTACACACGCACACACACACAAACAAACACACACACAATGTCTCTGCTCTTTTAAACCATAAATATGGAAAAGATAGGTCTGATGGGCCCGCCGATGTTCATTATTTTTTTTTTTACTAATCAAATTAAAAATCTAAACTTTATTAGAATAACTGGTAAGATAACATCAAATGACAAGATAGTCAATAAGTTCAGTTTTGCTACAACTAGCCTTTAATTTTTCTTTTTGTCTTTTGAGACAGGGTCTCACTCTATGCAGCTCAGGCTGGCCTTGAGTTCATTTTTGTAGCCCAGGCAGGTCTCGAACTTGCACTGATCTTCCTGCCTCAGCCTCCCAAGCGCTGGAATTACAGGTGTGTGCCACCATGCCCAGCTTAGCCTTTAAAATTTAAATGAATTTATTATTTTGAGTAATTCTCTTCTTTGACATTTATTTTTTATTGATATTAGCGAGAAAGAAATAGCAGTGAGACAGTTTCACAACAGGTTAAAAGGACAGATACAACAATTACTACGCTGCATGTTGTTGTCTTCGTAGTAGTTGTTCCAAGAGCAAGATGCAGGCAAGATAGCTTGTCTAAACACTATTAGTACACATCTTTCTTCTCACTGAACAAGGAGAACGTACTCGTATGTATAGTCCAATAGTAACAATAGTGGGCTATCAGTACGATTGGCAATGTCAGAGGCTTCTATTCTAATTTCAGAAAATTCTTTTTATGTCCAGCTTTTCAATTGTTACGCGCAATGCAGACTTCACAAGTTTCCATTAGCTTTCTGCCTGCTGCCTGCGCAGGTATTTCTTCTTAACCTGCCTGCGTTCTTGTCATTGGAAGCATTGTTTTCCAGTTTTCTTTCTTATATCCACAGTTAATTTTAGTGGCCTAATATGATATTTGCTTTGTCATGTAAGAGTTTGGTTTCAACATACTTTTTGCCCTCTCTGAAACAAATAATTATTTTTCCCTCAATCCCTATCTCCAGCTTCATTTTCTATTTCTGGTTAAAATGTTTTCAATTCATTTGAAAAAAAACAGCAGATAAAAGATGAAATCATCAACATAGCACACAGAATCCTCTATGATCTGCTACTATATCGCATTATCTTTTGCTTTACTTGGTGTCCGTGTGTGTGTGTTTGTGTGTGTGTGTGTTTCTGTGTATATGCAGTGTCTCACTTCACAGCTCTGACTCACAGTGATCCTCCTGTTTCCTGCCTCCCACGTGCTGGGGTTACAGGCATGTGGCACCATGTTCCTACTCCATCACCAGCTCATTGGGCTCAACAGCGCCGCTGGTGCTGCAGGCAGCACCAAGGAATTGAACCCTGGCCCCTGTGCTATCCAAAGCAAGCACTGAGTCCACTGGGCTATACTGCCAGCCTGTCACTAATTTGTTTCCCTCTTTCATATATGTATAACCCCCAAGGATGAGTTTTTCCTCGAAAACACAAATGTGTAGTTCTTATTTGTGCAACTAAGAAATGTGAAAGTGACTTAATATTTTCTTTTATATTAATATCATATACATTTGGCCAACCTTGTTTATTTCATTGCATGGCATAAATATTACTCTAACTTTCCTGCTTGTGTTTCTTTTACCAGCACTTTAGTGAACAGGTCCACATTGTTTATTGCTTTAGTGACTGTTATTCACCTCACATCTTTTCTAACTCAGGCAGAGATGCCTATTGCAAATGAAAATATGATCATATTATACTTTTGCTTAAATTGTTTTCAATGCCTCTGAGTAATTAATAATAAAATTTAAGTTCATTATAATAATATGTAACATTTTCCATTACCTGAAACTTCTCGTTTTACTTGCCTTCCTTTTCAAAGTGTACTTCTCCTTTTTTAATATGGAACTAGATGAACTTGTCACTATTAAAATGAAATAAATATCAGTATCAGAAGTGGTTCCGTACAGGACTATCCTTGCTTTCTAGTAATACTCAATGGCCTGAAATTTCTAAAATATAAATTAATTCCTGTTTCTATGGCTAGAAATTTTAATAAAAATATGTGAAGATTTTTATTTCAGAATCATAATGTATTCTGGTAACATTTGTCTGTTTTTCTATTAGACTTCTTGACAGCCTCTGTTACTTACCAGCTCCTTTTATCCATGATTATATTTTCAGCCAGACAACCATGAAGCTTATAAAAGATTCTGTCTAACCTACACATAGACGAATAACATGCGAGGGAAATAAGATCATGTTTCATTGGGAACTCTTTGTCTCATGATGGTAATTGATGTGCAGTCACTCATTTTAGTTTAATCTGTTATGAAATAAGAATCAAACATAATGCAAATAGTGATATAGCTACATAATGTTATATGGTGAAAAATATAATCTTTACAATTTTTATATCATGATAAAAACTCAAGAGACTCAGTACAATTTCAGAATCATATAGTTATTTTTATATTAAAATTAGGCTTATAAAATACTGGAAAATATGAACAATTACATTGAAGCCTCAGTTTATAAGGAAAATTGAATATATTCCTTGCTCTAATTAATAGTACTAAATATAAATAACATAAATACTCTGATGTGACCCAAATAAAATGAACATATTTGGTATATTAATACAAATTTATATATAAGTTTCAAGAAGTCATACTTTACTTACTTAAACACATAGGTTAAGAGCCGGCTGTGGTGGCATATGCCTGTAATCCCAGCACTTGGGAGGCTGAGGCGGGAGCATCAGTGTTAGTTTGTGACCAGCCTGGACTATAAAAGTGAGCTCAAGGCCAGCTTGAACTGTATGGTGAAACCCTGTTTCAAAAAGACAAAAACAAAAATATTAAACATAGGTTAAAATTCATGAAACATTTCCTTCTTTTATATTTCTTAATGAAAAGATAAATGTATATGTTACTGACTCATGAGGCCTTAAAAATTATTGTAATGTAACAAAAGGATGTTTTATATACTACCAGCAAAATTAGGCTTCCATGCTAGCATCTTAGGACTATAACTTAGCAAGAATTGGATTTGTTAAAATGATGATATAATGACAAGATTTTTGTTACAAGTAATTGAAACTTTACTTGAAAGTGCTTAAATGATGCACTCACATGCGAAAATGTCTGGAAGCTGACTTTATGTTAGATAACACTTGTTAAGGGCTCGGTTTCCGTTTGTCTATTTCCAGTTCTGTCACTCTCAACATGCTCTTAAGTCTTGAAGAGTAACAACATGGTTTCATCAGCCAGAGGCATTGTTTTCTCATAGAAAAATATCCAGAGGTGAAAAAGGCAATTTCTCTTTTCTGTGTTTGTCATGGAGGCAAACCTTTATCAAACTTAAGGGAGCGGACTTTCTGTCACCCAATTATGAAAGCTGCAACCCAACTCAGTTATTAGAGCCAAGAAAAGAATTACTTAGGTTAACCTATCTTGTCTACGCAATACCCATGAGTGTTGGCTGCTGAGTGGGAGGTTGGACTGCTATACTTGTATAAAATTAAGTATTGGTATCCAGGAAAGGAGAAACATGTGTTTAAGAGTGAAACATATGAAGCTTCCCCCTGCCTGAACTCTGTTCAGTTGTTCTAATCCACAGAGATGGCACAGTTCAAATGAGTTTCTGCATACTCACCATGAGACAATTTAGACATTATGTCACCTTAATTTTTTAGTTGAGAGAGAAAAGGTAGAAGAACAACAGAAATAGGAGGAAGAAAGGAGTGCCACAGTGATGTAATAAATAATTGATCACAAACAGTGTCTGCAAAAGATTTTCACCCTGTGATTCTCTGACCAGGAGAAGCAACAGATTTACTACAGAAATCTTGAAAGTCATCCAAGAAGAGTGGCTCATGCCTGTAATCCCATCACTCTTTAAGAACCTGAGGCAGAAGGATGATTTAGTGTTGTGGTTTGGGGATTTTGTAAGGGTAACAATACAATATAGGACACATATTATAAGATTATTTTATAATGAATCACCAAAATTACCAATTTGGTGATTACAGCAATTATCAACTATTCTGTACGAGGACTATAGGAAATCCGTCCACACAATAAAGACCAAATAATGTCACTGAGGGTCTGGATCCCACAGTACTGTACTACATGAGTCCAGCTAAAGACTTAGAACCTATAACAATGCTTCCTACATGTCCATCAGGAGGCCCAGAGTCCGTGGCAATGTCTTACTCAGGCCCTCTTATGCTTGCACCATGAATCTGTGCTTCATGGATCAGTGATGGAAGCTAGAAAGCCCATGTTAGTGGGATGAAGGGTCTGTGTTAGCAGGCTGACAGACCCCCACAGGAGCCAGGAATCAACAGTCTAGATAAGAGCCAGAGCTCCCCTGAAGAGTTGCTGGGACAAATACCCAACACTCAAAATGAAGGAAGGAAAGATTTATTTAGCTCACAGTTTGTGGAGGTTTCAGTCCATATTCGGCTAGCCTAAGGCTCAGTGGAACAGGGCGGAGAGCATCCATTTCATGGTGGCAGAACAGCAGCAAAATGGTGTCAGAGGCAGCCAATCAATCAGGGAAGCAGAGCAGCAGCAACAGCTTTAGTCTATCTCTCTGTCGCTCTTTTTTCAATTTTAGGAAAGGGTCTACAGGATGATCAGGGTCTAACTACTCGATTGGACTCAGTGATCCACGTGTTCACAGCCTCCCAAGCCCTGGGATTACACGCATGAGCCCCTATAGCCAGTCTCAATTGCTGTCTCAGCATGCTCCAGGGTTGGGACTGGCACAGCAATCCACTGGAATATTTTATTCCTATTACACAGTATTTACTATACATTTTTGTCTTTATTTATGCTTTCCATTTCCCAGATCAAAGGAACCATTTGATATTCAAATATGCATATTCAATTCATTTCCCTTCTAGTCTCAAATTCTATTCATTTATCTAGAAATGTCTCAACTTCATCCTTCTTTATAGATTAGTACTCCATTGTTTAATTCTCACACATTTGTATCCATTGTGTGGCTGGACTTTGCACTTTTTTCTGAGATTAAGCTATTACAAACTCTTAAAAAAAGGATATGAATATATTTTTGTGGCACGATGCTTTTAATTCTACTAGTAAGATACCAAGAACAGAAATATCTGGGCCAAATGGAACTTCTAGTTTTAGATTATGAGGAGTCTCCCCCACAAATTTCCGCAGTGGTCGTACCCATCTACACTCCCGCCAACACTGGAGAAGGGTTACCTTTTTCCCCACAGCCCTGTCTGAATTTCTTATTGGTTGATTTTTTTTTTTGTTGCTAGCCATTTTTTTCTAGGTTGAGATGTAATCTCAGTTGTTGTTTAAGTTTCATCTGTTGAATAACCTGTGATGTTGAGCATTTTTAGTGTATTCATTTGTCATCTGTCTTGCTTCATTTGAATCATGTCTGTCTATTCATCTCATATTCCCATTTATTGATTGGGTCTTTAAATTTGGGGAATCTGAGGTTTTCCAGATCTATATATATATTCTAGATATTTGAACTGTATCTGAGAAACAACTGGCAACATTTTTTTTTTTACCATTCTGTGGATTATCTCTTCATCTTGTCGGTGATTATTTTCAAGATCAAATACACCAGCTGTTGTTAAAATTCAAACTCCTAGAAAAAGGAAAACAAGTCAAACGCAATCTGATATGAGCGAGGAAATTGTAACAATCAGGGCAGAATTTAGTGTGACTGAGACAAGAAAGCAATACAAATAATCAATGCATCAAAGTGTTGATTCTTTAAAAGATGAAATAAAATGGACAAATTTCTAGCCAACCTTACCAAAATAGGCAAGAAAAGACTCCACTCCATACAATTAAGAAAGAAAAGGGTGAGATGACAGCAGATACTATAGAAATCCAGAAAATCATCAATACTTACTTTGAGAACTCAAATTCAAATAAAACAGAAAATGTAGAATGAATGGACAGGTTTCTCGATGCATAAGAATTTTGAAAGGTTAAAAAGAGATATAAAACTTTTAAATAACTGAGGATCAATCAATTAAATTGAATATGTAACTAGAAACGTACCAACAAATAGAAGGCTATGTCGAAATGGCTTCACTATTGAATTTCACAGGAAATTTGGTGATCTAAATGTATTCCTCAAATTTCAAGAAATTGAAAAGGAAGAAAAGCTGCCAAAGCCATTTTTTGAAGCAAGTGTTCATGATACCAAGATCAGAGAATAATCCAATCAAAAATTTTTATTATGACACAGACAAAGAGAATGTGGCAACTCATCAAAATCATGCACAGTGACCAAGTAGGATTCAGGCCACAGAAGCAGGCATGGTTTAATGTACATATATCAATGATTACAATGCAATCTATCAACAGAGCCAAAGACAAGTATCACATGACCATCTCAACAGATAAAACAAATGCATTTGACAAATTCCAAATTTCATGATAAAACAAATAATCTATAGAAAATCAGAATTGGTAATCTTTATCTCAATCACATAAAAGTCATCTATGGTAAACAAATAGCCTACGTCATAACAAATTGCAAAATACTGAACACTTCCTCTCCAAATTCGGAAGCAAAACAAGCATGTCCATTTTCACTACTCTTATTTAATGTAGCTCTGGAAATATTAACCAAAGTAATTATATCAGAGAAAGAAATAAAAAAATGAGGATAGCAAGAAGTTGAATTATGATTATTTGCAGATAAAATGATATCCTTCTAAAAAGAGCTCCCAAAATTCCATCAAAAGATTTTTAGATTTATTATCCAAACTCATTTATATAGTATAGACACAAAGTCAATACTAAAAAATCAGTAGCATTTCTGTACACAAATAAGCTCATTGAAAGCAAAATTAGGAAAAATAATAGCTGTCACAATAGTACTGAAAATATAAAAACTTAATAAATCTAAAATAGGACAAAAAAGGCCTTTACATTGGAAAATGTAGCATTCTGAAATAGTAGGTTGAAGAGTACATCAAAAAGTAGGGAAATACCCCTTAATCTTGGGTAGGAAGTACCAGTATGATAAAAATATCCATTTTCCCAAAATAGTCATACAGATTTAATGCAATCCCAATCAAAATAACGATATAGAATTTTCAGAAGAATTCCAAAACTCATTTGAAACTATCAGAGGCCTAGAATAATGGGAAATATCTGAGAAATAAATGTCATAATCCCTGTCTTGAAATTATGCTACAATTATAAAAACAGCATAGTACTGGCAAAAAATAAACAGTGAAACAGATTAGAAGATGATTAAAGACCTCCAGATACTCTCTACCAACATTATCTTTGTCTTTTTAAAATTAATTTTAATAAGAAAGAAATATCAGTGAGATAGTTTCAAAACAGGTTAGTAGGACAGTTATCATAATTAATATATTGCATATTGTTAGAGTAGTTATTTAGAGTACAAGATGCAAACATTATATCTTGTCTAAGCACTATTAGTACAAATCTTTCTTTACACTGAACTGGAAAGTGAGAACTTAAGGATTAATCAAGGAACAGAGCATGGAGAAAAATTTGGAAATATGGCACGGCAAAAAATATACATTTATATACACTAGAGGGTTAAGAAAATCATTCTAAGAATTTCCATCAGGTTTAAAATTAGTAGTTAATTGTTAGAATTCTAACCCTGACTAACTATATATGCTAATATCTCTGAACTAATCAACTACACTGAGGATAGCAATGTGCAATATTATAAATTGTGCTTAGAATGCCTATCATTCTGGTCTCCTAAATGGACACTGCTTCCAACGTTAGCTTTGACAAAGGGGCCAAACACCTTCATTTGAAGAAAGATAGGCCCTTTAATAAATAGTGTTGGCTGGGGAGATAGCTCAGTAGACTAAGTCCCTGTGTGGCAAGAAAAGGTCCTGAGTTCAATCCCTGGTACCACTAAATAAATAAATAAATAAATAAATAAATAGTGCTGGAAAAACTGGCTTTTCACATGTCCAAGATTTAGAGCCATGTCTCTCAGAAAGCACTAAACTAAAGTAGAAACCTATCAAAGTTTTAAATATTGAACAACACTCAATTAATCTGGAACATAGAATAGGTAGAACTTCAAAAGAGATAGGTATAGTTAAAAGCTTTACAAACAAAGCACTAATTTCATAAGAAATATTAAAAAGAACCACCAACTTGAATCTCATCCTTATTTTTTCCAAAGACTGCGACATATTTTAGTGAAAATATCCTGGATTCAACTTTTAATATCAACAATAAAAATAAAACATTGAATTCAGAGGTTTTCTGCATTATGTTTCATTTAATAAAATTATTTCACAGACATATATAATATATGTTACGAGGAATAATACAATTTAAATTACTTTAAATTTGTTACAGAAAAATTGTAGCTTCTTAGCTGGGCCTGGTGGCGCACGCCTGTAATCCCAGCACTTGGAAGGCTGAGGCAGGAGGATCGGTGCAAGTTTGAGACCAGCCTGGGCTACAAAACTGAGCTCAAGGCCAGCCTCAACTGCATAGCGAGACCCTGTCTCAAAAAGACAAAAAAAAAAAAAAAAAAAAAAAAAAAAAAAATTGTAGCTTCTTTTTTTAAAAAAACATGATTTTCAGACTGGGGTCCTTAAACAATTCCTTTTGGTAAAATGGAAGAAATAGACAGGAGGATCACTGCTATAGATTAAATTTGACAAAATACAGCAGGATTAAAAAGGAAAACCAAAGCACAGTGATGGCTATACCCTTGCCAGCACTTTCATGTTTAGAAGTTTCCAACATGAGCCCTCTGTGGCAGGAGACTTCAGTGTGTGAGACCCTAGACTCATAGAATAGTGACTTATTCTCTGCATCTCCATACTGGGAATTATAAATTATGGAGACACATGAGTCACTGCAAAGTCTCCTGAATACAATACATGGGATACCTTAGATTCACTGGAAAAGAAGAGAATTCCAGCAAAGCACAAGGCTATCGGCAAGGCATGAAGTTATATTGGAGAACAAAGTGTTTTGAGCTTAGTCACATGTGAGCCTAAGGTTTCCTGAGCTTTCCCAGTTATAAAATATGAGGATATTTCATGGGATGTAGGATGCCTATACAACACTACAGTCATGGGGAGCAAACCTGAGATGAGCAAGCTTAAGAATCTCTAATGGGAGGATGTGAAGCAATGGAAAACTCTTCACTAGAAAGTCGATGAGAGAGGGGAATCCACCAAACTGTTGAGTTGAGTGGGCTCCCCCTATGCTCATTAAAACTATGCCTATTATAATAACAATCCCAACAGGATTGTTATTTAAATAAAATTTATTTAAATAAAATGGGAGGAAAAGATCTCTGCTGTTCAGAGCATGGGCTTTGGAAATAGACTACTTGGGAGAAAAATCGGGCGTTCTCTCCTGGGTAATCATCTGAGGCCATGATTTCCTCTCTCTGCATCTCAGGCTGCTCACTCAAAATTCAGAAACACAGTGTGATCTGCTTGTTGGTTTGTAGAATCCAGCTAGATAACACAGCTCTTCAGAAAATGCACATAAGTTATCAGGAAATGTTAGTAACTCATATTTTTATGAGTGCTAATTTTATTATTATTAATATTATTAGTATTAGTATTAATTTTTTATTTATGTATTTGATACAGGGTGTCACTACGGAGCTCAGACTTGTAAGAATTGAATTCTCCTGTCTCAGGCTGGCCAGGCTAGGATTACAGGCGTGTGTCACCATACCCAGTCTCTGTGGCCAGCTCAGTGCACCCAGGAGTGGGGCCAGGGTGGCATGTGGTGCTGGGGATTGAACCCCAGCCCTGTGCATGCCTAAGCAGACTCTTAGTCCACTGAGATATCTCTCCAGCCTAGTAACTGATACGTCAATCTCCTTGAAGTTTAAGATGAAAAAACAAACAAATGAAAATATTATAAATGAATTTGAAACAATTTAAATGTGAAGCACACAGTTTAGTAATTGCAGAAATACATTTTCTTGCAGACTATTTGTTGTCAATTTTTAATTCAGAATATTTTTTTCAAATGTCAAGAAAAGAAAGGTTACTCAAAACCAGACAAATAACACATTATATCAATGTACATCTTTTCAAAGTGATCACTTTTCTAAGAAAGAAAGAACAATTATTACAAGAGGGTACATTCTGTCTCATACACACCAGCTATTTTTCTTCAGCTAATGGAAAAATACCAGCAAGCAGGATTATGTAAATGCAGGACTATAAAAGCAGCTTAGTTCTGTGGTCTCATGGAGGGTCAGGCATTAACAGTTTTATGAGCAACCCTATGACAAGAAAGGAATTTAAACTATTATATGACAACATTCAATTGAATCATTTTCTTTACGAGAAAAGTCTGCTTTTCTTTTGATTGCTTTATGTGAGAAAGGACCCATTTTAGATTCTCCTGACAGTCATTCATTTGCGATACACAAGACACAGGCAACACGTGCCAACGTAAGTTGTTCCTAAATACAGTTTTACAAAAATGAACAAGATTATAAGTAATTACAGATAGATAAAGTGACATTGCTACTATTGCATAAGCATATAATTAACAGGAGCTGCATAATATACAAAGAAAAATAAAATCACAAAAGCATAACAAAAATGTATGTCACTCTCAAGATTTACTTTCCTACTGACTATAGTATTGGAGAATATTTCTACTATATATTTTATATTTGCAATTTTTACACAGCATACGTAATATATACACTATATAGTTTGTATATACATGCACGATAGATATATAGATGATAAATAGGTAGATAGATAGATAGATAGATAGATATGAGAATGTTGCTTTATTATCTAGTAAAGTCAATTAATTATGTTTGTTCCTCAGTCACATGTCAGCTATAGATTTCTGGAAGAAGTGTTTAAGTTTCAGTTACTAATTCAAAATTGTACTAAAGTATTTCTGAAAATCTAGACTCGATGCACTTATGGAGCCGGTACATAAATAAGTGATTTTTTAGGAATGAATTTCCAAAGATTTTGACTCTCCTTGCATGATGACAACGATATTAATAATGATTTATGAAAACCAGATAGGGCATTTAGGATGTGATCTCTGCCCTGAGGTCTGTTACAGCTTGGGCTGTACATTGCTGCTCTATTATAGAAGTTGTCTGTAGGCTGTTGGCCTTAGTCTGAACCTTGATATTTTGCACTTTTATTTTACCTTTCATCTTTATATGCTGCTGCTTCACTGACCCCACGCATCGTCAACAGTGCAATGTATATAAGTACAAAAAACAGTAAACTATGTCAACTCAAAACTTATTTCATGTGAAATTAGAATGAATTGTATGCTAAAACATCCTATGGTAATAAGTTGTAAATTAGGTTTTTGTCTATTATTAAGTAAATTTTTGGTATACTACGCAGATTAGCATTGACAAACTAATATAAGTTATTGTGATTATTTGATGAAAATAGAGCTAGGTTGCCTTTAATTTCAATTAAATACAAGGAATCAGAATGTAAAAAAAACTTACAAATACTCTTTTGTACAATTTTTGTTATTCTAAGGAGATTATTATACTAGCTCTATCTAGTGGTCAAGTATGAATATTACACTTAGCTAATAAAAATGAAGAAACAGTAATTTACAGACTACAAGTTCTAGTTCACCTGTAAACTGAATGTCAAATGACTTGAAGACCAGGCTTGACATCCCACACTATTTGCTGATGCTGTCTATTTGCAAGTCTTTTTAACAATTTCATTGCAAACATCTTACATCATATCTACCCTCTTTAGACATGTTTAAATGCACAAACCAATACTGTTACTTGTAAGTGGATTGTTATGATGCAGATCTTTAGAACTTAATCAGGCTGCATAACTGAAATTTTGTCTCCTTTGACCAAAAGAGAAAGTCGCTGGTCAAACGCTATTGGTTATCAACAACCACCAGTGTATTATCCTTTCTGTGTATTTGCTGTTGACAGAAATCAATTTTACATCAAACTATTCAGTGTCTTTGCATGGATTTCTAATCAATTCAAAGGTATCACTTAGGTATCATCACAAAATGTTACAGCTTAGTTTGGCTTCAAACACAAGACTTTCACTTATCTCATAAATCTCTCTCACCAAGGTGGTCCTGCTGATCTAGATCTATATGGTCCTTGCTGATCCATGCATGCCTGTTTTAGTTACTTTTTACTTGTTGCTGGGACAAATACCAACACTCAAAATGAAGGAAGGAAAAGTTGATTTAGCTCACAGTTTGTGGAGGTTTCAGTCCATATTTGGCTGGCCCAAGGCTGAGTGGAACAGAGCAGAGAGCATCTGGTTCATGGTGGCAGAACAGCAACAAAACGGTTACAAAGGCAATGGAACAACCAGGGAAGCAGAGAACAACAGTGCGAGTCTGTCTCTCTGTCTCTCTTTATATTACATTCAGGTTCTTTGCCTGGGCCTATCCAACCCTAGGCCACACCCATAAACCCAAAGGACTCAGACCCATAATCCCATCAGAATTAAAACACATAATCCCAGTGGATCATGAATCAATTCTCAAATGAATCAAGTCTTAAACTCTAGAAGTCCCCTCCTCATGACTGCACGAGGCTTTGGGGGAACAACTAGACATAAGCCATAACAACGCCTCTATGCTTAGTTTATACAGATCACTTCCTAGACAATCGGGGCTTGGGCTACTCCAGGACAGTCTCAGTTGGTGTGATTTGTTTCTGAACTTTCATTATGACAATGTGGGTTTTTCACAATGTGGCTGAGTTTTGTAGCAATTCAGAAAGACTCTTGTGGTTCAGAATGAGACCCAGAACTCTTTTATTTGTACTGCATTCTAGAACCAGAACAAAGCACAAGGAAGGTGTAAGCACCGCAGGAAGAGATTGCAGATTCTGACCCAATGCACCTAGCTGTGAAGCCACATCACAAATAGGAGGCACATGGGGAGAATAAACAGCTGTGGTTCAATTTTCAAAAACCACTAAATTGTAAGAGCTTTGAAAGTGTGTTTTTATTCAATCAGAGTGAAACTACCACAGATTCTCTTTTGCTATAAGGTAACATGACGTTTCTTTAAAGTTCACAGATGAACCAATGCATGCATCTATTTCTCACTGACTTTTGAAAGTGATAACTATCCCTCTTTCATGAGTATATGTAAATAAATATCTGTTTATGAAAAATAATTGATATGCATACAGAAACGAGAATACACTGACGGTTGTTGATAACTAACAGTGGTTGGCTAGCATCTTCATTGTCCACTTGGTCAAAGGAAGCAAAATTTTAGTTTTCCAGCATAGTTAAGTTCTAGAGATAGATCTGCTGGGTAACATTCCACTTAACGGTTAGCAACATTGTATCGTATCTTTAATTAGTTAAGAGGGCAGATATAATATTAAGCGTTTGTGCCACAATTTGAAAAAGATTTACATACAATGACTTATTGCAACTTAATTCATAGTAAATTATGCCAAAAATTAACTCTTCTATAGGCATCAAGGCCTTCAACAAAGAATCAGAGGACCTGACCATGGTGCTTAACTATAGCATGGTTTTAGGAAAGGTTTCTCTGCTAACTAGATACTTGTGTAGCCAGGAATGAAAAGCAAACAACCTTGGAGGATTCATCTACTGCCATCCCTAACTCCCACTCTCCCTTCCTCCCTCTCTTCCTGTTTCCCTCCCTCCTTCCTCCCCTTCCTCCTCGTCTTCTTACATAATTTCTTTCTTTATGCATATTATATATAAATAAATATATATCATATTTTATTTAATTTTAGGGTTTCTTCCAAAGTTTTCTTAGAAGCTCACTCTGTAGAAATCTATTGTTTTCTCTTCTAAAAGAAATATAAAAAAACTACTCATTGCTAATTACAGTACTCAAATATCACATAGATTAGTTTGTGTGCATATCAGGAAAGACAGAAATTACTGGAGTTTCTAAAATGTCTGATTCATTTCTATGTGAAAAAAAAAATCTGTTAAAAAAGACAAAAACAGAAAATATTTCCCATAATTCTCTATTTCAAATAAAATGATTTTGTAAGGAAAATATTAATAGTCTGAATTTTCATTCATTTATACTTTCTCAAATTGTGTAATATGCATGATATTTATCGGCTGACCTACCATAGTTAACTGGGCTGATTTTTCTCAACTGCCTAGCAGAATTAAAAGTAATGAGTCATAGTTACATGTAATTTTACTCTACAAAATTAGTTTGCACCAGTAATGTTTTTGAAAGACTGATAAGTATACTACTGTAGTATAACAGGATAGTGTTACAGAGGAACTCTCTAGTATTTTTATGACTTTATTGTACTTTCAAATATATTCCAAAATAAACCTATATCTGAATAATGCCAAAGAAAAATCTTTGTAACACTGAGTTATTTGTAAGAATGTAGAATATGAATATTGTCAATGTATTCCTCCTAGAGCTATTGAAGAGTTAGTCAGATTTACATAGATTGGTATAGACAGGTAAATAGCATATATTTTTAGAAACAATTGCAGGTATAATTTTTAATACATGTTAAAAATTGTGATGGTTTGAAGTTTTTGTAAGGTGAGCAATAAAATACAGGACATATTTTATCTGATTATTTTATAATTACCCAAAGAATCACATAAAAAAACTACAGGAAATCTGTCTACATACTGAAGACCAAAGAATCCAGCTTGAAAGCCTGGATCCTAACTTCTGCATGTGTCCAGTTCAAAACTTAGAACCCATAGCCATGTCTTTCAGATGTCCAAATCTATAGCTTACGGAGGGGCTCATGCAGCCTTGCTTCATGTCCTAGAAAGTCCAACCTAGAATTTCTGTGGCAGCAGGACTAAGGATCTGTACTAGCAGGGGAGCCAGCAAGCAAAGCTCTAAGTTAGAACCAGGGCTCCCCAGAAAAGTATCCCAGCCATTCTCAGTGACAATGACGTCCTGAGCTCTTCCAAAGCCAAGAAGTCAGTTTCATCAGGAAAGCCAGCTTGACAAGGTCCTCTACCAGAAGAGCCCAAGCAGACCAACGCCTTCCAAGAGCTCCAACGGCTGCTCCAAACAGCTTCCCTAGCAGTCACTATACAGCTTCTCCAGGTCTGCCTCTTAACGCTGCTGGAAATGACCCTCAGGTGGGCCTCCCACCCCCAGCACCATGCTAGTTCAGTTCAGCTGGGTGTAGCAAATTGACCACCAGTTATCTATCCACAAAAAAAAATATAAGAGCAACATCATAGCTTTTCCTACATGTGCTTGTTTATGTCTCTTGAAAATTAAAAAAAAAAAAATTATAAGCACGGTGTTACTACATCACGACTAAAACAGTAACATGAAGAAATCCAAAGAAATCCAGCTTTAGTGATGACAATTTGCTCAAAGACAATCTATGACAAACCCATAAATAAAACAAAAATCACTCTGCCTTACAAGTTCATGCTGTAAAACTGTCAAAGTGGATTACTCTTAGCTAATTTTAATTCTCACTCCTCTGCTCTCTGTGTGGCACGTAAAGTTTGAAGTCAATGATGATGAATACTCATTTACCAGTGACGTTGTCATTGTACGTGGCCTCATTCAGTCTGTCTTCATTCTTACTTCAATTCTCATTCTAGTCCGAACCAAGGATTCTCTTCCTCTCTTGAGCCTTATTTCTGTTTCCTTTCACCCAGCGACTTTCCCTGATTCTAGGCCATGCATTCACTTCGTGGCTGACAAAACATCCTCAAATCCAATGCTGACTGAATCTCCAGTGTTAGCTGAATTAAACACAAATGCCTCTGTCTGGCTTTCGAAGCACAGCGCCAACCTAAGCTTTCTGGGCGACTGCATACTGGAGCTGCACAATCACATAGCTCCACAGTTGCTTCCTACAAGGGATTATTGCTGTACACCTTTTAAGCTTTCTGCCTTCACTCTTTAGCACCTGTTAATTCTTCAGCTTGAAATAGCTTCACACTCTGCTTACTGATCTTCTATCTAGGTTTCAAGAGCCAAAAACATATTTGACTAAGTCATTGTGTAATTTTTTTTTCTTTTTTTTTTTAGAATTTTTTATTTTATTTATTTATTTTTCTTTTTTCAGAACCTTTGTTTGTTTATTCACTCATTTTTATGGCCGGCTCAGCCCGCCCCAAGGGCAGGGCTGGCGCAGCATGTGGTGCCGGGGATCGAACCATGGTCCCTGAAGCCACCCAAGCTTCCCCAAGCAGGCGCTTTAGACCACTGAGCCATTCCACCGGGCCCCCTAATGTTTTTTTCTGATCTTGCTTCATCTTCTGTCCTTTGACCCTCAGAAATGAGGTGTGTCTTTTATCTACTTGAATAGCACCTTTCTAATGCTACACGATGTAGATATATCCATATGGAAATAAATTCACAGACTGAAGTAGTGTATTCTCTTTCCTTGAAAATAAGGCTGGAACAGAAAAAAAAAAAACAGGTTTGAAATATAGAAATCAAAAATGCTGACTATTTTCCAGTGAGGCCTTATTTTCAGGGAAATACACCTAGTTAAGAAGACCAATATTTTTAATGTAGATATTATTTGTGTGTGTTGGATATTCAGTTTCTGAAATGGAAAGATAATTTTCAAAAATAGATAGCATGTAAATATTTGATGTATTTTGGTGAATTTCTTGAGATGAAAACATAATAAATTGGACAGCAAAGTGTGTTATCTATGGAGTAGTAGTTATTTGGGTAATTATTTCAGCAATTGCCGATGTAATGGAATATGTAAAATAACCAAGTCAGCATATCACAAATAAAAATGCATAATTGCTATATTAATGAATATCATACAACAAGATGTTGAGCTAAATAAAAATTGAATATTCAGGAAAAAATGTTTTTTTCAGGGATATATCTCAGCAACATAGATATTCCTGGCAAATAACTGGTCCTGAATTCAATTGCCAGTAACATGAAAGAAATAATAGTGTTAAGAAACATTATATAAAGAACAATAATTTATTTATTTATGACTGCTTTTATATATGACATTATGCTTTTGTACCATAATGTCTTGACATTAATAGAAAAATATCTTTTGTACTCACAAAACGTATATCTTCATTTCATTATATCAACTATCATTCCTTTTCTTTATTTATAATTCTACTAAAATAAAAGTAATATAATTTCAAAGGCAAAATATTAAAAATAAAAGTATTTTAGATGTGGAAATGCTAATTTAATACCAGAATTTGTATTGTCATGAAATATGATAAAAAATAAAATTTTCTTATTTTATTTTTGGTAAGTGCAGAAACAAAATATATATTGGCTAAGTAGATAAGGTAGATTAGTTCAGCTTTTCCAAAACTTAGTGCCAAAAGTAATTTGCGATATTATCACAATTAAATTAAAAAAGGAAATTGATGCATTATCACAAAGACGTAAAATAGTCAACATTCAAAAGCTTCAAAATGAAGTACCATGTTATAATGCTCTTAATTCTCCTTAGAAAATTTTTGTCTAAGTGAATTTAGTCTGGCGTGCTCCAATTCAGAGTGATTTTTTTCTGCACATTTACTAAGCTATATTTATATGATTGAGAAAACACTTTGTCAATTCTCTATCATGGCATTTATGTATCCAATAGCCACTATTCCCTATAGTCCATGCGGTTTAGAGGCTGCAATCAAAGGAAACAAGGATCCCATTTTTGTCCCAAGCCTTTGATCTCCTACTGGATTCCTTCATCTTCTTACTTGTGGAACACTGATTTCATCACTGTGCTCTTGGTAGGCAATGGCTACGTTTACCTGTCCTCTCTCATTTCACACAACTGCATCTAGAACCAGGAAATGAAGGGAGCAAAGTTACTGTCAAAGAGCGAGCTTCTCGGGTTAATTCATACAATTTTGAATTTAAATATGCATAAATATTTCACAAAGCAAACAGAGCTCATAGGTAAGAAACTGACAAAAGTGATTATGAACATTTGAATAGGTAAAATATAGAGAGTACAATAAATACATTTCTGTGTAGGGAACCTGTGTGTGCACACATACACCAGAAATGGTGGGATGCTGCCATTTACTTCAAAGATGAATAATTAATTGATCTGGGGGGATAGCTCAGGAGTCTAAGTCCTGCCTGTTGAGCACAAGGACCTGTTCAGTCCTCAGTACTGCATGCCGTGCTGGCCCCGACCCCCAGGCTCACTAATGCTGACCACTGAACTCGACGCGGTGGTGGTCGCCTACAATCCCAGTGTCGGGCAGGCTGAGGCAGGTGGAGCACTACGAGTCCAAGTTGGGAAGTGAGACCCTGTAGTCAATAAATAAATAATTTTTTAAAAGTGCAGAATTATTGAATAAGTATAGACTTCAAGTTTGGCCATGGTAGCCCAAGTCATGTTCTAGGGAAAACTACCTTAGCTATGAAATTTGTTACAGGAGTGTTACTGGTGTGCCTGTTTGTACAGTAGATATAAATGAATGACTTTTACTCACAGATTTTAATTTATAGGACTAATATTTACAGCTGTAATATCATATTTTCTTATAACAGCCAAGTTTCCATGGGAAAGTCTGCTTTTTCAGTGCTTGACTGAACCCATTCATTATGCTTCTGGTAATAAGCCAACTTCTGCTTAGATGACATGCAAATCCTTGTTCATCTACTATTTACTGTTACTGACCAGTTAATCTTTTTTTTTTTTTTTGTCTTTTTGTCTTTTTGAGACAGGGTCTCGCTATGCAGTTGAGGCTGGTCCTGAGCTCACTTTTGTAGCCCAGGCTGGTCTCGAACTCGCACCGATCCTCCTGCCTCAGCCTCCTGAGTGCTGGGATTATAGGCGTGAGCCACCACGCCCGGCCCTGACCAGTTAATCTTATTTATACAAGACTTTATAATAAATGCCTCTGATTGAACTTATTGACATTTTAACTAATAATCACTTTATTAACGTCATGATTGCTTAGCTCATTGCTGAGACAAAATGCCTGATTCTCGAAGATTAACCTGGAGAGCTTTATCTAGCTCACAGTTTCCTTGCATTATCGGCTGGCTCCAAGGCAGCGTGGCACACGGAAGAGGGCAGCAGTTCATGGCGATGGAAGGCAGCAAAAGGAACAGGGAGACAGATCGGACTCTTGCTGACCCTTGCATTGTAAGCAGGCTACCTATCCTAGGGCAAGGGTATCACTCTCACACACTTAATTCAAGCAATGTACCATGAATCGATCACAAAATTCACATGGAACCTTCCCTCGAAAGCCCACCCCTGGCGACTGCTTGAACCTGTGGGGGAACATCTGCACGTACACTTTAATCATCAGCAACCACCCATCCTCTGCGGCCTTTATCAGAGCTGTTCTCAAATTCTGCTCAGCCAGTCATGCAGAAATCTTAAAATATTGTGATAAGTAAACTCTTACTGTTTGTCTTCTAAAATTCTTGTTATCATTAATGCACTCACAGTATAGCAAGAAAGGTTTCTAATTGATTTTCTAATGAATTTGTCACTGGCAAATCCAAATTCAGAGAGGCAACATGAAAATCTGAATATTTTTCCCATGTTGTTATATCTGCAAGTTTTTGAAGAATTTTTCTGTAGCTACCATTTAATTCTTTTTTTAATATGATTTTAAGGTAGGGTCTACAGGGTCTTCAGGGTCTCACTACTAGATTGGACTCATCGTGATCTACTTGTTTGTAGCCTCCCAAGAGCTGGAATTCTAGACACACTCCACCACTCCCAGTCTCAATTTCTGTCTCAGTACACCTAGGGGGAGGTGGGGGCGCTGGCATGGCAAGCCCTAGAATTAAACCCCTGGCCCCTGCACCTGCTTGCAAGCGCTTTAATCCATTGAGCTCTTCGGCTGGCCCTACCATTTCACTTCTTGCCTATTCTTTCTTAACCAAAATGTGGTCACGTATTAGGTTTGGGCTTCTACTTCACATACATGGCTTGCCACACCAGATGATCTGCATCACACTGACCACACTTTCATACTCTGTGAACCACACAACATATTTATTCATTCATCTTAATGCGGTCGTCTATAATGCTGCAAAGTAGTATTAAAATGAGTTTCTATTTCTTAGGCTTTGGGCAGGAGTTCAGAAAGGTACCTCATGAAAATTATTAGTAGCACTCAATAAATTATCGTAAACTTATTTATCAACTAGTATGTCACAGTCATCAACAGGGAAAGCAAGTGACACTATGTGGCTCCATCAGACTGTTTCAATTCAGAGATTCTAAATTAAGTGTTTTGGGACATCTTTTTATGGGTTGTGCACCATTAGTGAAATGGTGAAGATCTTGGTCCTGGAGTCAGGATTAGAGTAATTGAGTCTTGTTGACCAACTGGAGGCCTGCACAAGTTAGTGAATATGTCTATGTCTTTCATTCCTCAATTATAAAGAAAACTAAGATCCAATTTCCAGGATGGATGAACTCTAATGTGTTGATATAACTCCTATAATACTTGAATCACAATGCCTGGCAGTAAATTCTCTGTAATGGCTACATTTTAAGTTAAAAACGTCCATTGCTTCTTCTCAAACTTTTACTAGTACACATTTTTTTCTTTTGCATGGTGAATTATTATTTATTATATGTGTTAAATCATTTTCATATATTCATCTATTTTATTTCTCATGTATATTGAAAGATAATTTGGCATTTTGTTCAGTAATCAATTTTCTTTTTACTTCATACCTACCTTCAAAATGCTGCTTAGTGGTACAGTGACCAAAACATCATAGTCTATTTAAAAGTTCTTTATCTTATTATTTGGATGTAAGGGTTCTCATTACGTTGGCCAGGCTGGTCTTGAACTCCAGAGCCTACCAAGAAGTTGGAACTATCAGTATTGGCAGCACACAGTATTTATCAAGTGAGCATTTTTGAGGACACAATAAAGCATTATATATACAAACAGAAGAAATAGTGAGATTTCTATGAATTTTAGCTATATTTATGTCTAAAAGAAAATTGAGTTCCTCAAAGGAACCCTGGGCTAAAAACATAATAATGATAGTAGTTTGAAAAATGATAAAAAAGACAATGGAGCCAAGACAAAAGGCTTACTGAATGTTAGCTAAAATGAATTTATATCATGAGAATTAACTACATGTTCATAAAAGATCCAGGATAAGTTGGCCTTCACCGGAAAGCCACCACCAACAATTCCAACTTCTACTTGTCCTGTGTAATAGTATTTTGTATTTGCTTTTTCTCAAATGTGTAAATTAAATGAGGCCTTTTAATCAAACATAAAAAATTATACACAAGGAAAAATAAATATACTAAAATTATAATCTTAAACTAATGGCAACAAAGTTAATTTTGAAACACAGACAATCAAAATGCAGATTGTTTCTTCAAGAAAGAAATAAAACCCAACCTAAAGATCTATACTGTTTAGTATTTGTTTAAGTGTAACTTGGTTTAATAAATATCATTATTTTATATGACCTAAAAGTTAGTCGTATAATACTGTTACATACAATGAACTGCTAATGATGACCTATGAAAGCGACAACTATGTATTTCTGTCTAATAGATGAAATATGGATTCAGTATTTCAATATATATTTTTCTATTTATCCATGTTGTGGAAAACTTGATGATCTATCAGCATAATTCTGATAGTTTTATAGGAAAATTTATAATTTCAAATCAAGAAAATTTTAACAGCTGTCCTGTCTACCACTTTTCAATATTTATGTCCTGTACAACAGAAGACAAGACCAGTGAAGACATAATTTTATTTCTTAATGTTTGGAAACTAATTACCCACTATCTTTCTTTTTCTCTCTGTCCAAACCTATATCTACTTTCTTCCTTTCATCTGTAAAAGGCAGAAAATAATACTTCAAATATTTCAGAGTGCATATGGGTGAATTATTATACCTGTGAAAATATTTGTCAATCTCTAAATTTCTAAGCAGTTGTCTTTAACATAATTTTTGGTTCCATATATAGTAAAGAAAAACACTTTAAACTGTGCCTACTTCTGCATTATTTTATAATCTTATGTTTAAGATATTGATCACATAAATACCTAGACTAGATATTTTTGCCTCAATTTACACTCAAAACAATTATAAGTAATAAAATCTAGCAGAATAACCAGGGTAGATTCAAAGAAAATAATTACAAAGAAGGCTCAATTAAATGAGTCTTACCTTTCATATTTATATTTAAAATGAAATGAACCTGAAGAAAACCATAAATTATTTTAGATCACAAGGTTATGTTTTGCTTGTGTCGTAGCCCATAACCTTTCCTTCAAAAAGCATTTCAGGTTCACCCTTGTTGACAGTTACCTGCACTGAGTAGCATCAATACAAACATCAAGCTCTCTTGGGCTTTTCATCCTGTCTCCTGTACTGGAATTGTGGTTGAGGAAGGTAGGAATCTGGCAAAGGCACAAAGCAGAGACAAAAGCTCAAGCCAAAGTCGCCAAAGAAAGCATGCTTCACTGTGTTCAAAAGGAAGCCTGAAGGAAATGGCCACTTTTCTGTGGGCAAACACCTCACACAGAACTCCCAACATACGGACCCAGATGATCGTTGAGCCAAGAATTCTACACCTGGCGACCCTAACCGGGTATGTTCAGTATTTCAGAGGACGGGGTCCAAGAGGGTCAAGTGGAGATCGAGGAACCCCATCACCTATGGGCTAAAATTGCCTTGTCACCTCTGGAGGAATGTTAGGAAAGATCGTGTGAAGGGCTGGCCCTCCTTGCCAACAAGACAGCTGTGTGATGTCCTCACACTATGCCCTCAGACGATGTCATGGGTCTGTGCCACACAGGGCTGTTGCCATCATGCCACAAATGAGCCCCTTTCCTACAGTGCCAGTGGAGGGGACAAGAGATCTATTATAAATGAATTATGCTCTATAGCATGTTTCTAATTTCACGTAGTCTCACTATGCTTGTCTTACAGACTCCCCATCCCATCAGGAATGTATATTCTTTGTTAGCACTCAGATAAAAGACTACAGCTGTTTTCATTTTGAAAAGCAAACAAAAGAATAATGATCTAATTCAATTAACAGCACTATTACCTTTGATTCAAATGTTCACATCTTTGTCAATATTAAAAATCATTTCATGATTTCTGGGAAGGAAGGTAGAAGAACAAAATAAAAAATAAAATCAAAATATGATCATTTTGTAAGTAATATATATTGGCTCTTTTGTTATCCATATAATTCAAACAAAATACTGCACGGTCTGGAAAAAATCGGCATGTATTTGTTCTGCCAGTGAGTATATGTGAAATTGTTTTGGGATTCAGTGGCCAATATATGAGCACAATTCCTCTGACCATAACACCATAAAGGAAAGAATCAATGAATTACAATGAGACATAGTACAAAAATACTTGGATTTATAAGTTTAAGGATCAGTATTTTTTCTACAGACAGGAAAAATTATAATATTGCTACACTGGATTAGTTGACACGTATTAGAATTTATTAACACTCTGTTTCACAATAGAAAACCTAATTGCAATTAAAAGCCAATGATGGAGTTGGTACATAGCTCAGCAGTCTGAAGCACCTGCTTAGGCAACAGCAAGGACCAAGGTTCAATCCTGGCATCACATGCTGTGCCATCCCACACCCAATAAAGGCTGAGCCAGCAATAATAAATAAACAAGCAGAAAAATAAATAAATAAATAAACAAACAAACAAACAAATAAATAAATTTCACTCATGGAGGGTGGGGATAATTTCCTACTAAAAATTTAATCCCAAGAATTCACAAAAATAAAAAAAAATAAAAAAATAAGAAAACAATTGACATAGACTTGTCGATCCAACAGATATATGTGTATTAAAGTAAAATAAAACAGAAAGCACTTCAAGGATGTAAGCCAATTCCAATTATGATAAGATGTACCCATGTACCCTTTCCCTGTGCAATTAAGGAAAATTATGATAATGTTTGCCATGTAGAAAGTTTATTTTTCCACAACATTTATGAAAGCAGCTGTCTTTTTTCCAGTAAATATGTTTAACCCTCTGTCAAATATAAGGAGGCTGAGTGTGTTTGAAACTATTTCTGCATCATCGAATCTGTATCATTGATCCTCAGGTCTGTGATTTATGCAAGGACCATAATGTTTTTACCACAGTAGCTTTGTAGTTTAAAGTGAGTGATTGTGGTGCTCCCTGCTGTACTCTTTTTTTCCTAGGATTGCTTTTAACTATCTAAGCCTCTTCAGTTCTTTTTTTTTTTTTTTTTTTGTCTTTTTTGAGACAGGGTCTCGCTATGCAGTTGAGGCTGGCATTGAGCTCACTTTTGTAGCCCAGACTGGTCTCAAACTTTCACCAATCCTCCTGACTGAGCCTCCCGAGTGCTGGGATTACAGGCGTGAGCCACCACGCCCGGCTGCCTCTTCAGTTCTAAATGCATATTTTCTCTAATTCTGTAAAGTACTTTCCTGATATTTCAATTAGGATGATATTAAATCTGGATGTCAATTTTGGAAATGTTTCCTTTCTCACTATGTTAGTTCTTTCTACCTGGGAGCCGGAGATGTGGTTCCATTTTCTGGTATCTTCTTTGATCTTCTTTTTCAGGGTAGTTTCATTTTCAATGTGTAGATGTTTTACTTGCTATATTAGATTAAATGCAATTGTTTCATTTTTGACGTCTCATTATTTCATTTGCTTCCTAAATTTCTCCCACAGTGTTTACTGTTTGTCTATAGGAATATTACTGATTATTTAGTGTTGACGCTACTGGGTCCAAATATGCTACTGAATTCAGTGACTAAATCTTAAAGTCTTTTGGTGGAGTTTTGGAGGTTTTCAATATAGAAAATCATGTCATTTATAAGTACTGATAATTTAACTTTGTCCTTTTGTATCCTTATTCCTTTTATTTCTTTCTCCCATCTAACTTCTCTGCCTACTGTTTCCAAAAATGTGGGAAAAGTCCTTGTCTTCATTATGATTTTGTAGGGAAATTTTTCACTTTTTGACAATTTAAAATGATGTTAGCAGGGTCAGCCAAATAGCCAGAGCATTAATGCATCTGCAAGCAGGCACAGGGGCATGAGTTTTGACCCAAGGGGCCGGCTGTCTCAACCCTGCCCACAGGGCATGCTGTGACAGGCAACTGAGACTGGGTGTGGTGGTGTGTGCTTATGGCCCCAGCTCTTGGGAGAATGTAAAACAGTTGCATCACTACAAATCTGATCTAGTGAGATCTAATGAGACCCTGTAGACCCTTCCCTAAAATACAGTCAATCAGTCAATCAATAAAACGATAGCTATTGGTTTGTCATTTATCAGATTGAGTTAAAGATAGTCTATTCTAATTTTCTGTAAGCTTGGTTTTAAATAAAAATGAGTGCTGAACTTTCTCAAATGCTTTTGCTATATCTATTGAGATCTTCATGTGGTTTGTCATTGATTCAGCTTTTTTAAAAAATGTTTTTAGTCAAGGTATACAGAGTCTTACCAGGCAAATCAAACTCAGTGATTCTCCTGTGCCCAGCCTCCAAAGCACTGGGATTCCAGGCACGTGCCACCATGCCCAGTGTGTCACTGACTCTGCTGATCTACCATATTATATTTATCGAGTTACAGATATTAAAACATTCCTGTATTCCTGGGATGAGCCTTGGTGTCTAACTTTCTTGATCATTTGATGCATTCCAATTGCCAATATCTTATTGAGGGTTTTGTTTCTATGTTCATTAAGGACATTGGATTCTAGTCCTCTTTTATGATTGTATTATTCTTTGGTTTTGGTATCAGGATAATGATAAGACCCATATTTTGGATTAGAGCTCTGAATAGTAAAGCAGAAGCACTAAATCTACAGGAAGCTAGAAGAGCTAGAATTCTTAAGGATGTATTAGGCAAAGATTTCATGAACAAAATCCAGATCACACCAGAAATAATACAATCAATAACTGATATCTCCTCTGACAAAAAGCTTTTGCGTAGCAAAAGAAGATATTAATAGAGTAAAAGGACAACACAAACACAGAGACAAAATTTAGCCAGTTCTCTCTCAAACAAAGGACTAATATCTAGAACATATAAAGAATTGAAAAAATCATATACCCCCAAATGCAAATACCTGAGCCAAAATGGTCATCTAGGATAAGTACACACATCTCAGCGGAAGACATATAACTCTACATCTTTAAGAATTCTTTCTATTCTTTCTTCCTGCAGAGTGAGTGCATCTATGTTGCTGTTTACATCTTTAATGCTTTTTGACTTTAGTTTGGTGTACAGTGCGAGGCACTGGCAACACAGGAGCTCACTGCCAGACTTCCCACATTTGAATACATGTGGGATTCAAGCTTCACTCAGAGCTCTTGCATTCTCCATGTACATAAAATCAGCCCCTGTGCACAAAGCCAGTATCTGCTACTAGCACAAATTCTGCCTGACTGGCTGCATCAGGCATGCAGCACTGGACTATCAAGCCACAATCTCAAGCCAGCCCTTGCACATAGGACACCTGGGGCTCTTTCCTGAGACTATTTTGCCCCGAAAGGGTTCTGAAATGAGTTTGCTCTTCTGTGCCTTTCACAGGTCTGTGATGGGTGGGGCAGCCCTTGAGGACTGATGAGTGGTCCCAGGGTATCTTTTCTCTTGTCCTGACAGTTAACATCAGCTTTCTATGTTCAGGGAGACCTGGCTCTTCTCGACTCTTTCTCCTACACCTCCTTGCAGTGACAATTTTCCCTGGGTTGGCTGCAATTTTCTCAAATCTTTCCAATCTGCATCCTTTCAGTCAATGAGATTTTGCCCTAACACTAGGAAATAATCATTCATGCCATAGGGGTGAGTGCTTTTCTGCTTTGAAGTATCTTTCCCAAATAAATTAGCCCATTATTCTTAATTTGAACTTTCCAAAAATTGAAGGCATGGATATAATATAGTCACGTTCTTTGCCACAATATAATAAAAGTGACCTCTATTTCAATTTCATGATAGAATCCTTATTTTCATCAGAAACCTCAGTAAGATGCCTTTTACCATTTATATTTCCATCAGTATTCTACATCCTAGTTTTCACAGACCCAACAAGAATCACCTGTAGCACCATATTTACATTATTTGAAGGTTTCTTTAGCAAGCACCTTCAGACTCTCCCAGCACCTTCAGAAAACCCTTCCACATTTCCTTTTATAATAATCACCTCATTTCTCTATTTTCTGTATTAGTCAGCTTTATCTTACTATGGCAAAATACCTAAGTCCATAAACAAAATAGGTTTACGAAGCTGAGATAGGACATTTCAAATCCAGAATCTGTTTTTTTTTGTTGTTTTGTTTTGTTTGTTTTTGTTTTTCCTTTTGCAGGACTGCAGTTCAAACTTACAGCCTTGCACTTGCCAGGCAGGGGCTTGTGCCGCTGAGATATTTCCCCAGCCCTCAAGTCCAGGATCTGGCGGCTTAATTTTGTTTGGCTACTGGAGAGAGGTCATGTTGGTGACACATCATAGCAGGACTGCGTGTAGGAAGAATGGTACAAATTTTTCGTAATAGTAGCGGAGAGAGGCTAAGTTTCCAGCATCTCTTCTGTGTGTGTGCGAGCTTCCAATCACTTAAGGACCACTTGCTGGCCCCTGCTTCCCAATGAGTTCATTGACTCCCCAAAATGGACACACAAAGAGCAAGGGCTTTAGTTACAATGGCACTGTGAGGAGCAAAACCCTTACTCATAACTTCAGGCACATATGAATGAGATGATGCAGTATTTGCCTTTCTGCGTCTGGCATATCTTACTTAACATAATGTAACATGGCCTTCCCCTTTTCAGAGTTCCATATTTCCCTCTTGTCCAGCATGTGAGAGTCTTTAAAAGCCACACCTTACTAATAAATGTAGTAATCTTTGTTTGCATTTATGGACAACACAGAATTTACAGTATTACAGAACATTTGGTGACCCACAACTTAAGTCAGAATGCATAAGATGATGCTTAGCTTGGAAGAAAGTAATGAGTTTGCCTGAAGAATCAGTCCTAGAAGTTCAAGATTAGTTGTGATGTTTTGACCATGGAAAGAAGACAAATACCTTGGGTGGCAAAGACTTTCCTCGGCATAACCTTCCTACCCATCATGCAACCGCACTGATTTGCTCCGCTATAAGTGTTTCTGAAAATGTGGAGAAGTGTCTTCCCATCTTCTATGAAGCTAACTCCTGAACAAACTATTCTTTTACTATCAACATTTGTATCTCCAGTATTAGCTTTTATAGCAGTAAGTGGATAGATTTGAGCCCGGTGACAGATTTCTCTGGGTTCACTCATATTGTAAAAAATACAACTGGATGACCTAACTTTTCTTCCTTTTCTTTTATTTTAGGAAAGGGTCTATAGGGTGTTCAGGTTCTCACTATGAGATCAGACTCGGAGTAATCTCCATATCTACAGCCTCCCAAGATTTGGGATTACACGTATTCTCAATTGTTCTCTCATCGTGTCGTGAGAGCAGGGCCATCATGGCAGGCCCTGGGTTCAAGCCCCCACTCCTGCACTTGCTTGAAGGTACTTTAATCTGCTGGGCTATTTGGCTGGGCTGACCCAACTTTTTAAACGTGGAGTAGTATTTCATTATGTTTAATCATTCTATTTATGTATTCACATTTTTTAGTTCTCTGCATTTTTTTCTTTATCATTTCAGCTTTCGAGTACATAGGCACACCACACAGTGTTCACATTCCTTGTGGATAGTTGCTGTATGTCTATGATACATAATAATACCTTTCTTTCCTTGTCTTCCTCTTCCCTCCATCTATCCTCTATCTATCTCTTGATTCCTCATCTACCCTTTTTTGGACATGTATAGTACATAATGTTTGCATGCCCTAATCCATCCTTTACCAGATAATTCAGTTGCTTTTATGTTTTAAATATTGACAACATACTGCACTGAACATAGGTTATATATATATATATATATATATATATATATATATATATATATCCCTTCAGAAGAGTAAGCAAAATTCCTTTAGAAGGATAGCCAGAAATGAGATTACTGCATTGAACTGTATTTTATTTCTTTGGTGAAATGTATTATGATTTTCCATAATTCCTCTTGTAATTTTTATTAACAATCTGAAGAATTTTCTTTCAATTTTTAGACACTTCTTACCTCTTATGGTTTTGATAAAATCTAATTTAAAAGTATAAAGAGATGTCTCATTCCAGTTTTAATTTGATTTCCACAGTGAGTAGGAATTCTCAGCACTCACCTATTGGCTATTTCTGTCCTCTTTTAACATATTTCTTCTCAATTGCATTTCCAAATTTTGAATTATATGTTCTCTACTATTTAATTATTTATGCTTCTTATATTGTATATGTGAAATGTTCAATGCTAATTAGAATGCTGTCTTAGTTACTCTTCTTTTGTTGCTGGAACAAATACCTGGCATGCAAGCTTAGGGAAGGAAAGGTTTATTTAACTCACAGTTTCTGGAGGTTTCATAGTTTAAAGCAGCCTGTATTGCATGGAAGACCTCGAGACACTGCGCCGCTATCCAGGGCGATGCACTCTACACCTCCAAGAGAGGCTACCAGGGCTGGGAGTGGGGTGGGTCGTGGAGGCACATGCCATCAGTTAAATGGTTCACACCTCTTTGGCCTGGACCCTCAAGCCCTGGCCTGGTCCGCTGGCCCTACTCCTTACGCTGAGCAATCAACAGTCCCATGGTTTACATGAGGCTTTTGGGGGACAACTGGATACAAACTATAGCATTCCATCCCTGGGCCCCCAAAGTTTCATTCACACTCCTTTGTCCAAAAAGCATTTTAAGCCGGGCGTGGTGGCTCACGCCTGTAATCCCAGCACTCGGGAGGCTGAGGCAGGAGGATCAGTGGGAGTGAGCTCAAGGCCAGCCTCAACTGCATAGTGAGACCCTGTCTCAAAAAGACAAAAAAAAAAAGGCATTTTAATCTACCTCTAAGAGCCACCAAGTTCCCGACAGTTTCAGCATTGAACCTCCAGTATTCAAGGCTAATTCTCAGCTGTGAATCCCTCTATAAATAAAATGTTAAATACATCCATCATTCAAAGGCACAAGATAAACATTGCCATTCCAAAAGGCAGAAGAATATAAGCCACTGGAGGCAAAACAAGTCCAAAATGCAGCTCAGCAAACATTAAGTCCTATAATTCCATATGGAACATCCAAAGCAATGTCTGACAAATTATAAGCTCCATGTGGCTTTGCCCCTGTGGTACTGGTAGTAGTAGCTCCCATGGTGTCTCTCTCAGGTCAGCTTTGCTCCCTCCTTGCACTTTTCCTTAGATGATGCATGTTCCTGGCTTTTTGGAAATTCCGGGGTTTCCATGGAGTAGGCTTCTCACTCATAGCTTCACACATTGCCCTCCCAGAAGCACACTGCCCATCCTCCTGGGTATTCTTCTGAAATCAAGGACGAAGCCTTCTTAACCTCACAAGGCCTGCATACTGCATGCACCTAAAATGAATGCCACATGGATGATGACAAGAAGATACAATCTATAACCAATGCATAGCTTGAAAATATTTTCTTCCATTCTGTAGGTTGTATTTTCTTTGTTCTATACATCTACTTTGTAGATTTCCTCTAGTAGATTTATCATTTCAAGTCCTCTTTTTTGAATCTTTAATCTACTTATATTGATTTTTTACATGATGTATAATAAAAGTTGAAATTTATTTTTGTCCAAGTAAGTATCTAATTTTATGGCACATTAATTTTTTTTAAATTTTACTTTAAAATTTATCGGTGTGAAAAAAACCCTCAACACAGTACTTTTGCATACATTCTGATGCCATGTTTGATAACATGAGTTTCTCTATGTTATCACACATAATTCTGCCTTTTGCTTTCCTTTCTGTCAGTGAGTTTGATTTTTTAAACTACTTTTCTCTTTCCTTTTTGTCTATAATTATAGTGTTCTGCTCCTGAACCATCAATTTAAATCTGCTTGTGGGCAAAACAAACATAGCTTAATATAGGAGTTAATTCTGCTCCACTGAGATTCAGAAAACAGCATCTACTGCTCCGTGTCTTCTGCACTTAAGTAGCCATAAAATACCACTCCTAAGGGATGCTGTAAATTTACCTTGCACCTTATTTCAACAAACGTATTCTGCTAGTCATTTTTTTTTTAATCTTAGGAAAATCATCGGGTAAAGGTGAATTTTTAGGGTTTTTTGGAGAGAAACATTTCTCAATACACAATTTATCTGAACTTGGATTTTTTCCAATGACATTTCTTTGCTCTGTTGTGTTTTACTACTAAATTGCAGTATGCTTTCCTTTGCAGTTGTGCTCTACCCTGCCAGATATTTTTTATCACAATGAATATATTTTATTCTGTAATTTTATTAATGTGTGCATGAGTGTGTTGTGTGGGGGGGAGACAATGGCTATCTGTGTTTCTTGGTATCATATAATAATTAATCTACAAGAAATTTAAGCAGGTACTTTATGCCTCTAGCTCCACAATGATGGCAAATTTTTTTCTAACTTAATAGGCTGCAGAAATACAAAGGAAGCATTAGAAAGAAAACCCACCCACTTTCATTACTCAGAATATAAAAAATTGCCTTTGGCTAGTTTTTAAAAGCATTTTTTCATATAAATCAGATTCACATATCTTTAGAACACCTACTCCTGCGTTTCACCTACATTGTTCTGCAGTTATTAACACTAGTTATGAATGGTGGCGAAGGATTAAATTTTAAAATTTTATGGAATAAATTGTTGAATAAATTACATGTTCTGTCAAGAATAAAAGCTACTTGTTTCTGTAACACACTGAGTAAAGAAATTTTACTCTTGTCAGTTCAAGACTATACACATTTAAGATTTACAAAAGTTAAGACTGTATCAAATGTGTTTCCAGAAGAGTTACTGTGGAAGTGGGAGCAAATCCACAGATGTGCCAGATCCTAAATGTGATGGGATGTGAGAATTGTTTTCTAGGAACTGTAGAAATTAATGTAACACACTATACATGGTTTCAAGGTAAATACTGAGGGGATTTGACTGACCTTCAGAAATACAAAGTTACATGTTCTGTTGTATAGGTCTTGCTTTAATTTCCCTTGACCACTCAGCAGAAAAGTTTAACCATAAGGTATGAAAAATAAAGCTAGATTAGTATGTAGAGCTGTGAAAGGCTTGGATCAACAGCTTATGACACAGCCAGTTCTGCCAATAGTCCACCATGATTATGGAATATTGAATTATGTATGCAACTACTTTCTCTGAGTACAATGAGAAGAAATTTTTGTACCAATAATGACTGGAAAAATTATCATGTCTGCATTCTTTGCTCTGAATAACTACTACGAGGACAATAATATGCATTGTATCAATTTATAGAAATGTACTATTAATATGTTTTGAAACTGTTGCAAAAGTAATAAGAAAAAAATCCATGCAGACTACTGTTTCATCAGTATGGTTCTCATTATATATGAGAGTTATCATATTCATTAGATCCTCTGGGAAGTGAATTATAAGTGGGACTTAGAAATTCAATAGGCTTATTGAGAAGTAATGACTATTAAGAAAAGGGGAGTAGTAGCTTTGGGAAGGGAAAGACGTTAGACTGTGATGCATAGTTTTCATTTGGGCAATGCAAGTGAAAAGGGCAAGAGTCACAATTGAACCCGTATAGCCTCAGATAGTGACAGGCACAGCTCTATAATCTCTCCTGCTTCAATTCTGCTTAACAATCCGGGGCTTGTACATCTCACTAGTAATTTCTTTACTCAAGATTTAAGCAGCTGACTGAGTGGCACAGTCTATCCCTTGTACAAAACCGATCCATTTCTTTCCGTGTGCATTTGGGAAAGGGCTCCTTCCCATCACAAAAGGGCGATTTGTTGAGGAAACATTTCAAAGAGGAAAGGCAAATGACCTGATAGTTCAGAGGACTAAAGTGCCTGCCAACGTTTGATCTGCTGCATGCTGTGCTAGCCCCACCCGCTGGGCATGCTGAGAAGGTGATTGAAATTTGGCACAGTGGTGCACGCCTGTAATCTCAGCACTTGGGAGGATGAAAACAGGAGGATCACTATAAGTCCTATCTATGTAACAAGACCATGTAGAGCCTGTCCTACTAAACATAGAAAAAAAAAAGAAAAGAGGAAAGGCAGTAGCATGAACTACAATACAGAACAGTGTGGTGAGTCTCCTGCCACTTTACACTTCTCATTCTAATTCTAAATTCTTTTTGCCCCTCATTATCTTCTCTGCTGTCCTTGGTAGCTCACCTTGTGGTGTCATTCAAGTTCTCATTCCTAAGGTGACTGACTTCATATTAGAATTGTTGCCCTTATTCCCTAATGCTTGCAGTTTGTAAGAGAGTACTTGGAAGAATATCTCAATAAATTACCTCAGTTCCACATGTAATCTTCCTTCCCAGGTTGTTCAGTAACTGGTCTATCTCCCCTTACTGATCGGAAAACTATTCTAGCTTGATGATAATGATTTTTGCTTGTATGCCCTTGGGTGGAGGAAATTAAGTGCACGCAGGTAACAACCAGAATCCTTTAAGTCAGTGGATCCTGTGTGTGTTGCTTGGGAAAGGAATGCCTCATTTGGTAGCTGGAACCAGTAGTCTATTTAAAAATTATCTTTATTTTTAAAGAACAGAAAATAGTGATAGAATAAAAACTGCAATAAAAGTGATGCAAGATTTCACTAAACAAAGTAATCAGAATTCAGCAGTGGTTGCTGTATCACATGATGCTGTCTTTGATTAGTACTCTTGCAATTGACGAAGTTATGAGAATGTGAAACACAAGTAGTCCAGTTGGTCTTAGGGTTTAGTAGGATACTAATTCCTCCTTCCCTTGATGTTAGACAGACACATTATTTCTACTGAGGATTCAGGGCCATGTAGAACCCCTTATTGAGGGTAAATACCTCATTGTTAGGGATATAACTTTTAAGAAGATATATATTTTTTTTTAATTTTGTTTTTCTTGTTTCAGAACCTTTATTTGTTTATTCACTCATTTTTATGGCCGGCTCAGCCCACCCCAAGGGCAGGGCTGGCGCAGCTTGTGGTGCCGGGGATTGAACCACGGTCCTTGAAGCCGCCCAAGCTTTCCCAAGCAGGCACTTTAGACCACTGAGCCATCCCCCCGGGCCCCTTAAGAAGGTATTTTAGCTTCACTTGTCACAGACCATTATCAATCATGTCCTAGAGGATTTACTGCTGAAGGCTCGAAAACGTGCTCAACTGAATGCCATCATGGTGATGAATCTACTCCCTCAGTTCCTGTGTAGTAAAGCAGTTACCTGTCTATATGCCATTCTGTGATTTTCTATTGCTGATACTAGAGTGACTTACAGGAGGTAAGCTGTAGGATCTGATATTGCCTTAGACTTGGAAAACCAACCCAATTTGGCTGGATTCTGAATTTAAGAGTCTTAAAATTTCTCATTGCATTTCTTTGTTATCTCTTGGCCTGGATTGCTTTGGAAATCATTTCTTCTACCACCATCCATAAGTTTTCCTCTAGGATGTCTTAGCTCCTTTGTCCTTAGTGCATGCCTTATAGCCTTGTAAAATAGTGTGTAATCTGAAGCATTTTCTGAAACCTCATGATCTAGTGAGTCATCTAGCCTCATGAACAAATCCTTTCTGGTATGTCTAAATTCCTGAGCTTTCTTTTCCCTTTTCTGTTTCATCTGTAATTGTAATTCTGGCATTATATCCTTTTTCACCACAGGCTACACTTTTCCAGGTTTCTGGAAGGCTCTCTAACATAGGGTTTACACCATGCTTTGAGTACTTGTAAGCTGTTTAATTTTGTTTCTTAGATGAATGAGCCCAAATCTCTAATTTCTCCCTGAACCAGTCCTGTGTCACATTCCTTGTGCTTAAAAACTGTCAAAATCTATTCCCATAGTACTTCCTTCAATTAAAGATACCTAATTCATGTTCTTCATGCTGAGTGTAATGCTTTCATTGTATAACAGATATAGATATACCAATTGAGTTTGGCTATTAATTAACCATAGAAATCCAACTGGCAGCCTAGAGAGAAAAATGAAATTCTTAGTGGTCACTTCTAACAACTTCTCAGAAGATGATTAGATGGATCTTCCTTGAAGAATCTCTTGGATGACAATACTGACCTAAGTGATAGAGAGGACTATCTTTTAACAGCTAGTTCACTACTTTCAATTATGATGGTTCAGAGGCATTTGGGATTCAGACATCTTGGAGCATGTCCTTTGATAATACTTGAGTGTCCTAGATTTTCAGAACATGTCTTAATACAATGTAAGCCACGATGGCCTTGAACTCACTGTGTAGCCTCAGTTGAGTCAATTTAAATTAATTGAAAAAAATGAGTGGTATTAACATTACATTGTCATGGGGCCAGGGAGATAGCTCCATGGCACAAGTACCTGACTGTCAAGTACAAGGTTGTGAGTTTGAATCCTGGTCCCGCAAAAAAACAAAACAAAACAAAAAACAAACAAACAAACAAAAACATTACATTGTCAGTTTCACTTATTCTTTACCTAGTCCCCTACTGTCACTAATAAGAAATCATGATCAGACAACTGAATGACAGACAGAATGAAATTATAAAATATTGATAAAAGTTTGAATAAAACCTCTAAGTGAAAATCTATACTATACTGATAAATCAAAAGAATCAATACCATCAAAATGTCCACAAAACCAACATGACCTTCATATTCAATAAAATGCCTGCCAAAATACTAATGATATTTGTCATAGAACTGGGAAAAACAACTGCTAAATTTGTGTGGAAGTCCTTTCAAAATCTTAACAGCCAGTGAAATTAAACAAAAGCAAACCATCAAGAAGCGTATTGCCACTGGACTTCAGAATATACTGTAAAGCTGTAGTAATGAGAAGAGCATTGGATTGAGATAAAAGCAGACACGGGGATTAGTGGAACAGAAATAAATGCACGGCTCTGTGGCCAATTGATTCGAAACACCAAAATATAGTGGAGAAAAGGAGATTTTTTTCACTGTATAATGTTGTAAACCCTTGATATCCATAGGCAGTGGAAAGAAGCAGGACCTCTACCTCTTGCCAGTTGCAAGTAATTAAAATAAGTTGAACGTATACACGTAAGGCTTAAAATAATGAAGCCAATCAAAAACTGGGGAACATACCTGAAGACATTGGCATGGGCAAAGAAATTTTGGAAAGATTCCAAGAGGACAAGGAGTAAAACAAAAAATACTCACATGTGATATATCACACTGAAAAATCACTATATGGCAAAAAAAAAAAAAAAAAAAAAAAAAAAAAAAAAAAAAAAAAAAAAAAAAAAAAAAAAAAAAAAAAAAAAAAAAAAAAAAAAAAAAAAAAAAAAAAAAAAAAAAAAAAAAAAAAAAAAAAAAAAAAAAAAAAAAAAAAAAAAAAAAAAAAAAAAAAAAAAAAAAAAAAAAAAAAAAAAAAAAAAAAAAAAAAAA
>PVJA010000096.1:0-32780 GCA_004027025.1 Myocastor coypus | reverse complement strand
TCAAGAAAGAGATAATCTATGAAATGCAAGAAAATGTATGTAAAATATACATTTGACAAAAGGTTAATATCTAGAATACATAAAAGCCTCTTAGAATTCAGTAGGCAAAGAACAACCCAATTTAAAAATGGGTGCAAATAAATATTTCCCAGCAGAAGACATACAAATGCCCAGAAGTTACATCTGAAATGACGAGCTTCGCTAATCACCATGGAAATAGAAATGGAAATCCCAAGCAGACATTTTCCTACTGTACTAAAAATAAAAATGGCTAATACCAAAGAGGCAAAACATAAGTAGTTCTGGATAGTTCGTGGTACCCTGCATGCTATTTTATTTTATTTTCTGGTTTCTGTTTCTTTTTGTTTTTTTAACTTGTGTATATGGTACAGGGTCTCATTACACAACTCAGACTTGTAGCAGTCCTCTTGTTTCAGTCTCCTCACCAGTGATATTGCAGGTGTGCGCCACCATGCCTGGTTTCTGGGGCTGGCACAGCATGTGGTCGCAAGGATCAAATGGGGGACCTGGTGCTTCCCAGGCAGGCAGTTAGACTGCTGAGCTCGCTCGCTCCCATGGCTTGTTTCTTTGTTTATTATTGCATTATTGTAGTATTATTTTTGAGGCTTGATCTTGATATACATTTCAGGGTGGACCTGAACCCACTGTGTGCCTCAGGCTACCCTCAAATTTATGTAGATGTTCCTGTAACCCCTTCAAATGCTGGCACACAGTTGTGCCATCACATCTGGCACTCTTAATATTGTGGATAGGGATTAAATAATAATAACCATGTGAGGATTATTGTGAAGGAACTTCTTCACAAAATTGGAAATAGAACTGCTGCATGATTCTGAACCCTTTTTAATGGGTATGTATTCAAAAGGATCTGATTCAGTTTATCTAAGAGAGATCAGCTTGTTGTTGTGCAGTGCACCTTATTCACAGTCACAAGGATGGGAGCGAACTAAGTGTCTGTGGATTGGTGAGTGAATTTTTAACATGGGGTACCCATGCAAGTGGAGTACTATTTAGCTAGAAAAGGGATGGGAACCTATATTTTGTAGTACCATAAAGGGACCTGGAGATCGTTACATAAGTTAAGAAAGTCAGACATAGAAAGACAAGTATCACGTTCCCACTCATGAATGGAATATAAAGATTTGAACTTATACTAAATAAATATTGTGAGAAATGAGGAGTACAGGTGGAAATGGATGAAGAGGGAAAGGTTAATCAATAGGAACTAGGATACATTCGGACAGAAACAAAAGATTATGGTGTGTGGTTGGACAGTAAGGCAACTCCAGAGAATAATCTATGTTTTCCGAATATTCACAAGAAGCAGTATCAAAAGTTTTTATGTAGGAGAGGTGATGAACACTAAAGGAGACAGATATATTTAATTTGTTTGAATATTTCACATTTACAACACAAAAGTTTTGCTTAGACGTCACATGGAAAACAATGGCTATGCACGCTTTTTGTTCTACATATCATTAAAATAATTTTAAATTTAAAAAGCTAATCATGGTTACTTTATGAATCTCCAAAGGACACTCAGTGCTTTACTTTCAGTTCTCCATTTTTAAAATGTACCTTTTAGTCAGCTTCCATTAAGCCTCAGTGCTATGAATAATAACCCTGAGGTGGGCCAAATTCTGTGATGTCTTCCACACTTGTAAATCATTCTAGTGGGGGGCGGCATTTGACTCTCCCAAGTCACTCTCTTGCTGTTGCAAGGCTTGCAGCACTCAACATATAACATTGCTACTCACCACTATGTTAATAATGCACATCTCAAAGCACTTCTAGCAATATGATGGCAGAGCCAACAAAACGTAGGTGCCTCACAGAATGAAATGCAAGGGATGGACTGTGCGATGGCGCCTCTGAAAGACAAATGGACGGTGGAATAGGATTGGGCCTGAAGAGTCTACTATTACAATATAAACCTGCCCTAGCCTATCTGATACGTGCAAAGCAATGGCTGACTGGAGAAAGAACCATTTGGGATAAAGAAATCACCAAAACCGCAAACACAGGATGATCACTCTCTAGCCTTTGTTACATTATGTGAATTGTAGGCTTCTTGGCCTCAATGCTGATATGAATCAGGAAAAGGAAACCAGCAATGTATTTTAATAAATGTTTCTGAACACTTTATAGTATTTATTACTTCTATTTTATGTACTTAGGGATTATAATATAATACTTTAACGCATATACACTGTGTAAGTAAAATATCAATAATTACTGTTTGCATCTTAAAATTTAAAACTGGGCTGTTAATCTAATGGCTGCGCATATTTACAAACTATGGATTGATATTTCAGCATGTTATGCAATGCGTCCTGATTGAACAAGGGTATTCGTGTTTTTTTCTCATTTCTTTCGTTTGAAGGTTTTGAGATCCAACAATTTCTTTAAAAAATATATCAGAGGTTACTGTGAAGGATAATGATCCCACTGGGCAGTTGTGCAATCAAAAGTTCACTGGAGTTCACTAGCTGACGCGCCAACGCCCATTAGCAGGGTTTACCTTGAAGGAATGTCCGAGCAGAGAATCTCCTGTGTAGAATATCTATGATCATGAGCACAATAGCAGGACATCAGGGAGTACATTATACACATGAAGCAGTGTGGAGGATTTGCCTAACCTAGTTTGCAAATGCTGTAACAAATATAAATTCCCTAGGAAGTACAATCCTGCTATCGTGGTGGCATTTTATAGCTATTTACTTTCAATTAAATTGAGCATCACAAGAAAACCTACCAATTTTATTATATAGTCAAACAATTCACATAAGAAAACACCTGTGATAGCTGACCATGCAAGGCATAGTAATTTTATAAACAGTAAAAATTCACCTATATATTTCCTTTCTAATATCTGCAAAACATGTTGTGCATTAAGAGCAACTCTGCTATTTCTAAAATTTTCTTTCTCTTCTATTAGCTTGAGACTGACTATAAACATGAAATAGAGAACTAATAGCCTGAAAATGGTAGCACAAAACCATAAAATTGAAAGAACTGACTTTAATAGATTTTAAGTTTATTTTAGCAGACTCTTTTTTCCTGCTTATTGTACAATGGAGCACTAAGACTGAATAATTAGATGAGATCTGTTTTCAATTAGAGTTTGTTATAAGCCTTATAAGAACAGCACTGACTGATATTTGGCTTCATGTCGAGATATAAGGGTATTGTAGATTAGGGAATGGTTTCAACAGAATAAATGGAATTTGTATAATAAATATCAGTAAGAGAAATAAAACAAACATGCATAGAGAAAAGGATGATAACGACAAACAAATTATAAAATAAATGGTTCTTAGGGAGAGGAAAAAAAATCAAAATGTTGTTTCCTTAGATAGTTAAATCATAAATTAAGTTCAGAGCACTAAATGAAAAGCTTAATATTTTTTCACGGGATATTTGAAAGCATGCATTTTTTTAAATAAACACATAAGTCAAGACTGTGGGATGCCTATCTTAGGATATTTTGAAGAGAACCCATTTAGCTGCTTTTAAACCTAAATTAGGAAAGATAGGCTGACACTGAAAAGTTATGGGGACCTGGTAACCCCTGTCCCACCCCCACAACCTGAACAAGAGTTGTGCGTGTGTGTGTGTGTGTGTGTGTGTGTGTGTGTGTGTGTGTGTGTTTTATATCTAGTCCATTCTCTCAATCAGTTGAAGGAGTTTTGGTGAGCCATGCCCTGACGACTGACAATTGCAAAAACTCACAGAACTTCTGCATGCCCACATCATCATTGGGTCCTGCTGAGGTGTGGCTCAACCCCCTCACATCATTGTGGAAGCCACGCTCAAGACCAGACACCTGGAGTATTGGTGAGCCTACACCGAACCTCACTGTTGTATGAGCCTTGTTCATCGATGCCCCACCCTGTACCATCATTACTGAGTCCAGGTGAGCAATGGGGTTTTCACAAGTATCAAAAGAAAAGAGAGAAAGGAAATTTTAAACTTCAGCCCCCCAGAATGAGTCCAGGAGACAAAGACATGGAAGAGCTTGAACATCAAATACCTGAATTTCTGCAGTGATAGTAACTACAGTTAAGAAGCAACTACTATCAGGAAAAAGTAGACACACTCCTTCAGATTGAAAAATAAATGACAAGAAGCATGAAAGAATTGCTCAGTACACCTAAAAAAGACATAGACAAAGAAGTCCAGAATAGAAAAATGATGGAAATTTTGAAGCAGCTGTAGAGGAAAGAATTACAGTGTATGAAACAGATACAAAGACATACCCAGGAAATTCATAATTCATTGAAAGCTGGCAACATAGAATATAGACTTTCAGATTTTAAAAACAGCAGTGTAGCTAGTGAATGTGAAAGAAAAGTTCTCATAAAAATAAGAAAGCAGAAAATAATAATTCGGCAGCTGTAAGATGATGCAAAGAGAAACAATATGAGAGTAACAGGTGCCAATTAAATAGCAGGAGTCAACATAAACGACATAAAAACACTATTTACAGAAGTGCGAGCAGAAAATTTCCAAAGCATGGAAAAATAATCTCACACACATGCAACTGAGGGATAACAACTCTAACTGGGCAAAAACAAAGTGATTCTGCACCCAAACAAATAATAATCAAGATCTCAGAAATTCAACAAAAGAATAGAATATTAATAGTTGTTAGAGAAAGAAGCAGATCAACTCTAATGGAGAGTTCATGAGAATCACAGCATATTTCACAGGACAAACCATCAAATCAAGAAGAGCTTGGAGTGAAGCATTTTAGGCCCTGAAAATTAAAACATTCAACTTAGACTGATCTGCAGTATAAAACTTAATGAAATGTGAGATACTTCCATGAAAAGATCAAGTAAAGAAATTCATGCCTAGTAAGTTAAACGTACAAAGAGTACTGTCAGACGTTCTAGAAACAGACAGAAATTATCATAACTCTAAGAATAACAATAGAAAAATACCACCAAAAAAGCAAACAATTAAACAGAAGGGGAAAAAAAGTAACATAGCAGGAAAATAATATGGCAAAGAGAAGGGAATATACATCAGCTACAAATACCAATGGAAATGGTCCCAATTTACCAATCAAAAGACACAGATTGACAAAATGAAGCAAGAAACAAAATCAACCATAGAATCATTAGTCTGAGATGTGTAGTGAGACCCTCTATCAAAGAAAGAAAGAAAGAAAGAAAGAAAGAAAGAAAGAAAGAAGAAAGAAAGAAAGAAAGAAAGAAAGAAAGAAAGAAAGAAAGAAAGAAAGTTTGTCATGTTTTCTGCGTTACTCAAATAATGTTGTGCTGATGAGTGCTTACATATTGCAGATATAATGTGTCATAAACGAATAGATATTCCTTGGAATTTCAACTATTTCAAAATGAATATAAACTCTGAACAATCAGCTCATCTTTGCTCAAGGCAGAAAGTAGACTTAAGTATAATGCTGCAGCATTGCACTGAACTCACTGCATTTCCACCACTTCCTGTTTATTGTGGCACGCCGCAGTTGGGTCTCACAACTGAAGACAACTCATCGCCCTCAAACACAGAAGCAAGACTCAGCATAACCAAAGTCGCCACAAAATGAGAGTACGGCGAGACAACAGGAGCCTTCAGCAGCTACTGCAGCTTGAGATGAAATAATATTTTCCTCATGGTAGAAGACATTTGCAAGCTTTAACATCATGGTGGCAGGACATTTGAGGCAGTGAAAAACCATAAATGAGGGACATTAGCTCTGTAGAAAAAGAATCCCATGATGTTCTCAATTTGGATTGAATATTCCTCTTCAAACTTTCAAAATAAGTCTTAGAATTTTTTTCGCTCTCTCTTTCAAAATGCAGTAACCGGTGCTAAGGAAAAGTTATATCCAGTACAAACAAGTTTCATCACTAATGGTTATTTTTATGCTCAAATTCTAATACTAAAGAAATTTCTGTGCTATAGTTCCTATTCCTGAAATTCCTAAAATAGGAATCCGGATTCCTAAAGTTCCTAACATGAAAAGTATTAATAACCGAAGTGCCTACTGTCAACTGTCTCTCATGCTTAAACTGAGGCTTGGGTGAGAAACAGAACTCAGGAAACAATCACTCACTAAGGACTTACTCAAACTGTTATACAAATGACAGTTATTCTTTGTTGGCTATTGTAATGTGCCAGGCACTGTGATTGGCTAAATTTAATTAATATTTATAATAAACTTAGTCCTTCGAAGCTGAGAATCTTGAAAAATTTGAAAGTAAGTGATCTCTGTAAGGTTACGGAATTAGAGACTAATTAAGGTGAATTTACATTTGCACACAGGATTTTCAGGATGCCATATATATCTCTATCTTATACCAAATGCTACACTAGCTTTCTTCATGCATGTTAACATGTTTTTTTTATGCAACTGAGGATTGAACTCAGGCTCATGGGCTTGCCAGACAAGCACTTGTTATACTAAGCTATCTCCCCAGCCCAATAACTTTTTTCATTAAAACAAACTTGTGCTTAACATGTTTCTGGAAGGTCATACACAGAAGATCAGGTACTCTAAAGCAACATACTTGGTATTTAGAGTTACCTAAGTATTAGTGTGTCAAAATTCTTATTCAAACTTAAAAAGAAGAAAACTCATTAAAAACTGCATGGTTCCCAATGAATTATGTAAATGCTGATCTTTCTTAATTTTGTCCATATGTAGAAGGATCACACACTTTGGATCAAGATTCTCCAGAAAAAGATTCAATCAACAAGATAAAACTGTTGTAGGTAACTGAGTCAGAAACAAGCATTACAGAGTCAAAGAGAGCTAGTCCTGAGAAGGAGCTGGTATGGCAGAGAAAATACCTTGCAACTGTGGAAGAGACAGCCACTCCTGTGGTGGGCCAGACCTCAAGACAAAAGGTCAAAGAAATGCACACCTCCCTAAGGATTGAAATTGGGAATTAATATTCTAAACAGGTCTCCATCATCTTCAAAATGCCAGGAAGAGTCACTCCAGGAAAAGCTCCAATTTTGTAGTCATGTCCTGTGCTACGACCTCACTTCCCCATTTGATCCCAACATCAATTCCACTTGATTAATTGTGGTTGTAATCTTACTGGCTGACCAGCATTTTGTTCTACTTCATGCCCACTTTTGCGAGTGTCCCCTGTTTCCCACCCACTTTGCATCATAGATTTACTCTGTGAAAATCACTAGAGCTTGGGATATTGCTCAATGACACCATACAAGCCTTGCAAGCACAAGGTGCTGAGTTCAATACTTGTTACCAAAAAAAAAAAAAAAAAAAAAAAAAAAAAAAAAAATCTTAGGAAAGTCAGGGACCTTGGAAACTCCCTTCATTCTCCACCTCCTCTTTCTCTTTTTTTTTCTCTTTCAGAAGGCTTCTTTTCCCTAAATAAACACATTCTGCTCTTAGCCTCCATTGTTCCTAAAATTTATTATTTGATGTTTAGAGAACATGAACTCATCCTAGATATTTTTCAGATTGTGAGTTTCTTTCCCTTATATTAATAGGGCCTCCAAAGGTTATCTATTGACTGAACTGATTAGAATGATGTCTTGGGTCTCCTATTATCAAATCCAGTCCAGATCTAATGTGTACTGCTACTGAAAAGGTCCAATTATTTAATTGACCTAAAAGTATTTTGCTTATACGTGTCAAAGAAAAATTCAGTCTGCTTATTTCAATTTTATGAATACTATGATTAATTATCCAATTTCATAGGTCTATATGATCCAAAAGATTATGATACTTAGAACTCTCGGTCCAAATCCAAACCCTGAGATCCTAGGAGTGGAGCAGTCTTGAAACTCCTACCGTGTAGATGCCTGATTTCTCTTGGTTTAAGATTCAAGAAAGAAACTACTTATTAGTTTCTTTGCTGGCCTGGGTTTTCCATTTTATAAAGTTAGTCTTGGCAAGATCTCCAGGAGATTTACGATTCATTCATACACTGAGAAAATCTTCATGATGGAAGAGTCTCCATTGTTTCAAATGATTTTCAGTGGGCCAGGCATTGCAGTGGGAAGCAGTCACTCAACTGAAGAGTTTCAGTGCAATGGCAGTGAGCACGGGCAAGAGAACCAGCCTCCAAATGGTAACACTTAACTCTTGAAGATGCGAAAAATATAGTTATGACTGTGAACAACAGCACAAGCATAGTAACTGTCACAAAAACAAATATATACACTTTTAAAATGACTTGGTAGCCCATTACACAGCCAGCCATCATGCAGATATATCTGGGCCATCCCCGTGAGTCACCCATGTGGGAATTCTGTCCCTCATGATCACATTGCGTGAGTGGCCTGCACAAGCCACAGTCACCCAGGTCCAGGCTAACAACCAGCCACGCAGAGCCCTTCCTCCTCCATGATCCCATGCACAGCCAGCCGGCCCACTGTGCATACTAAGTTGGCAGCAGTTCTATAAACCAACAAGAAACTCAAAATAAAACCTAGAAGATGAAAAATATGAAAAAGAAATCGAGAAAGCAATCTCATTTACAGTATATACAGAAAGGTGTAAAATATCTATGAATAAATGAAGCCAAACAGTTGAGGCTTATTGTAATAAAAGTATTTCTACTCTATGAAACATTGATGAAAAACGATTGAAGAAACACTAAATAAGCAACAGGTGTATGGAGCACACCTGTGGTCTTAGCACTGGGCAGGATAGAGAGGAAATTTCACAAGAGTTTGAGGCCAGCCTTGGCTACAGAGTGAATTAAAGGCTAGTGTGAATTATGTATTGAGACCTTGTCTAGAACAAAACCAACAACAAGAAACTCTAAAGAAGGAAAATGTATCTGATATTACTAGGCCAGAAAAAATAAAATTGATTATTTAAAATGTCCATGCTGTCCAAATAAATTGACAAACCTAATGCCATCCTTATTAAAACTGTAGTTACATTGTTAACAGAAAAATAATACAAAACTTTGAATGGATTCTCAAATAACAACAAACAGCAAATACATCTTTAATAAGTACAGAAATAGCAAAGGTACCACACTAGTGAATTTAAAAACATATTGTGAAGCTATAGTATAGAAAACAATATGATACAGACATAAAAACTGCTACATAGAGCAATGAAAGAGAAGGTAACCTAGGAATACATCCATGTATTTTTATATTTACAACTAATTGATACATTGCATAAAAATGTATCTTTTCTATATGTTTAGTGCAGAGTCTACAGGGTCTCCTTACACAGATCAGACTCATAGTGATCCTCCTGTTTTTCGACTTTTTAAGTGCTGGGGTTATAGGTGCATACCACCACACTCACTCTTATTCACCATCTTGTTGTGTTCCAGGGACAGTGCTGGCACGGCAGTTCAGGGATCAAACCCTGGCCCCTGTATCTGGGCAAGCAGGTGCTTACGTCCACTGAGCTGTCTGGCATGCTGGGCCAGTGACAGAGTCTGGATGTGGCAATGAGCGCCTGTCATCCCTGTGTTGGGGAGGCTGAAAACGAGAGGCACTGAGCTGTGTAGTGAGGCCCTGTACCAAATGCATAAATGAAAAATAAGAAATGGTGATTCCTGCTTTTAGTGGTTTGTTATGGTCTTATAAGTTTCCAATTCATGTATAAAAACAGACATGGCTTTTCAGCAAGCCTCGATCATGCATGTCTATGCTGCTAATGAGACATTTAGGGACAGTGACTCAGATCAGTGGAAGAGCCACCAAAGAAATTGTTGCTGCTGCTTATCCTAATTTCAATATTCATGATTTAAAGATATTATAGTCAAATTTACAGTGGAGACCTCTAATTAAAAGTACAAGAGGCAGCACAGTAAATAATAGGGAAGAAAGCCAGAACCAGAGACAAGGACAGAATCTGAGCATCTGACCTTAATTGTAAAATTCTGTGTGTGTGTGTGTGTGTGTGTGTGTGTGTTGTGTGTGTGTGTCTGTCTCTCTTTCTGTCTGTCATTATATGCTGTCACTGTGCAGCACCAAAGGCAAAAGTAATCACTGACAGAATAAGGTTGCAAATATTTTAAAAGGTTTTATATACAAGGCTTTCAGATGCTAAGATCATAGATTTTCAGAAATTTAGAGGCTGTACTTTTCTAAAAATATGTGTCACCTACTGTTTTCTTAAGGCTTTTAGAAAGAGTAAATTAGCTCACTTATAGCATCAGCTTCAAAGAAATAAAAGCATAAAGGTTATTCATTGGAATAAGTTATTTGTGGAACTCTCTTTAGAAGAGAATTTATTTTCTTCATTTATCAAAATGGCTTTACAACAAGGATAAAAACCCATTAAAAGTTTACAGCTATAGTTATCTACCATAAAGCGGCATATCTAAAGAATAAGATAATTACTTCAGAGTGGAGAAATCATTGTATAATCATGTGATTGTATCAAACCACTCATGCCCTTCAAAACTACTGTGCTGCTTTTGCTTCCTGCCTGAAAAATATCCTAAGTTCCTACAGAAAAATACGGGTCATGTGAAAAAGCTACACAATCTCTAGAAAAAGCTTTTTAAATATTTGACAAAAGAAGTAGACATGGATATTTTACACCTTAGAGATCTAGTGTTCAGGGATTCTATGAATCTGACTTCCAAATGACACTACAATATAGTAGGAATATCCATGCGACACCAACAAGTTATAGCGTGAGAAACACTTTGGTGGTTAGCTGAAAGAGAAATTACCTCAAGGCAAAACAAGTCACACAGGACACTGAAGCATGCAAGTTTCGACTGATGGGGCAGAATCTTTTTTATCTAACAAAGTTTGAAATACGTCCCAAGACGATTTAGGTTTGCAGTATGTGAAGTGCTCTCTAAACACATAAGTAGAAATTGCTTTGGAGAACTGTGCGAAAGAAAAATGACTAGTTTTCAGATTTTAAGTTGTTCCTCAAAGTGGAGAAATTTTATGTGGATTATGCAAAATAGATGATGTGATTATCATTAGAGAGGACACAAAAAATAAGGGGGACTATGAACACCCAAAATATTGTCGTAGACTAGATCATCTGGAGGTTCTAGGCCTACAAGGACAAATAAAACTTTAAGGCAAAACTGAGACTGCAGGTAAGGTCTATGATAATTATAATAGTGGTGATATTTAGCACAAAAAGAGGGTGAGATAGAATATAACCAACAGATTTTCCTTGTATAAAATCTGAGCTTAGATTTCTAAATAATTAAATATGAATTGAACTCACACCACAGCTAAGCACTGTGCCAGCACTGAGGAGAAGAAAGCAAAATTAAAAATAGTCACAGGGCCAATGAGATAGCTCGGTGGATTAAACACCTGCTTAGGCAAGTGTAGGGACTGGGGTTCTATATCTGGCACCGCATGGTGTGCCAGCCCCATCCTCAGGGTGGTCTGAGCCATGCATGGAGACTGGGCATGGTGCACACCTGCAATCCCAGCACTGGGGAGGCCGAAAGCAGGAGGATCACTGCAATTCCAAGCTGCTAGTGAGATCCTGTACCAAACACATGAAATAAATAAATATATAAAAGTAAATTAAAATAGCCACTTTTTTCACGATATGAATTCCAAATGTGAAAATACTTATCCAAAAGTGACCAAAAGAGGATAGAGAAATCTTTATCTATCTATCTATCTATCTATCTATCTATCTATCTATCTATCTGTCTATCTGTCTATCTTTCTATTTATCTATCTTTTTCTTTGTTGTGGCACCAGCGATTGAACTCAGGCCCTTGCGCTTGCCAGGCAGGTGCCTATTCTACTGAGCTATTTCCACAGCCCTTGTTTATTTATTTTTGGTATTGGGGATCAAACTCAGGACCTAGAACTTGCCAGGCAGGTGCTTGTGCTGCTGCAATTTCTTCCCATCCAAAAGGTAGGTAATTCTTATTAGTCAATTTTACCTCAGAGTTGAAATATTAGTAACCGTAGGAAAGTTTAGATAATCTGAGTTTTTATAAATATGAAGAATCTATATGGTTTCTAATTTTTGTGTCATGAAGTAAGATCTACGGATTATTATCAATGTTTAATAACCAAGTTAATAAAAGTAAATTAGATCTTGATCTGCTCAGTAGACGGATAGTTTATGTGGAAAGTTCATAAGCCTAAAACATAATTATCTATTTTTATTAATTTTTCGATAGAAATATCACACATCTATAGTTGTGAAGCTATATTAGTGGGAATTATCATAAATATTTCCCTACATTTCTCAAAAGCATACAGATGACAAATATCATGTGCATAAATTATAGTACTAAGAAGAAAAAATTGCCTGCTATAGAAGAAAAAATATAGCTATCTTTATTATGAGAACATTGCAATATTCAAAGTATTCTCCTATAGGAACATTCTATGAGATTGACCTTAACAAAAATTTCAGGTTATAAATACTATTATTTTTGGACCTTTAGAAAGTGTTTTCTCTCTACAGTGACAGCCAGTAAGCTAAGAATTAACTTCATGACCCAAGGTACCTACCACAGGATTATATATGTGATAACTAGGTGTGGAGATATTATTAATAAACAATGGAAAGGTGGAGAATAGGATTTTTCTGTGTCTGTATTCACAAACACACTTTAAACAAATCTCCATATACAGAAAATGTACTTCTACGAGAGTTGAACAATCTAATTTTCTGAGAGATCAGAAAATTAAAACAGATCAAAGAAATAAGCACTCTCCTGTAATCTCTGGATTTGGGAAGCTGAGGCTGAAAGGTCTCTACAAACTCAAGGCCATTCTGGGATATCTAGTGAGTTCAAGGCCAGCCTAAACTATTTAGTGAAATCTTTTCTCAAAGCAATAAACAAAAACAAATAAAAATTAACAACAAAAATGCACCAAAGGAAGTAGGAAGGGATGGCTTCACACTACTTGTAACAACTTCCCCCAACCTAAGCAATGCAGATTAGAGGGACTCCCTTTAGAAAAGGGGGGTAAAATGAGAGGAAAGTGAACAGTGAACTTCTTTCAGACCTCAGCAAAAGGGGCACCTTGGCATTAGGCCATCCCTAGTGGTTTTTACCCTGAACCCAGCCTGCCTCAGTGCCAATGCACCACCCAGAGACCCAGGTTTCTGGTGCATTTTCCATAGGCCCAGCCATTGATATAGGCCAGCGGACGTGGACACCAGGATAAGCCCTTGAGACCGAGGACCCCGGATCACCACAGTATCAGCCTTAAAATGATACAGAAAGTTCTTCGGTGATGATATAGTGGACCCTAGTGGATGGTATGAAATAGTCAGGAATAGAAAGAAGATGCAGTAATTTTCCACAAGCGAAGGGACCTAGGTTAGGTTCCTAGGAGCTACAAGTTTTCTCTCCATTTTCCTGAAGGAGCATGGGAGTGACTCCAAGAGAGAATCCTGGTAATGAATGAAAACGTATTTGGGGTTGTTATTTGAAGGAAATAGTCCCACCACTGTCCGTTAATGACTTGAATCTTGGGAAAGTGAATCTTAGCCATGCACAGCGAGTGCCAAAAGTATTGAGGAGTTAACACAGCATTAAGCATCCCAGGTGAGCAAAGTCCTGAGAATCATATAAATGCTGCTACTACATATGACTTTACTTAGGAAAACTTCTACTGTATTCAAAACTAGGAAACAGAATCTCATCTGCTGGAAGTAAAGGACATTGGTCAGAGAGAGGGACTCCTCTTACGCTTTCACCCTTCTTGGTTTCTGTTGCTCACAATTAACAACAACATGAGGCTATTAAATAGAAAACATCTAGAATGACACAAGGCAAGTTGTGGTCTCCACACTGTTCTGAGCATTGTGGTGAAATCCCACAGGGACCCTGACCCCCACGGGACAGAAAGCAGCCATCTGTCTTTCCTTTGCACACCTACTTAGTCATTAACAACCTGGTGGATTCTTGGATTGTTAGAGTGATTTCGTTGTATCTCAGTGTTCGTGGATATGGTATTTAATCTACTTACTAAAGGGTTTAGTGCATAAGAACAGTGATATTTTTCATTCACATATTCCATAAAGAGATGCTTAGGTGTTTCCTTTACGGAGAACTATGAAATATCATAAGAAGTTTGGAGGGACTGGAACCATATAGACATAATTTATTTGATGGGTAACTGTGATAGCTCTTCTATTTTAATACTAGTTATTTTAATGAAGTTTTTACTGTGTCAAATTCATAAATTGAACTGCTTAACAGATATTTATGAATAATACAGAACCCAGAGGATTCACCCTAGGCATTGTCCTGAGATCTTAAAACTCCGGTGATTAAGGGAGAAGAAACATTGTATTTTTTAGAGGTCAAAATATAGCTTGAAATTCACCATTTAATGACAGGTGGTTTATGGTCAGTGGTCAACACTTGTCTGGTAGTATAACTAAATATTCAAAACACGAGAAAAATATTCTGCCAGGGAGATAGCTCAGGTGCATAAGCCCCTGCCTGGCAGGCCTAACGTCTGAAGTTTGATCCCCAGTATTCGTAGGAAGCTACTGAAAGAAAATCTACTAGACAAAAAAATGGTTTCGTGATCACCTATGGCTAATGGTAGGGAAAGTGAGTAGAAAAATATTTGTTTATATTTGTCTGTTTGAGATAAAACCACTTTCTAAAACAAGGGGTTGTGAACATAATAAAAATCACAGTGTTGTTCACTAGATGGGTCAATTCTACCTTACATGCATCATGCCTCAATAAGGCTACTTTCAAAATGTTTAAGAAAATGTTAAGTAAATGTCAGGCATCCAGCTGGGTGACAAGGGCTGTGGCTCAAGGCTGGCACTTCAGGAAATGTTCTTGCTGCCAGTGATGTTAGGAGATGTGTTTTCTTCTTTCTAGTTTATTTCTGCTCAAGTTATGAATCTGACTTCACCACAAGACAACTACGAGATCCCATGAATGTTTCCACCCTGCGTGGCTTCCATGGGATCAGCAGCGATACCTCTGAAGATGAGAATCCACAACTGTTTCTGCCTGGACAGTTTGTCTTAACAGCCTCGTTGACAGCTCTGAGCATCTCCAGCTTCGGTGGTGAGCAGCAGGATGATGCCCTCCCTCAATGCAGCTGAGCTGTCCAGGTGCCAGGTGGTCCATCCTGGGCAGCTTGGCATCACTTGATCCTGGGATCAGATCTTCCAGATATCAATGATTGACACTGGAATGATGATTTCAGCTTAGGTAAGTGCTCCAAGAACTCCCTTCCTCTGAACCAGGGCTGCTGCCAGGGTGTGGTGAGGAGGAGAAGACTGAAGAGTGCGATAGTGGCTTGGGCAGTTCCCTGCACCCCTCATGCCATCCTACAACCAGGTTTAAGTCTGCCCCAAGAGGAAGCAAGAGTCAAAGCACTTCTTCCCATTGATTAATTTTGTACTTGCTCTAAGGAGACTGCCTGTGGCAAATCAATACTGAATCTATCCTAGCCTGACAGTTATCATTAATATTATTACATTTCAGAATGAGGATATTCTATATTCAAAATCTCATAATAGCAATTCTTTAGAAGCCATAAGATAATGAAAAGGAGAAAATTGTACAAGTAAGCCAAAGATAAGAAAAATTGTGTGGGGTATTTGAAAACTAAATGCTTTCTCTGTTTCAGTATTTACCTTTGGCTGGATTCTGAAGAACAACACAGATAAAACTGAAATATCAACACTTGGTGACAAAGTGTCTGATCGTATTTTAAATGTTCGCTTATGCCTAATAGTTCTTATGTTGCTGTCATTCAGACTTTCTCATTCATGAATGAATAAAGCATGCTTAATGAAATTGAGTTGTAGTGAGACAAAAGTTTAAAACTGATGTCACACTTTAGAAGAGATTTAACTATTAAAATATGTGTGCTTTAACTTTTTCTACATTATTCTTTTGTGTACACACATAAAGATGAATATGTAGTTAGCATAGAGTGAATAAAGCAATAGAGATTTATTCTTAGAAGTATGTGTTAATCTGTTTAACTTTTGCTATTAGTTACTAGGAAAGACACAGAAAAAATGTTTTTCCTTATAAGGATAGTCAATATTTTGGCCCTAGCTCCTCAAGATCTGTAAGGACTCAGGACATAAGAGAGCCTTCACTGTAACTCAGTGATATCCCAAATTTTCTGTTCAAGTAGATTATGGGGCTACAGATGAAAGAGATCAACGATGTATACTGTGCTAAAGAGAGTCACCTAGAGAGAAAACATTCTCTAAGGCTTTCACAGAGAGCAAACTGGTCAAGCAATGGCTGTGACCCATCTAGACAGCTGACACTGACAAAAGTTCTGCAAAATGCTGTACATGGTTTCAAAGTAAATCCTGAGGGGATTTGCCTGACCTTGTCAGCTACAATAGTAACATGTTTTGTTATACAGACCTTGGTTTAACTTGGTCTTAACCATCAAGCAGAAAAGTCTAACCATGAGGTATAAAAAGTAAAGCCAGGTTAATATGCTGAGCGAAAAAAGCTCAACTCAACAGCTTTTGGCACTGCAAATTGTGCTGATAACCCACTACTGCTATTGACTATTGAACTATACGTACACCTACTTTCTCTTAGTTCAACAAGAAGAAAGATTTGTACTAATAGTGTTTAGACAAGATATCATGTCTACATCTTGCACTCTGAATAACTACTATGAAGACAACAATACATAATGTATTAGTTACTGTAATTATCCTACTAACCTTTTATTTAAACTTTGTTATTTTTTCATTAATATTAATATAAAAATGGGAGAGTATTCCATAGTTATAAATGACATGATGTGTAGTTAAAGAAAATGAAGAAGGAAGTGATGATTACATGTTAATCAAAAAACGTTTTGCCACTTCCGATTTCCACTATTTTCCATACTACACCAGCCATTTAGGGAAAAGTGAAGCACTGGCTCATTGCATTTGCGACTGTTGAGAAAATCATTAACGTGGAGAAGTATATTTTAAGCTCTTTAAAAATTATGCAGCTTTGAGCCAATATGAGAAATGTTTACACTTCCCACAATCATCTAAAATCTGAAGAAGGCTTGTATGCTTCCATATTATAAAGCTCAGGAAATGATTTCTGCTCCCAGTCACAGCGGTAGAATCAGATGAGAATGCATAGGGAAGCAGCTCTGAGACCTCTCAGCCTCCCCAGCAATCCAATCACGGAGCAGTATGCAAATTACCTAACAGGAATACAATCAGGACCAGAAAGGCAAGTCATTTCCATTTCCATTACTGCCTAATGAGATTGTGCTGTAATTTGAAGGAGGTGGAAACCTCCAGGATGGTTTATATTTTTTTCCTGCCTCTCATTTTTGGTTTATGGTAACTACTTCCTCCAATCCAATTGAGCAACAAAATACTGCTTATCTGCTCCAAGGACTACAAAGTGCTTCAAAAAAATTTTTTTTTCTCATGAGTATACTGAAAACTTGTAACTTAAGAATCAGCAGTAAGTATAGTACTCACAATAATTTTTAAGTTCTTTACACTTAGCTTTATACTTGCTACATAAAAGCCATAAATCTGTAAGCCCTTCTAGCTCTATAGCCTACCACCCACACTGCACTTCTTTTACAAGATTAAGTTCGAGAGAAAGCTAGTTCTCATGCACTGAGACCCATAATACAGAAAAGTTGTTTCTGTATTGTTGTAGTTAGGGCTTATGAAGACACAAGTGTGAGAACTGCTGAACGTGTGAAAGAAACAGACAAACAAACAAACAAAAACCCTGAGAGACTTTAATCCACTGCTATATTAACACTTATTCTGCAAATGAGTTGTAAAAAACTTAAAATTATTTGTCCAGTAGCTCACAGAAGACTGGCTGGGAGTTAACTAAGTTTGAATTTCCATTGCTTTCAATAACTTCCCATTCGTTTCTTCTGCCTTTCGGGATCCCATAATAGGCCGATTTCTAACGTCTCCCCACATCAAGATATCACAAGTTGTTATCAGTTTTATTTTTAACTGAGCCTGTATTTTATAGAAGTTTACTGCAAATTCAACCAAATATAGATTAAAAATATTAACTAGGGAACTACTGAATATGTGCATACTATTTAACATAATATTTTCCTAAAAATGCAGTATTACAAATATTAAAATAGAATTTACATCATATTATATATAAGTAACTTAGAGACGATTAAAAGTATGTGGGGGTTAAGTACAGTTGACATTCCAATACCACATAATATTATGTAAGAAATTTTAGGACTGAGGAAATAGCTCAACTGCATGAGGACCTGCCTGGCAAGCAAAAGTTCCCTAGTTTGATTCCTGGTACTGCAAAAAACAAACGAACAAACAAACAAACAAAAAAAAAAAAAGAGAGAGAGAGAGATTTTAGGATAGCTCAGCAGTCTCAGTGCCTGCCTGGCAAGCACAAGCATGATCCCCAGTAATGCAAGCTGTGCTGGTCTCCCATGGAATCACACACCAAAACCCAGCATGATGGCGCACACCTGTGATCCCAGTGCCGCAGACGCTGAGAAAAGAGGATCAATAAGAGTGTGAGCTGCGTAGCAAGATCCTGCACCAAATACAGAAATAAATAAATAAATAAACAAACAAACAAACAAACAAACAAATAAATAAATAAATAGCTTTAAAAAGAACAAGAAATTCAGCAGCCTTGGTAATCCACAGGAGTCCTGGAACCCAATTTCCTGCAACTACTGAGAGAACTATACTAATCCAGAAGTAATATATTAGAAGTAATATATTAACAATATCACAAAATCTCTGAGTCAATTTTATTTTAACATAATATGAAATATTAATTGCACATTTGTTATTAAAATCTTTATGTGGAACAATGAATAAATAATAATTTTATTATATGATAGTGTTCAAATTATTTAGTTTTGTTGGAAAGTTTCCATGAAAACTAGCTTTTTTATATTTTGGTTATGTATTCATGAATGCGTAAGATGTGTAAAATAAGTTACTTTTTCTATTTCTTTATATTTTAATATTTTAGTACACATGCTTTTCTGTATTTGCATTAATTTTTTAATTTTTACTGAAGCTGTCTTCTCTAGTCTGTTTTTTAACTTGTCTTTAGGATTTATGTGTTCTGGAATTTTTGTATGAATTAGAGGTTTTGCATTTTTTCTGGTGGTTTGTAAATTTCCCTGTAATCATATCTTAATTATGTCTTTTGGGGAGTACCAAAATCTTTTCTTTCTAACCAATAGTGAGATTTTATAATAAATGCATGTTGCCTTTTCCAAAGTGTTTTTCATTTTACTTATTGAGATATTTGCAATTACTTCTCCCTTTTAACATCTTATACCTTCTGAATTAGAGTTTTCTAGTGAGAGGATAAAAGAGAGTGAAAGAAAGAGAAAGAAAGAGAAACAGAGAGAGATAGAAAGAGAGAGGAAGACAGAGATAGAGACAGAGAGAGAGGGAGACAGAGACAGAGACAGAGAAAGAGACACAAAAACAGAGAAAGAGGAGACAGAGAGAAACTAAGGCACAGAAATTTCAATTTTAATTTAAATTTTTAAATTTAAATTTTAAATTTTAACTTTCAATCAACTCACACAGAGAATTAAGTTGCTCAGACTGAGAAAGCCAAAGTCGACAGCTTGAACACTCACTAAAAAGTTGGAATTACAATAAAAGAACACATAGTTCAATATTGTATCTTCTCTAGGGGCTATCAGCCCTTGTTCCCACATGGGCTTAAGTTGATCTTATGAAGACCCATCCTTATGACCTCTGGGACTGAATCCCCTCTTAGAAGTGGGTGTGTGCATAAGCTGAGGAACTTTGAGAGAGAAGGAAGATAAAAGTTGAGATTGCCTTCAACAGACTTTTCATAGATAAATGTATATAAAATTTTGTAAGGAAAAATTGGAAGTAAGGAACACATTAGAGATTAGCTCTTATGCATTATCTTTCCTACAAGAGTTTATTACTTTATTACCATTTGCTTCACTGACTCACAAACTACACAAAGAGAAACAGTTCACAAAAAAGTTATAGATTATGTGGTAGAGAGTAAGTAATGGATCATGCCGTTTTGATGCATCTTAAATGACTTTAATTCACTAATTCACATTAATTATGTGCGAATCTACAGTGTTATAAAGGTTTTCCAGTCAATTTGTGTCACACAGGAAACTGTCTAAACACATATACACTACATAGGAATGTTTCGCTTCCCTTCTCTAGTAATTTTTGTGTCATTTCTTTTACATGATACCCACCACAATTCAGTTTTTTTTTGTATCTGCATAAAAATAGCTTTTTAAATAATTTATACACTTTTTAAGCTAATTCCAATTTGTAGATGTCTCAAGATCAATATTATACTCCATCAATTCATAATATTAAGTAAAATAGTATTCCTTACAAAACATATTCCTGGATCAGGTAGAAATTAAACTTGTGGTAGGACTACTTCAGAAGATCTTGAAATTTTTATTTCTCTTTCACGTTGCAATTATAACTGTTGAAAACATGCTGATGTGTGAGTAAGTTTGAATGTATTTTTCTGCATTTAAATAATTTTGCAGCATTTATAATTGGTTCCTACTTAGGTTTCTTTCTGCTGCAGAGGTCTCATTCCCCTGACATACAAAACTCACCAATCTGTGTGTGTCACAAAACAACTAGGTATCATGGTGATCAGCACTGTATAATATTTATTATGCCGTTTGTGTTCTGTGTTGATTAACGGGGACACATAGTTCAAATTTACTTAGTTGTTATCATTGTTTTACACTTTTGTTATTATTTCCTCAATGAAATTCTGTTTTCTTCAGGGGTGGAAATGAGATAAAATAACTTTTCTCATTATTTCTGTATGCGACATGTGTTTCACCTTCTCTCTTACCTAAATAAGGAAACTGTAGAGTCTTTATAAGTCCTTCAAGTGTCTTGTGCCAGTATAATATAGATGAAAAAGTATATTCATTTATTTATTTTTAATTTATGCGTTTGGTACAGGGCTTCACTATACAGTTCGGACCCAGTAGCGATCTTTCTGTTCTTACCTCCATGATCCTGAGGTTACAGGCTTGTGCCACCAAGCCCAGACTCGTTTGAGCTTGCCAAAGCAGGTGCTTAGTCCACTGAACTATCTCACTGGCCCTTGAAAAAGTAAATTTATAAAGTTGACTTCCAATTACATACTAGCTTTGACAAAAAAATTAACGGGCCAGCGACATGGCTCAGTGGCATAAAGCGCTTGCAGTGGAAACTTAAGCAAGCGCTGCAAACGCTCCTCGATCCCTGGCACCACATGCTGAGCACCCCCCACCCCAGGGTGGGCTGAGCCAGCCATAACACAAACAAATAAATGAGGTTTAAGAAAAGTAAATTAAAAAATCTTAAAAAATAAATAAATGGGAAACACAAGATTCCAAAAACTGATGAAAAATCCCAGTGAAATATATCTGTTCAGATAAGTGTGCTCAAAGTATGCAAGTAATTATACTCTAAGCTTATAAAAAGTTCCTACCATTATAGGATCTGTTTCTTTCTGATACCATGTCTTCTCCTACAAGCACTTATTAGAAGACTGAGAGTTTTAGATTTTCTTTCATAACTCAGCAGACGAGCAAAGCGAGAAGAGTGTGATGGAGCTTAACTACATTCGAGTAAATGTATGGGAAAGGCGCAGGCTTCTAGCTGAACGGGGTCTGTCCTCCGTGCCCATTTGATGAAATGCTGATCTTAAAACACTTAAAAGTGATCTTTTGAAAACAGAGAACTTTCTCTGTACATAAGCATCTTGAAATGCCTCCCACTCATACTGAGATAATGACACACGCGTAGCTGGAATCCTAGCATGGTCGTGCTTTCAAACTCGCTTTTTTGTTCACAGTTCATAAATTGCTATACTACCTGTCAATGCTCCGATTCCACTTCAGAAAGAAATAATAAGATACTTTTAGGGTGGAAAAGGCGATATCTATCTTTGGATCTTTAAACGTGTGATATTTGATAGGCTTAATAGCATTATAACAATGTTGTTTGCTCTTCATATAAATGACACCGCTGATATACTCTTGGCGCAGTGGTGAGTACAGATTGCTTTCCTAGAGCCCAACGATGTGTGGCATTACTCACGTGCGCTCTGTTCTGCCCTCCTGTAACAAGTGCATTGCTCTTGCTATATTTTTCTTTCCTTTTAGGTGTTCCATTTTTGTTTTACATAGAACTATAAGGATGATATCTTAGGGCAGCAACAAGCTACAAAATGCGTTGTAGCTGAGAGGTTCTGTTTTCAAATAAAATCTTTCTGGAAGGCACAACATATAAACCTCATAAATTTGGGGCTACAATTCCAGATGAGGTGTGATTTTTCTTTTCATTCCCATGGCCAGGATTCTTAGAGAACACTGGACTCAGCACATAATGAATCACAACTTAAAAACCTCCATGCATTAACGCCTCATTAAAATATTCAGGGATCAAAGAACCAGGCTGTGGATTCTTATGATTAATAATTGTGTTATCACCATAGCAAATATATTTGAGCCACTATTACTTGTGAACCTTATGCCAGGCACTTCAGCTTCATTCTCCTAGTTATTCCTTAAAGGGTTATTAATCCTGGGTACTGTTTCATAGAAAGGACAGGGCAGGACAATGTACTTAATTAAATTAAACTATATTTAATAGGTAATATATTTTAAGGACAAGATATAGACTACAGTAATCTGATTTAGGAGACAATTTACATAGTACACATACAATGGTTTTCTATCTGAAAGTGTGGTCATTTAGCAAACCTTTATCTAATTAAATCAATGTGATTGCAAAGAGGAATCAAGTCCAGACTCATTCACCCTAAAAGCAGGCATCTTTCATTGGGATAGCACAAGGTATACTCCCAGGTCAGTATATTTAAGGTGGGTTGATGTCTTATTGCTGTTATTGTGTTTTCAGGGCATACAGGTCACCTTAAATCTGAGTCTTCAGAGGTTTAAAGAGGTGATGGATGTGGTAGTCTTTTTTCACTATATTGATTTAATATGCACAAAGACAAGAGTAGATGAGTGCTGAATATTTACCTACTTTCTTCAATCATGAGACAAATAATACCTGTTTTTATTTTTTCCATGTACTAATCTATGTTGGCACTCTTTTCTCTTGAACTTATCTGATCCCAGTTACTACTTTCTTCCTCTTTTGTTTACCTATTATAAATCATTTAGATCTGGATTTCATTAATGAGAAGAATGCAGAATAAAAGAAAGTAACTTTGTCAAACAAACCATTCTTGAGGACACAGACACGCACATGATTTAATTTCAACTGTAGGAAGCCTTGAACCAATTGATATAAATCAATTGGAGCAGGAATGATGAAGTCTAAATGAGTTGTGTTTCAATTAACCCAGGATTCTGCATTAAAATATGGAATGTGGCTGAAAAATACAGAGGGTGCTTACATATTTTAAAGTTCTCTATGGAAAAGACACGTTGTCATTAATCCCCCTCAACACACACTCATCCCATTCTTTGCACTTTCTGAAGCAGTTCTGGAGATCTTCCTCCATGGGAGTCTTTGATCTTGCTCGTGGAACTGCCTGGATGTCCTGAACTGATACACAATATTCGCTTTCCTGGTCTTTTTGACTTTGGAGAAAAGCTAGGAATCATGGGAATTGGGTTGATGAGGGCACGTTATAGATTTTTAAAGCCTTTCTGTTAGATGGTCATTCAGCCTCCATATTCAACATTTTTCTACCTCATGAAATTGCTCAAGAAAGAGGGCACGAAAACTGTTCAGAAAGTGGCGAGAGTGATGGAGTACGTGAGAAGTGACAGGGACAGATTTTTAGGTGGGCTGAAGGCCCTGTGCATTGTATTATAATACGTTTTAAGTTTTAAACATCTGGGGCTGGCAGGATGGCTCAGTGGTCTAAAGTGCCTGCTTAGGAAAGCTTCAGCGGCTGCAGGGACCGTGGTTCGATCCCTGGCACCACATGCTGCATCAGCCCTGCCTTCAGGGCAGGCTGAGCCAGCCATAAAAATAAATAACCAAACAAAAGTTCTGAAACAAGAAAAAAAATTAAAAAAAAAAATTTAAACATTCACTGTCTACCTTGATCCCAGCTTGTATCGTGAAAAAGCCTGATTCTCTTAGCAATATATTCTAGAATTCTGAAAAGCTAATCAATTTATGCTGCCACTCTAATTTCTATTTTTTTCCTAATGAGGAAACTGCTCCCTAGATTTTGTAGCACTCTATGCATTATTCTCTCTTTGATAGAACTAAATTGTTAGTCATTCTCTTTATGGAAAAGAAAACTCTTTGTTCTTAATTTCTACCCTATGAGTAATGTTTAAAATTATTATTTTTTACATTTACATGTGAGCAGTTTTCTGCCACTGCCACTATTATTTAGGAACGAACCTGGCATTCAACAACTTAGTCAACAGAGTGCATAAAGAGAGAGAATGCACCCAGCATTTCCCTCTGAGAACGCTGTATGAGAGCAGCCTGTATTTTTATACACTTACTTCATTTCAAAAGAACATTTTGTGCCGTTTTCCACCACTTACATTTGTGACTAGTTGGTCCCTGAAATTTTTAGTTGTCTGACATTGTACAATAATGTAAATTATAGAATCGTTTTTGCAAGCTCTACCTTTTATCAGAAAAAAGCATACAATTAAATATTTTTAACTCAATATGCTAATTTACAGAGGGCTAAGGACATGAAAAGATGAGAACATTTAGTTTTAAATAACGCTTTCAAAATATCTTTTAATGTATCATCACAAGTAGCTTTACAGCTGACTTTAGTAATGTTCTCTGCTGTTAAAATCCGAAATAAAACCTGATTACCCTTTCATTTCAATTACAATGCAATTTCTCTTGTTCTTTTTTTTTTCTATATTTAAGGTAGGGTCTACAGGGTGTTCAGGGTCTCACTACGTAGAGTGGACTCACAGTGATTCTCCTGTTTACAGCCTCCAAAGCGCTGGGATTACAAGTGCGGGACCTCACGCGCAGTCTCCATTGCGTCTCAGAGTGCTCAGGGCGAGCAAGGTCTCATATTCTCAATTCTACAAGAACTACCACATTTTCCTGAGCATACTATCAGACAGGTTGAAATATTAATCTTATAAATAATGCCTCGAAACAGGATCACTCACTGTTCTGAAGAAAATAAAAAAATAACCAGGTCAATTGCATGTGCAAGCAGACACACAGTCTGTAAGAGCCTCATTCTCATCTTCTGCTACAAACAAGTGTTTTTCCAGCTACTTATTCAAGGAAGACCAAATATAGTCCATCAACGTCGATGCTGTACTACAATTACCATAAATACTTTACTGGTAATCATTTTCCCCAGTAAATTGTTTTTCCATTAAAATAGTCCTACTCATTAATCTTAATTGTGGCCTACAGTTTTCTTAAACAAAATCTTTATCCTCAGACAAAGCTTACTTTTCTAATCTTATTATCCATAATCATAGCAAGGAAAATCTGTGAGACAAATAGAAAACCATTAGATTCTATAAATTCAGATTCACTGTTAATAATGCCTTTGGCCTATCCATTATTTTAATAGATTTTGTCATAAGATGATTAAGTGCTTAAGTCATTTGCACAGTTGTGACAATTGCTTTGGCCGTGGAGGTGTCGTGCTACCATCTGGTTCCCGTATCAAGCCTCATACTCTCATTTTACACACTAATTTTCAAAACACTAAGGTAGGTGGAAGACCAGGTTGCCCCAAGTATGATTAACATATTCAGTGCTTTTTTAGCCCTGCTTTTTTTTTTTTTTAATTTTTTATTTTATTATTTTTTTGTTTCAGAATCTTTATTTGTTTATTCACTCATTTTTGTGGCCGGCTCAGCCCGCCCCAAGGTCAGGGCTGGCGCAGCACGTGGTGCCGGGGATCGAACCGCAGTCCCTGAAGCCGCTCAAGCTTCCCCAAGCAGGGCCTTTAGACCACTGAGCCATCCCGCCGCCCCCCCCCCACTTTTTTTTTTTTAAATAATTTTTTATTTTATTATTTTTTTGTTTCAGAATCTTTATTTATTTTGCCCTGCTTTTAGGGGTCATTTAAATAGTCTCCTCCATTTAGGTTATAGTTCTATTGATCTGTCCTTGATCATATTGGCTTGGTTAATGTAGTTTTTTAGAAGAAACTGGAAACTGATTCACAGACATTTTTTAGTTAAAGTTGTTCATCTTTGGTTGATCATACATGTGAATCTTAACAGCGACTTCAATAATCCTCAGTTCTTTCGGTCATATGCTGAGTACTAGGAATATTCAATACTAGGATGAAAACAAATATTTAATAGGTAAAAAGGTCCGGGGCTGAATGAAGGTTGAGGATTTCTCAGTACAAAAAAGTTTTCAAGAGAGGATCTTAGAACGAAAAAGAGGTAACATTTGAACACTCTGGTTTTAAACATTTCAGTTTGTTTAATACAGTCGAGCTAAGGTAAGTGGTACATTAAGCTACTTACTGTATATTTCAAAAATAGTGAGTACATTTAACATTATCAGGCACATTATGCAGAAATTGCATAATGTGGCTAGTGAATCACCGTATGATTTTCTGTGATTGGCAAAATAATGATATGAAAAAGTGATCTAACACAACCTAAGTGAGGGAAAATGTCAAGGCAGTTACTCATGGATTAAAAATCAAAATTATTTTGAAAGGTTATGAGCAAGAACAGACCTCTCCCGCTGAACTTCATTTAATCACTACACATGGAGCTAGTGTGGTCTGATTTGAATTCAGGGAAGATTTAGCTAAGCTTGTGAATCTCAGAGAAGCCTCTGCTCTCTCTAACGCTTTGCATCCCCTTCCCAAAATGACTGAGGCTTTGCTAATGGCTTCAAACAGAGGACACAACGCTGAAACCAGAACGCTTACAAGTGAGGAGTTCACCGCACGGTATGTGTCACCACTCCCCTGCTCTCTGAAAATACTCTCTACACTCAGTCTTTAAAATATTTCTTACAATGTCGTTGGAAAGGATTCTAAATATTTCTGACAATGTCGTTGGAAAGGATTCTGGCTACCTTTGTTTCAATAGAATTTAGGTAGCTCCCAACTTATAGTGCTTACTAATAGTGAATGTTTTCCAGTTAAAATGCAAAAATGCTCAAATGTGTAATAAATCAATTAGCAAACTGGAGTTATGGAACTTCTAACAATCGCAGCTATAGTTCCTTGCAACAGCTAGCGTCATCTTTCAGCTGACGCATCTTTGCCTTTGGGGAAGCTTCCAGGTGCCTTCACGGTAAGATTCTAGTGCCGCAGACTCGTCCCTTCCGCTGTACCTTCTGCACCTTCTTCTCACGGTCTCGTGTCCACTTTGTGTTCTGTAGGGAGCAGTTTCCTGCCTCGACTTGGACTCAGGCATTCTAAATCCTTTTATTACACAGGGAAGCCAGACTCAGGTCCCAAACACCCGATCTGCTCTGCGTAGCGCTCAGGTTTCTTCGCAAAGAGCATCCGCCCTATGACAGAAGTCTTTCTTGGGCAGGGTGGGAAGGGAGCGCCTCCACTCCACACGATTCTGCTATGCTGGAAGTTATCTTTCTTATTCTCTTTTAGTCGTCCCTGCTTGTCACTTTGCAGGTACATGGACTTCTTTATTGCCGCAACTCTTCTCTGGGAAAGTAGAAACTTTCCAGATCCATGCTCAGATTGCCAGTGTCTATAAAATTATCACAAACCTATAGGATTATTAATAACACCTGTTAAATTAGTTAACATGAGATTATATGAAGTGCTCAATTGGCGCATTTTAAGTAATGTATGGTCAGTAGATGAGAACAAATAGCAGTGTTTATATTATTCACCAAAATAGCTCAAAACAATTCTCCATTACTAATAGGTATCTGACAGATTACATTTTTTTTTGTTGAAGCATTTGAGATATACTTTCTCTTCTTCTTCTTCTTCTTCTTCTTCTTCTTCTTCTTCTTCTTCTTCTTCTTCTTCTTCTTCTTCTTCTTCTTCTTCTTCCTCCTTCTCCTCTTCCTCCTAATATATTTGGTACAGGGTCTCACTATGCAGCTCAGAATCAGACTCGTGGGCCTGGTGGGATGGCTCAGTGGTCTAAAGCGCCTGCTTTGGAAAGCTTGGGCGGCTTCAGGGACCGCGGTTCGATCCCCGGCACCACATGCTGTGCCAGCCCTGCCCTCGGGGCGGGCTGAGCCAGCCAAGAAAATAAGTGAATAAATAAAGGTTCTGAAATAAGAAAAAAAAAAGTTATAGAATCAGACTCGTATTGATCCTCCTGTTTTCACCCCTCGCAGGACACATCTGCATTCAGGGGCTAGGTAGCTGCCAGTGCACCTGGGGGCAAGGCTGGTGCAAGGTGTGGTGTTGGGTATCAAATCCCCCCCCCCCCTGCACTTGCCTAAGCAGGCACTTAGTCCACTGACCTATCTTGCCCTGGGCCTGTGATCTACGTTTTTAACACAATTTAAATATGAATTATTTCAATTCATGTCTTCCAGTTCAACCCAAATCATCACTCACAGTAGGATGATCTTAACACTTACATTTTTAAGGGGAAGTATTTAGTGTATGTGTGTGTGCTCATGTGTGTGTACGTGTTTGTGTGTGTATGAATATTACTTAATCTTATCTATTCATCAGCTGATGGACCATTATATTGACCTCCCCATTTTTTGCTGTTGTGTTTAGGGTTGCAATAAGAACAGAATGGAGAGATTTCCTTCACATAGAGATTTTATTCTCAGTATCCAGTAGCGAGACAGCTGGATCACGTGGCAGTTCTTCTATCCTTCTTTTGAGGGTCCTCCCTGCTCTTTTCCTAGTTGGTGCTCACTTCCATTCTCAACAACAATGTGCAGGGCTTCTATTTTTTTCCATATCTTCATGAACATTCACTACCTTTTCATATTTTTAGAAGTAAAAATAATTTTCTAAACAGGATGACATGTTATTTCATTGTAGGTTTGGTTGTTCTTCTAGGTATTAATTAGCTCAATGTTTTTTTTTAATCTACTCATTGATCAGTAAGTTACATGCCAGTTTTTTTTTTTTTTCCCCTTGTCAAAAGGGATAATAGTGCTATTGGTGATTTCTTTAGAAATACATACAAATATATTTGATTTTACTTAATTCATATGACTTTTCACTACACAATCAATTTATATGAAAAACTGATTTAATTTATAAGAAAGTGATGGAAAGTTCAAGATTATGTATTAATAAAGATGTATTGGAAAGTGTCTAGTGGTCTGATTGGCTAGATTTGAGCCATGCAATGAAAAGAGAAGAGCCAACACTTTCTTCCCTCTTTTTCCAGGATTGTATGACCTTTGAACTCATCAGTGACATCATAAATATGTTGGTAAGATGAAAAATTAGTAACAATACAGTTGTGAGGATGTTAAACTTATAAACAAGCTATACATAGTTGAATGATTCTTGTTAATTTTCATTTGTATTCAAACAGAAAATCTCATGTAATGATTATGAAATAAATGATAGTGTTTCAGATATAATCACTGGGGTTCACTAAATAATGTTCAAAAGTGTATATCATGTACTAAGTGTCATGGTTTATGTCTAGTTGTCCCCCCAGAGCTTCATGCAGTCATGGGCAGGGAATTCTAGAATTTGAAAAGTTAATGACGATCCACTGGGATTATGTGTTTTACTACTGTTGGGATTATGGTCTGAGTAGTGTTGAGACTATGGGTGTGGCCTGAGGCGGATAGGCTAAGGCAGAGAGCCTGATGTAATTTAAAGAGAGACAGAGAGACAAATTAGAACTGTTGCTCTCTGCTCCCCTGTTTGGTTGGTTGCTATGTCATGATTGTTGCTGTTCCGTCGCCATGAGCTGGATGCCCTCTGTCCTGTTCCACTCAGCCTTGGGCCAGCCGAATACGGACTGAAACCTCCAGTAACTGTGAGCTAATAAAACTTTCCTTCCTTCATTTTGAGTGTCAGGTATTTGTCCCAGGAATGAGTAAAAAGTAACTAAGACACTGAGGCAGAGCTTTGATTTCCTGGATAGATAAATTTTCTAACTGTGATTATCACCACTACCAGAACTGCCTTCCTGCGTGTTGGTTCTTATCATCTTGTTGAAAGAAAACACAGTAGGAAAGAAGAAGGGACTAGAGACAGTGTTTTCATTCACATGGAAAGAAGTTAGAGGAGGAGGAGTTAAATAAAATTGAGTCATATGCCATCCCATATTTATTGGTTAGTAATCTTTTGACATGAGTTATATGCAGCAAAATTACTCCAACTGGAGTAGAATGAGTACACAACCCTAAACAGAGAAAATGTGTTTATTTTCCATTGAGCAATTTGAGAAGTGATGGAAGTTACCAACGAAGTTAGAATGTAGTGGGATTTCATTGTTTACTGTAAAAAACTCATAGGATCCCCTTATGTGTACATGACTATTCATTTGGGTCAACTAAAATTGAATGGATTTATGAACTGAGAAACAAAGGTTAGAATGCAGTATATTTAGATAAAATTGTATTTGTTGATTTGCTGTCATAATGACCCATTAAAACACAGTTCAGGAATAAATGTTTAGACTGTTTGAATATAATCTTTTCTTTTTGGTATGAATATAAGCAATTATGCAGTAGTAATCTTTAATAAAACTAGCTTCTAATGTATTCTGGTGCATGCACAATAGTAAAAATTACTACATGCTGTTTGATATAAAGTATCTCTTGTTGTCCATGTGTAAAATAAAGGTATTTCTACCAGGGAAATATACCTCATAATCCTTATGTGCATGTATTCACTTTTCAAAAATGCGATATTTGAGGTACTTTTATTTATTGATACCCTGGGATCTTTGCTTGCTTTGGTTTGATTTAGTCTAGCCCTAAACCTAAATTTATCAAAAGAAAAAAGAAAGATGAAAACAAATACTTTTAGTGTTTTATCTTAGTAACTAGTTTTAACAGTGAAATCTAGTGAAATATTGTAAACCTTAGTAATATGAAACTCAGAATTTAATATTTGAATACAAGTTAGAACATGTCTATCATATGGCATACACCGTGAGTTGTTTTGTTGTGTTTGTTTTGCTTGTAGTTCTTCCTTTCATGAAGTGGAAGTGCTCTGAGATTGTCTGTTATACACCTAGTGTGAATCTACCATGACCCTCATATTTCTCATTTCTTTCCTTTGTGGAAAGTAGAATTCAGCAAATCTCATAAAATAATTCCAAATTTTAATTTAAATTTATTATCTCTTGTACTATCTCACTCTATTTTAAGAGCAAGTCCATAATCTCCACAGTTATTTAGAAATCAAGTTTATCCAAAGATTTGTGTTTTGTCTTTAAAATTAATATAAATATGATTCTATAAACAATAGATTACTTTATATAGTTGACACTAACTTTTTATGGTACATAAACTGATTATATCATTAGTTTTCTGACGTTCACACACATGTAAACCTAGAGCTATTTTTTCCAACAATACTATTTCTAACTTTTCTTCTCATTAAATCATAGAAGTATCCAATTTAAAAAAAAATAAACAAAAAGTAGGCTTCATTCTAAATCCTCAAGTTGTCTCATCTGCCACAAATTAGTCTAAGAGTTTGCATTTCCATTTGTACTTCAAAGTATACTTTAGAACCTTTAATTTTCCTTGTTCTCTATGGTAGGCTTCTGGTCCAAGGAAATGCCAGTATTTATTCCATATGTGATATCATCGAAAGAAGACTTCTACTTCTTTCTCTATGGGGAAGACGGTAGCTTTTGTGATAATGACATTGCTCTCTTTGTATATCTTCAGTGGTGACGCTGTATTTAAAAGAGTGCACCAAAGTTTTGGTAAATTTCCATAGGTCTAGGTGATTGATTTCCACGTGCTCTCTCTCCAGCTGCTGGACTTAGGTATATGTCAGCAGCTATCAAAGACTTAACTGGGGAGCAATATTTTTGTGCCTAGTTGAAATATACTAAAATATTTATTGGATAACTGACAGCACAGATTTTTTTATCATTGCTTTATATTATTTATTTTAGAAGTCATAATAACTCAGAACAGTATTTCCACCTTGAATGAATTATTTCTTTTATTGACACGGTTATATTCTGGTCATTCATTTATTTCATTTACAGAAACCATTTGTTCTAAGTATGAAATGTTCCTATATCGATATTTTTTTCTTCAACACCAATACATGAGCAATTAAATGATGTTTAGTAGATTGTTCTTCCTCTATTATGCTCACATCAGAGTCTGAGCCATTGTTTGATGACTGTTAACATATCCTCATTTACCAAATTTCCTTTCATTTTGCTTTTTTAGTTGACACAAAGAAATTACAAATATAGGGGCCCAGCAGAATGGCTCAGTGGTCTAAAGCGCCTACAGACGGCTGCAAGGACCTCGGTTCAATCCCCGGCACCATGTGCTGTGCCAGCCCTGCCCTCAGGGCAGGCTGAGCTGGCCATACAAATAAATAAATAAACAAACAAAGTTCTGAAACAAGGAAAAAAATAAAATAAAAAAAATTCTAAAAAAAAAAGAAAGAAATTACAAATATTGAGGTCGTACAGAGAGATGCTTTAATTAAGAGTCACACATTAGCCGGGCGTGGTGGCTCACGCCTGTAATCCCAGCACTTGGGAGGCTGAGGCAGGAGGATTGGTGTGAGTTCGAGACCAGCCTGGGCTACAAAAGTGAGCTCAAGGCCAGCCTGAACTGCGCAGTGAGACCCTGTCTCAAAAAGACAAAAAAAAAAAAAAAAAAAAAAAAAAAAAAAAAAAAAAAAAAAAAAAAAAAAAAAAAAAAAAAAAAAAAAAAAAAAAAAAAAAAAAAAAAAAAAAAAAAAAAAAAAAAAAAAAAAAAAAAAAAAAAAAAA
>PVJA010000095.1:152484-239937 GCA_004027025.1 Myocastor coypus | reverse complement strand
TGACTCATGAGTCACTGGGATTATGTGTTTTAGTACTGATGGGATTATCAGTCTGAGTAGGGCTGGGGCTATGGGTGTGGCCTAGGGCAGATATCCTCAGGCAGAGAGGCTGATAGGAGTATAAGGAGAGACAGAGAGACAGACTAGAGCTGTTGCTGCTGCTCTGCTGCCCTGTTTGATCGGTTGCCTCTGTCGCCATCTTGTCGCTGTTCCCTCACCATGAACTAGATGCTCTCTGCCCTGTTCCACTGTGCCTTGGGCCAGCCGAAGATGGACTGAAACCTCCTGTAACTGTGAGCTAATAAACATTTCCTTCCTTCATTTTGAGTGTCAGGTATTTGTCCCAGCAACGAGTAAAAAGTAATTAAGACAGGTGTGAATATTAATACCTTTTCTTTTTTATGTATTCAGTACAGGGTCTACAGGGTCTCACTATGAAGATCAGACTCATAGTGAGTCTCTTATTTTCAGCCTCCCAATCACTGGGATTACAGGTGCACACCACCACACTCAGTCTCATAAATATTAAAATTAAGCTGACTTGTTGAAAGAAAGATGCATGCCCCCAGACTATAGCCAGTGTGGTAGTAAGACAGAAGAAAATATAGTTTTCTTGCAGTGAGACACAGAGTCTTCCAGATAACCTAATAATATGCATCCACCAAAAATACTTATTTGATTCACTAAAACAATTATTTCAATGTTGATATGTTTCCATTCATTTATTTTTGTTTGCTTCTATGCTATTATGTTAAATTGTAGATTAAAATGTTTAAAGAGAATTAAAAAATCTCACATTGATCATAAACTTCATCAAATCATGAACTGTTCAGCATCAAAATTCTGAGTGGGAAGGGGCAATGCCTCCTAAAAGTGCCCTTCATGATTTCTTGAAGTTTAGCATAACTGCTATAACTTTATTGAATCTATATCCTTGTTTTGCTCTCCTTCTTGTTTTAATTTTGTTTCTGACATCATGATGGTATCTATTAAGATTTACAGCCTGACACATCAATATGTGTGCAATCATTGTGGAATCAAGGTGACTGGCACTTACACCACCACAAATATTTAACATACCTTTGTGGTGACGATGTTAAAGAAAAATCTTCTTTTAGAATACAGCGTAAAAGACTGTCGGCTCTAACCTTTTTGCTGCACCAGAGCGACAGCACTAACTCATCCTGTCTAACTGTGCTCTTACATCCACAGACCCATTTCTCTCCCCTCTGACCTCTTTGCAGCTGGGGCAGTACCACTTAGGGGAAAACAAAAGCAGAAAGAATGAGAACAGAAAAGATAAAACCATTTCAAGAAGGACTAAGAATGGAAAGATGGAGACACAAGTTCTTCAGGTTGGTCTCTGACCCTGCAGGGGTTCTGGGACTTGTTTTTGTGTTCTGGATCACGACAGTGAGCCAAAGCTTCATTTGGTATAGGCTGTATGGCCAGCAGTGAGAGAGTCTGGGCCGACAGAACCTTCAGGATAGGTTATCCAAGGAAGTTAGAACCTCCGAGTGTGCCCTTGAAACAGTTACCAGGATACTTGGTCTTTCCTATGCACCTAATTTTTATTTTTGCTCCTCACATGTTATATGGTGAAGCATCTTCTGCTGCGATGATCTTCTGCTAGAATATTCTACCTTCTATAGGGAGAAATGGGCATGTGACCATGGACTGCACACTCAAACAATGTAAGCTTTCTCCACTTCAATTGTTTTTTTTTTTTAATTTAAATTTATATATGTATTATTTATTTATTTAATGTTATGTCCAGCTCAGCCTGCCCTGGGGTGAGGCTGGCACAGCATGTGATGTCAGGCATCAAACTGAGTCTCTGCAGTTGTCTAAGCTTGCCTAAGCAAGCGCTTTAGTACGCTGAGCCATCTCGCCAGCCCCCTCAATTGTTTACTTAGGTATTTTTTTCACAGACATGTAAAATAAGCCAATACAATTGTATAATAGAACATATCTCTAAAATAAAAATCTGGATGGGGACTTGGAAGAACAGTTCTATTATTTTTTTTAAATTGGAACTTTATATGGATTAAAACTTATTTTAAAAAAAACATTTAAGAAGTGTTTTTCGAAGAAAAACATGTTTTCCATTCTAAAATTTTGGTACAGCATAATGAATTAAATTAAGCAGTCAGGGGCCAGGGAGATAGCTCCATGGCACAAGTGCCTGCCTGGCAAGTGCAAGGTCAAGAGTTTGAACCCTGGTCCCACCAGAAATAAATAAATAAATAAATAAATAAAAATTAAGCAGTCATATTCTTACATGTTATGATACAGTTCTTTTTCATTTTTATTTTTTATTTTTATTTTTGTGGGCCTGGGGTTTGAACTCATAGCCTTGCACTTGGCAGGCAGGCACTTGTGCCATGGCGCTATCTCCTCAGCACCTTGCTGTTATTGTTAAGGAAATTCAGCCCTCCTTAGTATCAAGCTATAAAATGTATATTATTTCTGTTTTAATATTTGTACTAGATTGTTTTATAATGCCTTTAATTTTGCAGTTCAATTATGATTATGTTTTTCAATATTTATTATAATATTGATTAGACTACAAATATGTGTGTTAAACTTCATAAGATTACTCATTTGTCCTTGTTGATGTTGGTGCACTGCAGATTATGCTGCATTTATATACTCAAGTTTTAGAGAAAGTTTCTGTTTCTTCCAACCACCACTGATTTATTAAGAATCGATTCTTTCCCACTATACCAACCCCAAGTATTATTTTCCACTATGGACATTGAGTTGAAAGAAAAATAGCCATTATTATTTTTAATTTTTTAAAAATTAAAACTAGTTTAATTTTTTTCCGTGATTTTTTGTGTGTTTTACAAATAACTGTTTTGTTGTCTAGTTTGGTAATCTAAAAGTTTTCTTACAAGTTTTATAATTTTTATGTTTTAATACTAATAGCTCTTCATGTTTCAGTTACTTTCTTGGTTTCAAATCGCAGAAAAGTAACCAGAATACATTAAGGAAAAAGTTTAGGGACTTTGAACATATATATTTTTTCATGCAGGCAAAGCTCTGGAATCATGCTTCAGGCTTAGGAGTATGGGGAAAAAAATAGTAAATATTGAACATGAAGACGATTGATCAATTCCTCACATTCAAAGCTGCATCTTTGCCTTTCTCTCTGTTTTATTTGCTACTTGAAAAAATCTTCACAGCTTTCTCAAGAGCAAAAAACACACAAAAGCTGTGGATAATCACTCTGTTGTGTCAGTAACCAGCCATGACTCTGGCTGCCCTGATCGGAGTGTATTGCTACCTCTCCTACAGTCAGCTCTGACTGGCAGAATGGAAAGCTGCCAAACCTTCCGTATACACCACTTTAAAAGAAGCCGCTATTGCAGTGGTTCTCAACCTTTCTAATGCCATGACCCCGCAGAACAGTTGCTCCTGTTGCGGTGACCCCAAACCAAAAAATAATTTTGGTGGCTACTTCAAAACTGTAATTTTGCTACAGTTATGATTCAGAATATAAATACCTGACATGCATTATATATTCTCATTGCTACAAATCAAACATAGTTTAAACATAGTGATTAATCGCAAAAACGATATTTCATTATGTGTTGAGAAATATTTATTACTAATTGCAATAAATAATATTTTACCATGGCATAGCATGGGTTTAAATAGGTATTTTCCGATGGCTTTAGGCGACCACTGTGTTTTGGTCATTCGACCCCCGCCGGGGTCGCGACCCACAGGTTGAGAAGCACTGCGCTAGGGCAAGCAGTTGATCTTACACGATATTTTACAGACTGGAAACTTGTTTCTAGTCTTTGTGCACCTTTTGGCTTTTTTAAATTTTTTGTTTTGTTTCCTCAAGTTTCCAGTAGAAAGTTTTTAAATGTTGCGCTAGAATCTTCTAAACTCTATTGGTTTTTAAATTACATGATATTTTAAAACATTTCATTTACACTAACCACTATTTGAAAATGAATATTACTTTTCTCATGAACTTGAAAGGTAGTAAGCTGGCAGAATGGAAGCATCCTTCCTGTAAGTTGGAACGTGAAACGAGCTAACAGTTAGAAAGGAGGAACTACATGCCAAGGGGAGAAAAAGTTCTGGGAATTAAGAAATGGTGATACAAAGGTTAAAAAAAAAATCATGCAAGATGAAGGCACCATGGAGAAAAATATAAATCAGTCTTCAGTGTGAGTCGCAGCTCTCATCAGAGAGCAAGCCCAACTCAACAAGTACCTGGTAAGCCTGAACGGATGTATATCGCCAGTCATAAACAAAGACCTGGAAGCCATGGTTGCAAAGACTTGGATAAATCATGAGTATTAAAGCTGTAGATCCAGGGTGTGGGCAGTCTGAGACTGACTCCTCTCACGTGGCAAGCTAGCGCCAAAGAATTCAAGTGCAACAGTTGCTGTCACTTGGTATGATACAAACGGGCACAATTTTGACAGCAAGTGTATTGTTTTGAGACTTGGCAATGCGGAGCACCAAGAGTCTTTGAACCACCGCAGGAGAGTTCCTAGGGACACTCTTCTGCAGTGAGTGGCTGGAAGGCAGCTGTAGAAGGAGGGGCAAATGGCAGATCACCTGAGCCGCTCAAGCAGCCATGAGCTCAGTTCGTGGTAGATTTACTGCTCTGTATGGTGAGGGGCGGGGCTTGTCCTCCCTGTCTTTCTGAGAGGTCTCTGTACCAAAGTGCTGAGACAGAGCCCGCAGGTTTCTCTGTTAGTGCCTCGGTGCAACCCGGAATTCAGCGATATCTTTCCATTCCAGGCTGGGAGACTTCTTTATTAGAAAACAAGGTTCAAATTTTGGCTGCCTTCAAGAAATATGGAGCCGGGCGTGGTGGCGCACACCTGGAATCCCAGCACTCCGGAGGCTGAGGCAGGAGGATTGATGTGAGTTCAAGACCAGTCTGGGCTACAAAAGTGAGCTCAAGGCCAGCCTCAACTGCATAGCGAGACCCTATCTCAAAAAGACAAAAAAAAAAAAAAATATGCCTCATAAACAAAGTTAGCAACACATTGAACATGAATGGGCAGAAAATAATATCCTACGGAAAAAAAAAAAAAAAGGAGGAAAGAAAGGAAGAAAGAAAAAAAAAGTTACTGTCACATCTAATAAAACTTACCTCATAGCAAAAGTTAATGAGTTAAGAGAAAGAGCATTAGTACGTTTTGGTAAAGGAAAAATATGGCAATTATAAATATATATGCAATTATTATTGGTACATTAAGTTTCACATAAAAGAAACTACTCAGTATAAACGGCCATATAAGCTTCAATACAATAATAGCTTACATCTTCAATGCCACATTCTCACTAATTTGTGTTGCCTTTACTTCTTCCAGATCAAAAAGCAAATCAACAAAGAAACATCAAAGTTAAATCGCAGGATAGGTCAAATGCTTAGTGAACATCTGTGCAGTATTCTATCTACCAGCTACAAATACACATTCTTTTTGGAAACTTATGAGATGTTCTCTAAAATATATTGTGTTTTATCCCATAAAGCAAAGAAAGTCTTAGGTGTGTGTGTGTGTGTGTGTGTGTGTGTGTGTGTGTGCCAGTGCATGTGCCCACGTATGCAGGTGTGCACATGCACGCATATTGCACACACACACACACACACACATGCACACACACGCACACTTTCTCATAATAGAATGGAACTAAAAATTGAAAGGAGAAACTACAAAAGTATATACAAAAGGAGATTGAGCCATTCAGTTTTGAATGATCACTAGATCACTAAAATCTTATAATAGAGAAATTAAAAATTCCTGAAATTAAATCTAAATAGAAGCATCATGTGTCAGGATCTCTGCAAAAGTTCTAATAATCAAGCTTATAGCTATAGAAGTGTTCACATCAAAAAGTTAAAGACTGTGTCCTTGTGCGTTGTGTAGGCCTGTAATCTCCCTGTAATCAGAGAGGATCTGAAGTTTGAGATGCTCTAAGTGAGGGGTAAATGACCCGGTACTGCAGAGGATTGTAGACACGCTCTATGCCACATGCGAAGGCTTGGTGACACCTGGAGATGGGGCCGCGGGACGAACCAGAAGTGTCTCAGCAGCGCTGACCAGCGGAGCAACGTTGGAATCCTCCTCTCCAAACCATACGCTTAGCTGTAAAATGCCCTTTTATTATTCTTAGAGGATTCACTGATTTCTTTTCAAAAGTAAAAAAGAACCTTTTGTTTAAAAAAATAAAGGCACTTTGCAGAAGTTTCACTCCTTTTCCAATAAGTTGAGTCAGGAGCTTTGACCCTGTATCAGAGCAGTATTAGCCTCCTGGTGGTTCATCTGGGGAACTTAGAGGCTGCCGGTGGGGCTCGCTATGCAGATGTGGTCACACCGACGGCTGTAGGTGGTGTTTTTCTTTTTATTTATTTATTTATTTATTTATTTATTTATTTATTCTTTTTTCAGAACCTCTGTTTGGTTATTCACTCATCTTTATGGCTGGCTCAGCCCGCTCCGAGGGCAGGACTGGCGCAGCATGTGGTGCCGGGGATCGAACCGCGGTCCCTGAAGCCGCCCAAGCTTTCCGAAGCAGGCGCTTTAGACCACTGAGCCATTCCGCCCGGCCCAGGTGGTGTTTTTCTATAAGGCACTGAGATGCAGAGCTCTGTAGAGAAACGTAAAGACTGAACTGAATTTTAACCTAAGGTGAAATCTTGGCAGATAATGTGTTCACAAACAAATAAATAAATGCCTTAACAGTATTAAAACAAACAAATAAACAAAAAAAATGGAACCAACATTATGGTAATTACCAGAAAATGTATACCACTTGAATTCATTGTATTAACTAATAAGGCAAACTTATGAAGATATGTAAATATATATTGTTTCTAATACACAGTGCCTTAAAAAGAGATGAAAAGAGAAGATTAGTATTATACAAGAAGTAACGTAGAATTTTGTGGAGATTGTAAGGGGGGCGTTGGTAGAGTTGAATACCATCAACCTATGCTATAAACACTTCGGAAATTAGCAGACTGAAAATTTATATTTTATAAAATTAGTGTGTCAATAACATACAATTGAAAAGCTAAAATGTTACCACCTAGTATTCCACACAGTCAAATTGCAAGAGTAAAAATATGGAGAGAAAATATGTCAAACTTTGCCTACATCTTATTCTAATTTGAGGGAAAAATGTATCTATCTATGTATTGTATAGATATAGAGATGCTATAGATATCAATATAGATATAGACATAGATATAGATATTGACATAGATTTATATGATGTAGATATAGGCATAGATATAGATGATATAGATATAGATAATATAGATACAGATACAGCAGTCTTGCCAAGTGAACGTATCTAATCGATGGCCCTAGGATACTGGAATATTTCTCAGTACTGGGGCTAGCTATATAAAAGCCAGTGCAGAGGCTCCGTAAGGCACACCATACAATGCTTATGTCGGTGCCCACCTGAAACCTGCTCCAACTGATACTTTTCGCTGCTCTACAAGTAACACCCAACCACGATTTTCAGAAACTGCTCATCTACAGTTAGGCAAGAATGGAACAACAGAAATTGTTCCAAGCCTCTGAGAGAAAATTTAGCCATGGAGGAACAGTCAAGACCAGTTCAGGTTTTACAAAGTGGAAGAACATCTGCGTCATCTGAAAAGAGAGTCATTCATGAAGATAACGCCATGTCCTGCCTGTCCTCACATAATATACCCTTCTTAGTAGATATCCTGGAGCTCAGATTTATTATCATGCATGAAAGCAGTATACAAACTCAAAGTTATGCTCCAAGGCAACACAGTTAAGGGTAGACTGTAAAAAAAAATAATAATAATAATGACCTAGTTCAAGTAAAACCCAAATAATGCAGTCCAGCTACTGTGGTAATTAGAAGAGATAATTGTGATTACAGAGGCTTCTAGCTAACTTTTAAATATCAAAGACCTTTATAAAGCATTATACGCAATGCAAAAAAATTGTTAGATGAAGGGTTCTTTCAATTTAACACTGTCTGTTCATAAGAATATATTAAAAATAATTAAAAAAAACTTTTTCACTTTGACCTCGGGAATTGATCTAGTTCAGCAACTAACTCTGTGCCTGAAACAATTAAGAGAAATGGGAACAGTGCAATCCATGTTGGGAGAAGCTTAGTCAATAGCTGTCTTGGAATTGGTGTGCTCCTCCGGCAAGCTTCTTCATCATATTGGGGCTTTTCTAAACCTCGTGACTGAATCCACAGCTGCTAAAGAAAGAAGCTCCCAACCCGCTAGATATCTGTTAGGTGTTTGTGTTCTTGAAAATGAAAGAATACATTTTTAGGAACAATGGCAGTGAAAAGCTGAATATATTTATTGGGGGCCAAGATAGCTTCTCTACCGGAGAGAGAGAGACAGAGTGGGGTCTCTGAGTGGGTTTTCCTAGGACTCTGCCTTTTCTAGGGATTTTGCAAAGCAACACTATAAAGTCAGGTGAGTCTAAGGTGGGAATCATGGGAAATGGCAAGGTGAGCACGAGGTGGGACAAAAACCACAGTTGACTAATAGTAGTACTATTGCAACTGCTCAGGTAAAATTGATTAAAACAGGATCAGTGGGGAAGAGCATCAGGTAGCAAGGGGCCATGGATAGAGTCAGGGGTTCTTCCGGGTGGGGCTTGGAGGCATGACTCCTCCTGGGTTTTTGAAAGTGATGAGGAACAATTTACAGTATCAATTTCTGATGTTTACCCTTAGAGAAGTGTGTGAGTGTTGGAGCCCACACGAAAAGGCTTGACCTTGTCGAAGTAAAACGTGACAGTGTGGCCAGTCTCCTCATCCTATAGTTTGGGCAACAGGCCCAGAGGTGGACTCGGTGTTCCTTATTACATAATCTTTTATCATCTGGGCCCTGGGAACCTATTCTATCCCCCAAAGAAACTAGAGAGTTCACAGTTAACTGGAACAAATGTTGCGCCTAAGATCGAAATTTTCTGTAGATAAGCTTGAAGCAAAAATAAATTTAATTGCTAGATCATTGTCCAGACCTCATGACCCTGGGCTGCTTTCTTTTCATTCTGCACTCCTTCTAGCCTGATTTGCTCTCTGAGGGCTGGAGCCCCGCATGTGGGTGTCTTTGTTTTACTTTTTATCTTGAGGTGCAGCCCACAGCCTCTGGTTCTCCCACTTTGGCCAGGCATCACCTCTGCCCTAGCCCCTCCAGGTGCCCAGCCCTATCTGATTCCTACAATATTTCTAAATCTGCTACCTACAGCAATGGTGCTCCTGAATAAAAATAAAATAAGCCTTTTACCTTCAGAATGGTAGGTGAAATACTGGATTGATTACTGCTTGTTCTCAGTAACAGCAGGACTGTTAATTCTGCATATGGTCAGACGCGCTCTTACATAATTATAGGCCACATTTTTACCTTTCTCCCGAGGAAGAATTAATCTCCTTGAAGGAATCTCTGTCATGAATCCATGAAAAAGATGCTTTCTACAATCAATAACCCAAGCTCTAGCTTTTTCATGTTGTGGGAATCAGTTAGAGAGGCCAGGGATTTGTACCCAACAGTTCAGAGGCAAAATGACAGGAAGAGAATTGCAGGGAGAGTGAGTCCTGAGAGTCAGCCCATGGTGCACACGTGCGCGAGCATGCGTGGCTGGACATCTGGGGCCACCTCAAGCCTCTGTTCCAGCCGTGAGGATCCTAAGGAACAGCCCCAGCAGGAGCTGCTGAAGAGCAAACAGAGCCACGTTCATTCAACACAGCAACATGAGAACGAAAGTCTAGACGGCTTTCCACCCTGGTCCTATCCATGCCCTACTTCAGGCGCTCAGTCTTAGTTACTCTTCTCTTGTTGCTTAGACAAATATCCAACACTTAAAATGAGGGAAGGGAAGGCTTATTTGGCTCAAAGTTACTGGAGGTTTCACTCCATATTCAGCTGGCTCCAAGGCAGAGGGGAACAAGGCAGAGAACAGCCTTTCACGCTGGCAGCTAAGAGCAAGAGCAAAAGAGGAGGTAGCGGCAGCAGCTGGAGCAGCTAACTTCTCTTCCTTCTTGTGAATCACCTGCCCCAGGGGAGGTGCAGCACCTGTTTCCACAATAATCAGTTACAAATTCCAGAAGCAGGCGCAGCCCCATGACTGCATGGGGCTTTGGGGGAATACCTAGACCGAACCCATAAAAAGCCCGTCCCCGCCATTGCCCTTCTCTCCCTTTCCCAAGTCTCTCTTTGAATTTTTTTGTGACAACACTGTGAAGGGCACAGATCGTAGCTACTTAGGACAGAGCCTAGGCGGCTTATCTGTGGATAGGGCTGCTCAGGCAATTAGGAGACTTTATTGTCCTTGGTGTTTCTCTTCCTGGTGGCTCACACCTATAATCCCAGCACTCAGGAGGCTGAGCCAGGAGCATTGGTGTGAGTTCGAGGCCAGCCTGGGCTACAGAAGTGAGCTTAAGGCCAGGCTGAACTGCATAGTGAGACCCTGTCTCAAAAAGACAAAAAGACAAAAAAAAAAAAAAAAAAGAACTTAAATAAATATGCAAGGTGTTGCCAGATTTTAGAATTATGCTACAATGTTTGGCATTCCCAAAAAACTGATCTCTCACTGATACACTACAAAACGTCCATTTCAGGGTGGGGCAGACAATTCAGGGGCATAAGCATCTGCTTGGCAAATGAGGAGTTCTGAGTTCGATCCCTGGCAGAAAAAGAGAGAAAAAAATCACCAAATGTTGCTGGTAATTTTCTTATGATTTTATACTACAATACTCAAAAAAAAAAAAAAAAAAACCTAAAAAAATAAACAAGCAAACAAACAAACAAACAAACAAATAAATAAATAATGGCATACCTTTTTATACTAGATAAGTAGCACAAGGGTTATGGATGAGTACAATTTACAAGTAAGTGGCATCAGTAATGAGGTATTTAATGTATGGTAGTTCTAGACTTGGCCGAGTTTATTGCTTTGTATGAATTTGAAGCATTTTTATTCTGTTGCATTTAGAAGAGAACTTTTTTTTTTTAAATGTATAAAAGTATTTGAAGAACTATAGGAGCCATAGCCTTTTTTTTCTCTCTACCCATTTTAATATGTAAACTCACACTGATTTTATTTATTTATTTATTTATTTATTTATTTATTTATTTATTTATTTATTTATTTTTAATGTAGTAAGTACAGGGTCTACAGGGCCTCACTACATAGATCAGACTCGTAGCGATCTTCCTGTTTTCAGCCTCCAAGTGCTGGGATTACGGGTGCGCACCACCATGCCCAGTCCCAATTGCCATCTCAGCACACCCTGGAGGTGGGCACAGCACGGCATGCCAGGGATGGAACCCCAGTCCCTGCGCCTGTAATCTAAAGCAGGTGCTTTAGTTCTCCGATCCACCTGGCCAACCCCCTGATTTTATTTTATTTCATTTCTGAATCAGTATCACAAGCTGCATAGCACAAAAGCCAATAAATCCACAGAGGAGGCAGTTATGCGAAAGAGGAAGCACAGAGAGACAAGAATGCAACACGTCAGTATATGTTCCAAAGTATGTCAGAGATCACAGCGGATTGATTCCTTTAGCCAATCTTTGGTTTCTTGCTCTGCATGTCATCTCCTATGTCTGGGGTCACTTATTATTACTGCTTCATTACTCATAGTTAATATTCTCTTAAAGAGCTTTGGTCTTTGTTTAGATAAGGCAGAATGACAGATGTCTTACAAAACATAAAAAATTTTAATAAAGATCATTTCGGTCAATGATGAGTCAATTTCTAAAAGTATAACTTACTTCTTCGGATTCCCTCCCTAAACCTGAAGCAGGCACTGCAAGAAAACCTGGGGTCATTTTCCTGTGAGTTTTATCATTGCTCTTCTTCTCATTAAAATAAGTTAAAACAATGGGCTGACGAGGTGGCTCAGCAGTCTAAAACTTCCGCTTAGGTAAGCTTTGGCAATCGTGGGGATCGCAGTTCGATTCCCAACAACACATGCTACACCAGCCCCAACTCCACGGCAGGCTGAGGCTGCCATACTATTAAAATAAATAAATAACAAGTTATCGAATTATTTTTCAGTTCCAAGCTCAAATCACCTAAACAAATAAATGTATTCAACTAATCTGAAATACATGGCTTGTGTCATTCAGTACCTATGTTAACACATCTATTCCTTCCATTGGTTTCTATTTATTTTATGTGTTGCACATGTACACTAAGGACTAAAGTGAACATTCTGGAATTTTTTTAATAGCGGAACGTGGTTAGAATGATCAAATAAAACTCTGGGCATGGGATGCAAAGATAAATGGTTATCTAAGAAGTTCACTGTTTATTCCTCTTTCTTCTTTTTCAAAGATGCATCAGGTTCTTAAGCTGCCAGTGTCTTGGAAATGCAAAGGTCAAGTAAAATGAAGAGAAGCCCGACTGCGTGATGTGGCGCTATTCAACATCTCCCTCACCGTCTCCAAGCTATGCTTGGATTCTGCTTTGTATTTATTTCGGAGACACAAAGCATGTGGCCAGAGATAAAAGAGTAACAGTGGTTATGGACATATCAACTGAAGTTGTTTTTTCTCCTCGTATTTCTTTCTAACCATTTGGACTTTAAAAACTGTCACATTTCCATCCAGGTAAATCAAGAACTTTGGGTAACTGTCTCACATTCAGCATTAAAATGATATTTTCTAGGTTTTCCAAGTTTGTGTTGCTAACGTGAAATCGTTTCATTATAATAACTTCATATTATGTATATTTCACAGTGGAGAAATTGCCTAGTCCTATCTGCAAGTGACATCATTGTTTTCATACACGCCTTTGGAGAATGACATTTCGTGCCTGCCCTTTACAGAATATCATTTTTGGCTCCAGAATGAAAAGTTGAACTTGCAAATGATTTTATGTTGAAAGTCAAAAATAGTTCCAATAGGAACCAACAATGAAGTGATTTCTTTTTATTATTTCTTAATTCTTTTTAGCCAAGACCTGTTGTGAATTTAACAGAGTGAATATTTTTATCACATTGTGACAGCTACCTATAAAGTTCAGACTTCATTCTTTAAAATACAACTTTAGCAGAGAGCTGTGCAATATTAAATAAGCTCTGGGTGTTTGTGAATATATATTTTAAACTTTCTATTAATTTCTAAAAGCTATAGCTCATTATAACCAGTGTGCTTTTAAGATAGCCATATTCAGTTGATGGTACATAATGAAAGCATGAAATGCTCTTGGTGTCTTTGTTCTATTAAAATGAGAGCTATTAACTGAGCCATCACATTTTTAAATAAATGTCACTTCGCTCTAATATCTCTAATGCAATTACTAGAACAATGTAGACCCTTGACCATGTTTTTCTTGAAAAAACTTCATAAACTTGGTCATATATACATGTATGTATGTAGTACAGGATCTACAGTCGCTACACAGAGTGGACTCTTAGTGATGCTCCTGTCTTCAGCCTCTCCCAAGTGCTGGGATGGCCGGCATGTTCCACCACACCTACTCCCAATGGCCTTCTCATTGCACCGGGGGTGAGGACAACACTGCACCCTCGGGATTGAACCTCGATCCCTCCATCTGCATAAGCAGATGCCTTAATCCACTGAGCTATCAGGTTGGCCCTCTCTATATACGTATTTTTTATAATTTCCAGCATTAGTCTATAGCCCTGCCCATCCCCAAACTCTGAGAAATTGAAAGACAAAAACTTCTGTCAATCTCTATGAAATTTTAGTTTATGTATCATTAACCACGTGTATGGAAATATTACAAGTCTTTAGATAAATCTGTCGTGAACTACTATCACCTGGAAACAGCTCCATAATAAGAAGTTTGGAAGGAAGCCAAGGTTTTAAACACTTCATAACACGAGTAAGTCACGTATAGAAAAACAAGCACAGCATGTTTGTTCTTATTTGTGCTTGTTTAAAGAAAATGTTGATCTGAATAGAGAAGAGTGATGATTAAAGTGATATAATAACCGCTCAGGATATAGCAGAGAAGACAGATGCAGGCTGGCCATAGTGTGCTAGTAGGTGTAGACTTCTCCAGCATTTGGGGGTGATGCAGAACACAGAGCCCACTGAACCCCAAGACTGACTTAAAGAGGGGCCTCAGGACCCCAAGCACAACTAAATGGGTAGAAATACTAACTACCCTGTCTTGATCAGTATTTACTGTTGTTTTATAAAATAACATATAACATTTTAGGGTTTTTTGATGTTATTTATCTTAAAATAAAAAAAGCATTCAAATGATACATAATTTCAAAATAAGATGATGGGAAATCCATGGTTTTTATATTGAATATTTTTTTCAAAGTCGTTTTTCAGATTAGCAGATATAAGCATTGTAAGTGTTCATAAAAATTCAACATTAACTCACAGTTCTTTACATTAAACCAATAGAAGAAATTAGCAGCACAGTTACTTTAGCTATCGCTTATGGAAAATATCTGCATATTTTCCCGCTTCTTTCTTTTCTGTTTTCTCTAGAAGTTTCTTGCCCTTTGCACTGTGTACATGCTGTGCCTTTCAGGTTTTATTTGATCTTTTTGTGTTCTTTTCCTTCTTTCCTTATAATTTGCATAGTGAGTATAATGTGTCCTAAAAATTAATGTGTACTCATTGATAAGATACACCAAGGTTTGCGCCTGCATGTCCCCAGGCCTATGCAGTCACTGGGGCAGGCTTCTACAGTTTGTGGTCGATCCGTGGTCCAGTGCTGGGCTGATAGGTGTGAGCGCTACATCTGCCCCGGTATGGGGAGCCTGCATGTACCATAAGCGAGGGAAAGAGGCTTTCTGCCTTGCTCTTCCCTTTTGGCTTTTGTTCTGGCTGTCTTCTGCTTCCATAAGTTCTTTCCTCCTGACCATACTACCCTGCCTTGCAGCCAGGATATTACCGAGCTTCCTCAAACTATGAGCTCTTTAATTTAATGTGGGGTGTTGATTATTTTATCTCTGCCACAAGAGGTCAGTATTCAAGACAGCACAGGAGGTTACAAAATTAGTTCAAGTGAGGTCCTACAAGATTACAGTGAGTTCAGTTCAGTGACACATCCTGTGATAGGTAAAGGGTTGAGCATAAAAAATGACCTACAGAGAAAGTCACACGTAGAGGGAGGCAGAGATTAGAGGCATTCTGCAGTAAACCAGGGAATCTGAGTTCCCAGAAAAAATGTGGAAAGTCAGTTAAAGCTTTCTCTTGGAAGTTTTAATGAGAATGTGGCTATGCTGGAACCTTGATTTCAGACTTGTGGCCCTCAGATTCGGGAAGTAATTAATATTTATCGTCTTAACCTCCCAATTAGAAAGACTTGATTACAGTAGCCCTGGGAATTGGATCAAGCTGCTGTGGGGAGACTGATAATGTCAGCATTTTATAATACTTAGCTGTATGAGTATGGGGCAGTACGTTGAAATTTAGAGCGGATTTTGTGTTTTTCAAGTTGTTTTTAGAGCAATGCAGTTTCTGGTATTTCCAAGGTTACCCCTGAGCTGGAGGGTTTGGTATAGCATCGAAATTATGCTGATAAAATTCCCAGGGTTTATGCTACAATATAATTCTAAGGCAAGAGAAAAATCTCTTCCAAAGATGGAGAAGAACAATTCGAGATTCAATAAATGGAAGCAAACAAAAGAAGCGATTTTACTCTGGCAAGAAGAAATAAAGGACCTAATGATGGTATTTTCTCCCTTAGGTTTTATTTACAAAGGTAAACAAATGAGACTCTGATACAGTAACGGAGCTGTGCTGATTCCTTTTCTCATACTTTCTTTTAATCTACCAGTGATTGGAAATTGATAGATGTATTCAAACACAGTGTTCTGAGAGTATTTTTAAAATGAACATTTGTCTTGGAAAGGTTGTTTTCATTTTCCTTTGTATAAGTTTCTAGCTGATGGTTCACTTAGGTAAACTTACACAGGTTACAGGTTTTTTTTTTTTATTTTTGTATAAACTCCTAAGTTGTACTATATTTCAACTATAAATGCTGGCATATTCTTATGAATGTATTAATAGCAATACTTTAATTTTCTTTTGTTAAAATTTAGTTTACTGAAACATTTACATATGTAACTGATAAATTATTCAGTATTTATTGAACATTTCATAACGTTTACTGTAGTTTTATTCTTCTTTGTGGAATCACTTAGTGCTTATTATATGAAATAGGATCTGACCAAGTATCATTAATTAAAAGATAATTATGTTATTAGTCTCTGTACCAACAATGTTAATGGAAAATATAAATATAGGGTACATAAATAACTTTTTACTTGTCAACTTTATAAAAATATGTATTCTGAGACAGGATCAGAAGAAATGTGTGGTTCAGAATACGTTCCATGTTTCATCTTGAACAATGAAATCTTTCAGAAATACCTACATCATTTGTCCCACAAATCAAAGGAAGAGAAAAATTAATAAACAATAAATTAAATTAAATACAGTTGATTTAGAAAAATCCTTACTGCACATTCCAGCTTTTTCAGTAAAATATTTACTTATCAAAAGTCAACATTACAACCGCAGTTTTCAGAATTCCATATGATTTCCTGTATTTTTCCCTTTATAAAATATTAAATTAAGTCTATTTTCTTCTTGTACATAAAAGCATAGGAACTTGTTCATGTTGGTGGAATTTTGTGCATGTTGTGATACTTTTACCTGAACCACCCATGATTTCAGAAATCAAATTCTTTTCCCTTTGCTCTTGAGACTTATAATACTTTTTTTCTTTTTCATTTTATGTATCTGGTACACTGCAGTGGTTCTCAATCTTTCTAATGCTGTGACCCCACCATACAGTTCCTCATGTTGCGGTGACCCCAAACCAAAAAATAATTTTGGTGACTACTTCAAAACTGTAATTTTGCTACAATTATGATTCGGAATGGCTTTAGGCGACCGCTGTGTTTTGGTCGTTCGACTCCTGCCAGGATCGCGACCCACAGGTTGAGAACCGCTGAGCTACAGGTCCTCAGTGTGCAGCTCAGACTCATGATGATATAAGGATCCTCCTGGTTTCAGCCATCCCAGCTCTGGGATGACAGGTGTGAGTCACCCCACCTGGAATCACTTGGTAGTTCAGTGTACCCAGAGGTGGGGCTGATGGGATACAGCACGGGGGCTCAAACCCACGTCCCTGCTCTTGCTCAAGCAGGCGCTTAGTCCGCTGAGCTACACCATAGGCCTTACAATGATGCATTTAATGTGTCTGCTATTGCCACTACCTCTAACTCCTCAAAATTGACTTGATACCAGCCTTTCTTGTCCCTGCCTCTTGTCTTCTGTGCCAAGCCTCTGGTACCCACCATTCTCTTCTCAAGCACAAGATCAGCTATTTCAGCTTCCACAAATGATTTATGCGATACTTGCTTTGGTTGTGCTTTGTATTCGCGCTTCCTCACTACCAATGTGCAGATACTGCGCAGAATCCACAACAAGGAACTGTACAAAAGGCGTTTATCTTACAAGCTTCCTCGGAGGCCTTGACTCTCAAGTCAGTCTCTAAGAAAATCCTCTTTTGGTGTTGCGGTTGTTGTTCTGGGAAAGGGAGAGGAATAGGAAAGACGCTCCAGACTTATTTGTCTGCACAGCCATCGTCTCGCGAGATATCTGTATTTTCCTTATGGAGCACATCTGAAAACAAAATTTTTTGCTGAGCTGGCCACTGACACTGGGAATGGTGTCACACCCCTGTAATCCCAGTGCTGGGGAGGCTGAATACAGAAAGATCACTATGAGTCTGAGCTGTGTAGTGAGACCCTGTACTAAATACATTTAGAAAAAAGTGTCAGTGAAATTGCATCTTTAAGCTCAGTTTACCGAAGTTGACCAAGATGGTGAATACTTTAGCTGTCTAGATTAAATTGAACCTGGCTGTCTAAACTCCAAAAGGTTTCCTAGATGCCACAGAAATTAACAAACTGTATAACAAGTAAGTTCCGTATTATTTTATAAAGAAAAATCAGCTTGAGTATGTTAATATGTGACTATATTCATAGAGATTTATTTACATGTTTACATATGTATGTATACATGTTCATGGAAAACAGTGCTTGCAGCTGCTAAGTATGATAAATTTCTGGGAAAATTCCCAGTAGGGGGATAGCTGGATTGAACGGAACTTCCAATTCTAGTTTTGTAAGGATCCTCCACACTGCTTTCCATAATGGTTGCACCAATCTGCATTCCCACCAGCAGTGGAGAAGGGCTCCTTTTTCCCCACAGCCTCTCCAGCATTTGTTGCTGGTTGATTTCTTTATGATAGCTATCCTTACTGGGGTGAGATGGTATCTAAGTGTTGTTTTGATTTGCATTTCACGAATAGCTAGCGATGTGGAGCATTTCTACATGTATTTGTCTAAAGGATGAAAAGTTACTTTGCAGAATATCATCTATTAATAACTTGAATTCAAGTTGAATTTTTACATTAAAAATATTGAATAAACACTTCCTGAGTGCCTGTTATACATTTCAATCTTTGCTAGAGGCTGGTGGTAAAACAGTGAATGCTACTCACTCTTTGTCCTCAAAAGACTTATATTCAAGGGCTGGATAAACAGCTCAGTGGATTAAAGCACCTGCAAGCAGGTACAGGGGTCAGGGGTTCGATCCCTGGGCCTGCCATGCCACTGACACCCCCGGAGTGTGCTGAGACTGGAAATGAGATTGGGCGTGGTGGCATATGCCTGTAATGCCAACTCTTGGGAGGCTGTAAACAGGTGGAATATTATGATTCTGATCTAGTAGTGAGACCTGAACACCCTATAGACCCTCCCTGCAAAAAAGACTTATACTCAGTAAACTATCAATTAAAAGTATTTTCAATTATAGATACTTGTGAAATGATTTTTTTTCTCTTCTATAAATTATTCTGTCTTGTACTTGCCCTTCCATATGAAAAAATAGAATATTTACCATAAGGGATTCTATTAAATAATTTTCATAATACAAAAATGTTACATCTGATGGACTATTTTATAATTGGAAATGAAGAAAATTTGAAGCAAACCGAAATTTGGAATTCATAAAGCAGAGAATATCGGTACACTGAAGTATAGTGACAAATTTATTGATATTTTGCAGATTATAGTAACAATTAAGTAGTCTTTGTGCCATTTTTAAGCAATCTTTACATGCCAAAGAAGGGCATACATAGAAGTCAGGCATCACAGACAAATATATGTGAATCTTTTCCCAAACTGAGTGCTACCTTAAATATTTATTTCCTACTCATAATGATTTTTAAATAGCACCATTGCTCATATTTGACTCATACACTGCAAACATTACCATTTCAGAGGTTTTTTAAGAAATTGCCATTTATTTATTTATTTGTTTGTTTGTTTGTTTGTTTGGTTGGTTGGTTGTTTGTTTGGTTGGTTGGTTGGTTGGCTCAGGGTCTCACTGCCCAGCTTGCAGTGACTGTCTCAGCCTTCCCGGTGCTTGGTGCACCACTTAGCCAGGTGTAGGTGGCCCGCACACCACGCAGTGCCAGGGACTGAGCCTGGTCCCTGCTCTTTCAGTCAGAGGCTTAGGCCACCAAGCTATCCCTCTAGCTGAGAGGTTTTTGAACTGCTGTCATGAGATAATTTTGAAATATTTTATGATCCCCTGACAGAAACCTTGAGTCCTCTTTCTCTCCTTTGATGTTGTTTGACTCTCACTAAAATTCTCCCTGTACACAGTTTTGTTACTTTAGATACTGAACAAAAGTGGAATGAAAGGTTCCTAGGTGCACTTGAATAGTGCAGGGACTATAGGCAACAATATATTCTCTTTTTCAAAAAGTTAAAACTTCAGGGGGCTGGGGAGATAGCTCCATGGCTCAAGTGCCTGCCTGGCAAGTGCAAAGTCATGAGTTCAAACTCCAGTCCTGCAAAAAATAAATAAATAAATAAATAACTCCAAAGAACTTCTTGGGGCCTTGCAGGATGGCTCAGTGGTCTGAAACATCTGCTTAGGAAAGCTTAGGCAGCCGCAGGGACCAGGTTTCAATCCCCAGCACCACATGCTGCGCCATCCCTGCCCTCAGGGCAGGCTGAGCTGCCCATAAAAATAAACAAATCAACAATAAACAAGCAAACAAAAGTTCTGAAGCAAGAAAGAAAAAAAAAAGTTAAAAGTTCAGAACCAGGGGTATAGCTCAGCAGCCTAAGGAAGTACTTGCCTGGCAAGCACAAGGCCCTAAGTTCTATCCCTATCCCCAAAGGAATAATGAAAAACATGTTAAATTTCAGAGATTTAAATATTTTTAGCATGAATAAATGCTAAATGTTTGAGGAGATAGATACATTTAATCTAACTTAAATGTTACACAGCATGTATATATATTAGAATATCACATGATGTCCATATCGCATCAATACGCACAACATTTGTTTCATGCTTCATTTAAAATTAGTTTAAATTTCAAACTACATGAAGTAAAAGGAATCATGCATATTGCATAATTTTATGCCTAGCTATTTTTCTTAGCATGACGGCTTTAAGTTTCAAGCATAGGACATCATGCATTCATATTTTATTACCATTAGTCAATGAACAATATTCTATTGCATGTATATGCCACACTGTATATGGCGCCTGCCATTGTATTCACTAGTGGACATAGAAATTGATTGCACTCTTTAGCTTAACCCACCTTCACAAGGTGGTTTTTCGGACATCATTTCATCAATCATGCATAGTGTTTATGTGTGTAAATGTTATAAAATAAGGTGCCAGGGCTAGTCGCCTTGAAAAATGCAGCATTAACTGTAGATGCTAGGGAAAACTGAAACTCTCTGCTCCCACTGATCTGGAATTTTGCACCTACCAACCCCAGTCCCCCAAATATCTATTTCCCTGCCTTCCTTGGCTTTGCAATAACCACTGCTTTTTCTAATCTAAAATTCTATGAGATCAACTTTCTTAGATTACACAGGTGAATGAGATCACAGAGTATTAGTGTGTGAGTGATCTAGCTTATTTAACATAATGACGTGGTGTTACATACAGGTTGCCCCAAATGACAAGATTTCAATTTTACTGTCTGAATAGCGTTCGACTCTTTATAAATGCCATGTGTTCTTTCTTCTTTCACTAATTGATGAGCCCATGCGTTGATTCCATGTTTTAGTTTTTGTAATTACTCCAATAAATATGGGGATAGAGCTGGCTCTTTAACATATTATTCCCGTTTCATTTGGATGCAAATGAAGTAATGAAATAGAAGACTCAGCTAGAGGATTCATTTTTAATTTTTGAGGAAATTTCTTAATTTTCTTAATTAATTCTTAAATCCAATGGGCTGGAGCCACCCTATCTTATCCCTTGTGCCCGATATAGGAGACAGTTCTACAGGGCTTCCTGGTTCCTTTGCGGGTTACATATTTCTCTTTAGTCTGATTCAGTTCTATAGCTTTAGTTCTTTTTTTCTTTTTTTTTTAATAATAGCAATGCTTATCTTATAGTCTTACTTTGAGATTTAGTACCTGGCTGCTTTAACTTTTCAAAGGTTCACACCTAAGCATTTCACTTGAATCTTAGAGGAAATTTTGGACTTGGACTTTGAGCAGTATTGAAGGTTCTGAGATTTGGGGGAAGGGCAAATTCTCCCTTGGTTGTGTGTAGCATAGTTATATGTTAGGTGGAATCAAGCCTGTGGGCGATGAGCCGATTAATTCTGGTTTAATAAGGTGTGCTTGGCGGTCCAATTGTCAAGGGGTGGAATACGAACAGTTAAGTAGAATTTTCAAGGAATAGCAAAACCCATACGTATGTGTGTCTGGGGGTTCATGATAGCATACAGAATTATCTCTCCCTCCTTGCCCTCTGGTGCCACTCCAGCTTTGTGCTTGTGGCCCCCGTGTGGTGAGGCACGTGTCTTGCCCAGAGCTTCTACCATGCTGTTTCTCCTTGTCAGTCACCCATGCACTGAGCCCTCTGAATCCATGAACAAAATCTACCCCTTTTCTCTCTAACTCACATAGGCCAGGTGCTTGTTTCCCGTGATGACGAGGTATGACATAGCATCTGTAATTCTGCCAGTTTGACTTTCGCTTCACTGTTTCTACAACGTGTATTTCAGACGAGGTTGTTTATTTAGTTTCAGGTGCATGGTGCTAATAAATCTTGTAGCGCAACAAAGGTTGATCCACAGGGTAAAACAGAACATTACATCAAGCATAAAGGTTATTTTTTTTCTCCCTTAGGTGTCATAATTTGAAAAAAATATCTTCAAAATGTTTGTACAGTTGAGGAGGGTGGGAATGATAACAGAGCACCAGGCCTTTTAGTGAGAGATCTGTTTTCCATTCAAGTAAGTTCAAATATGACAACCCAGGAAGGAGAGGTGAAGGTTAGGGCCCTGTCATGTCTAGTTGCAGTCTAAAACATATGCTCCAGAGCCTCCTGAGGAAGAGCAGAGAGCTTTGTACTTCTAGCTCTTATAATAGAACTAGCACTATTAAAATCGAACGGTGTGTTTACTGATCTGTTCTTCTGCTCCTTTACACATATGCCTGAAACTCATCTATCATAGCAAGACAGATACGCTTCTTGCTCCAAGAAAGGCCTATTTGGGTGAAGAAAATGAAGCGAACATACAGAGCCGGACTTGATAGAGAACCGGAATAATAGAGAGTCATGACCTGGCCAGCAAAACTTTACCGAGGATAAGTTATGGAAGGTGAAAGATGAAAGATAAGAGTGAAAGAACCTCAGGAAGTGGTGAGGGAAAATTATAGCTGGGAGAGCATCGTGTCAGTGAGGAACCAAGAGGGTGAAACTGGCCTGCTGACGGCACAGAAACGTTACTCATGGTTGCAATGTCCTAAAAATGATACTGTGGCACACAATGAGCTTACAAAACCACAAAGAGGGACGCAGCAGATTCTTCTGTTGCAGAACGGTTTTCATGCACACGCACTTGGAAGCAAGAAAGGATTTTCCGTGGCGGGAGTGCCTCCACAATTGTTACGAGATCATTCTAACCGCTTCCGGAAGCACAATTGAGGTGATGGAAATACATTAAAGTAGCTTTTAGATTCTTCCAAAAATATCATAAAAGGACAAAGGAGGTAGCACTGGTGATGAAATATAATAATGTTCACGTCTATTTCAATACTCTTTGAAACAATGCCTCCAGGTTTTTTTTTTTTTTTTTTTATTCATTTAAAAAAAAAAAAAAAAAAAAAAAAAACAGATTGTTAAAAAAAAAAAAAATATCTTCCGCAGGGTGACTCAGTCCTCTTCTTAGCAGTACTGTCCCAATCTCAGTAGCAGTAGAGAAAATTTAGAAGTTTTCTTACTGATATGCAGATCAGCTGGAACTTGGCTGAATTTTCCCGGGCCTGGCTCCGGATTTCTGGCAGATATCTCGCTTAATCTTTGACTCTTCCCAGTCTCTTTTAAAGAATCAACTACTCAGTTACTTCTTCCTACAAGAGCCAAAAAACAGTATTCTGGAAGACAAACCACGAGTGTCTTTAACCCTTCATGTGTTGTAGTCTCCAAAACAAATCAAACAGACCAGCCCAATATGCCTGTGTCAGGGAAATACACCACTAAATTGGAAAATACATTGACATATACTAGGGATATAAATACCTTAGCCTAATACACAGAGAAAATAAAGAATTGAGATCCACATCTCTATCACCTTTAGGACCTGTAACATCTATATAGTGTTTTCTATGTATCTCTACAGCTGGAAGGAACACATATTTCTTTAACAGCGTGTGAGACAGTGTGCAGCGAAGGGCCTAGATCGCATGGTAATGAGTCCAGCTGGAGACCTAGAGCAGATAACAGTGCCTTCCATGAGTCCTGCTGGAGGCCTAGTGGCCATGACTGTGTCATGCAAGCCCACGTCACTGACCTGTGCGAGCAAGGCCCAAAGGTCAGTGGTAGGAGCTCCAAAGTCTACGCTAGCAGGATGAAGGATCTGCACCAGGAGGCCGAGGGATCTGAGCTGGAGTGCGAAGTGATGCTCAAGGTAAGAACAGGAGCTTCCCCCGAAGGTATCACAGCCGTCCTCAACAACCGTGAGGTCCCGAGCTCCCCCCAGTGATAACGAAAGCTGAGTTCCCACCAGGAAAGCCAAAGCGCTGAGGAGACTGAGCTGTGAACCATCTCCTCCTTCAGAGTCTCGAAGAACAAGGGCTCCCTCAAAACTGAACCGTAGCATCCCCAGTGAAAACGAGGTCCTGAGCTACTCCTTAGACAGCGAGAGCAGCCAAGTTCACTGGGAAAGCCAGCCCGACAAGGTCACCCGGCAGAATAGCCCAAGAGAACTGGCAGATCCCTGGCAGCCTCCAGTAGCTTCTCCAGTCCTGCCTGTTAGGTTGCTGGCAACAATTCCCAGGTGGGCCTCCCACACCCAGCACCATGCTAGCTCAGTTTAGCTGGGCATAACCAGTTGATTACCAATTGGCAATCCACCACAGAGGCGGAGAAGCAGAACAGCGATACAGCTCAGGGACACCACCTGCCTGGTGAGCGCAAGGTTCTAAGTTTGATTTCCAGTTCCCTCCCCACAAAAAAAAAAAAAAAAAAAAAAAAAGACAAGAAAGAAACCAAGAAGAAGAGAAGGTTTCCCATTCGTCACATCTCAATCCTTCAGACACATAGGAAAAAGAGTTAAAAACAGAAGCTTGAGTAGCTTTGGTGACATTGCATTTCTCTGACTGTTCTGTTTTGTCCCCGTATATTGGAACATGAATTTTAAGTCTACTTTTTAGAAAGTCAAGTGGAGCTCTGACATGTTGAGCACGACAAAAAAAGGTTTAGTGACAGTTGGTGACTTTTAGAAGCATAGTATCATGGACACAGGAGCATCTTACCTTTTAATGCTCATTAGTGTTTATAAAACACACAGAAATTGCTGTAAAACGGTTGGTGCCTGGACACACCGTAAACTGAAGTGTGGCCTGAGGGTAAAAGACGAGACACACGTTGCACACACTCCTCTAGCCTTAATGGGATGTGTGCTCTGTGCACACTCACGGGGCAGCCTGCAGAATGTTCAGGAATACGTAGCGAAGATTTTACGTGAATCTGCTGGGGATGTACAAGAAACTTGATTCAAAAACGAGCAATATTCTGCATGCTGTGAATGTGATGTGCTATATCCAGACAGACAAGGACAAAGAGAACCATGGTTTGGTATTTTTTTTTTCTATTAGTATGTAGCAAAAGTTAAAATAAAATTGCTACATTTTCTGTCTAGTTTGATCTCCTGGCATTTCTTGGCTTGCTAATATATATTATATATGAGGCTTATTTTTTTACTTCTTTTTAAAATTATTTATTTTTTAATGCTATTTATTTATTTCTCTTTTTGGAGACAGAGTTTCACTGTGCAGTTCAGGCTGGCCTTGAGTTTACCTTGCAACCCAAGTTGGCCTCAACCTCACAATGATTCTCCGACCTTAGCCTCCTGAGTGCTGGCATTACAGACTATCAAGCCTGGCTTAACTTGAAGTATTTTAATTACTAATTAATATTTTAATACTTCTGCCTCAGGTTTGACCAAACTCTATTGTAGAAGATAGTACATGTCTAATTGTTTTCTTTACTTCTAAAAGGAGAATCCATGACATGGAATATCTAGAATTTTTAAACCACTGTGATCTATTTAAAGTTTACTGCATACCTTTAAATCATTCAACTATTGCAAACTCTTTAGTTTTAGCCTATTTGGTACAGGAATTGGAAATGGAGAGCCTAAAGCATTCAAAACATACACACAGAAATCCAAGATTTCCCATCTCCCAGCAGATATTTTGAGATAATAAACCAGATAGTCAAAGCTCAAATAGAAAAAACAAAACAAAACAAAATAAAAAACCAGCAGGCACTTGCAAATGCCCAGCCTTAAATCTGAAGAGTATTCATCCTTCATGAACTAGTTCTAGATGCCACAGAAATACATGCGGGTCCATTGTGCTGAATTGAGTAAAGCTATGGGCAAAATCATAGGAGACCATTTTTAAAAACCTGCTACTATTCTTAGGAATGTCTAATATGATATTTTAATATTGGCAGATTTTCTTGATGGAGAAAGCTTCCTATTTGTAGATATTCTAATGAATGGAATCATGTTTTATACCCCTTTTCCCACACGGTTGGAAATAGAAACTTCTCAGATGTTTATTCTTCTATTTCTCTATGACCTCCTATTGCCTATTTCTTTTTCTTCTTCAAAACATCAACAAACATAAGATAAATTTCCCTTTCCTCAATTTCTACTGAAGCCACAAAAGGTGAGGATTTGCTAACAAGTGACGTCATAATCTGTGAGTGTGGGACAAGGCTCTTAATACACATTTTGATAAATTCATTAAAATTTTAGGTGAAAGAAAAAGAAAACCTAGAAAATTCTAGCAATATTCTCTCAGTCCCGAAAAAACTTAAAATTATATTCTCTGGAGAGGGCACAGTTTCAAGGACTGAACTCAGGACCTCACGCTTGCTAGGCAGAAGCTTATGGGGCTGAGCTACATTCCTGACCCTTAAAGTTCTAATAATGAGATTTATTATCCAAATATACTATCCTTGAGGAAACAATGTAGAAAATATGGTAAAGAAAAGCCAATATTTTGGAATGAAGGCAATACGATCGGATTATAACTGTGATTCCAGTGTCTAGGTCTCTCAGCATTTTATGTGTTAGATGACATATTCAAATGACCAGTCTTTTGATGTTATTGTATTTTCTAATAAAATAATTATAATTCTAAATCAGCTCAAATTTATTAATCTGTATTTTATGTTATACTATGTATCTGGAAGACAACATCCTTCTAAGTAACAGAGAACATCTGTGTTTTCAGTTGGTACTGAAGCTAAGGACCCACATACGCCAAGAAAGCTCTAGAACACTGAGCCAAATCCCTAGCCCCAAGAGGAAAATAAAATATTTAATGAAATATCATAAATTAGGCAATTTTATTACCAAGACTATGTAGTAGACTGATATCTGAATTTAATTAAACAAGGAGATGCCATTTATACATTGTTTCCAATGGTAAAATGGTGTGCTAAAAGTTTAAGATATTACTCCAGCTTTTCAGATTGGGAAATGTAAAAGTTACAGATTAAGCAATAAAACAACAAAGCAACTCTATGTCTCAGCTAAAATTTATATATTAATTATATATTATATATTATATATTATACTATATTATATATTACATATTATATATTGTGTATTGCATATATTATATATTCTGTTATATGTTATATGTTATATATAGTATATTATATATTGTATATTGTATATTGTATATTATATATTCTGTTATATGTTACATGTTATACATTATGTATAATATATTATATATTATATATTACATGCATATTGGAAGAGTCTACAGAGTGTTCAGGGTCTCACTCTTAGTTTGGCTCGTAGTGATCTGCCTGTTTACAGCCCCCCAAGTGATGGGATTACAGGTGCATACCACCATGCTATTCTCAATTGCCATCTCAGTATGCCCTGGGGGCAGCGCTAGCACAGCAGAAACCCTGTCCCTCTGCCTGCTTGCAGGCATTTTAACCTATTGAGCTATTTGGCTAGCCCTTATCAGTTAAAACTTGATATATTCAATTTCAGATGTTTTCAAGTAAGCATTTTATTTTTATATAAAATGTTTAATATTTAATTACTATTCAAATAAAACACCACCTAAAGAACTAATTCTGTAAGCATGTTTAATAAAAAAATATTGAAAGACCACCCCTTTATATCATCATAGCGCTATGTTCATATTATAGAGAATAGAACTAAATTTGAAAAAGTCTGGTATTTTATCAACTTTTGTAAGACTTGATGGCTGATATTATAGTTTAAAATTCAATTTCTAAAAATGTAGCAAGTAAAAGAAGGCAAAAATCATAAATATTTGAGTCAGGTACAGGCCTTAAGACAAATGGTCCTCATGTTTTAATCTCATTACATTTTTACCAATATTGTCCCACCAATGTACTATATTTCAAATATGACACAGACAAGTTTAGAAATGGATTACAAGAGAGACCAAAAAAAAAAAAAAAAAAAAAAAAAAAAAAGATGTTTCTGCCTGGAAATCCAATACATTAAACGGTGTCCTACTCTGTCGTAGTCTGCAGTGACTGGTGGTTTGTGGAGTTGAGTCATTAAAAAACAACAACAGCCAATATTTTTACATAAATAATGCCTTAATAATGGACAGAAATATGAATCTATCCATTTCCACCTTACTTAGAAGTACTTGCTTCATTAATTACTCTGTTCGAGCAGATGATATGCTCACACACGCTCTCTGTTCCTACTCAGGGTACCAAATACGCATGAGGACAACGCCATGCGCCTGAGCAGAGCGGAGCTGGCTTGTCACCTGTGCAGTTACACATGGTTTTGTGCGTTTGCATGATTTAGTGTTCTGCAGGCCACTTTGGAATTCTTGCTACGTGTGTGTGTGAGTGTGTGTGTGTGTGTGTGTGTGTGTGTGTGTGGCCAGGAGAACCCACATCTTCATTTTGCTCAGAGCATCACGTATGAGGGGGGCCTTCTTGGGCTAAGACGTTGCTCCTCAGCTTCCAGTATAGCAGTTGCTTCGCTCTGTGGTTGGCTCCAGTGCTCAAGCCTAGCAGCTTTGCTTCACTGGGAAGATAACATTCTTAGGAGTACCAGAAAATATCTGTGTTTTCAGTTGGTACTGAAGCTAGAGACCCACATATGCCAAGAAAGCTCTAGAACACTGAACCAAATCCCTTTTCCCAAGAGGAAAATAAAATACCTAACGCAATATCATGAATTAGGCCATTTCCTTACCAGGACTATGCAGTAGATTGATATCTGAATTCAAAGAAACAACAAACCAACATTAGAAAATTCTCCCATCTTCCACTGGTTGTGTATTTTGATTTTTTTTTTTAATTTTTGGTACAGGTTTTGGCTCTGTAGCTCAGACTCCTAGGGATCCTCCTGTTACAGCCCACCCCCCACCCAGGGCTGGGATTACAGGCTTGCACCACTAAGCCTAATTTTGTTGCTCAACACTGGACAGCCAGGGTTGCATGACCTGCAGTCCTGGGCATTGAACCAGGGTCCTTGTCTTGTCAAGCAGGCACATCTGCCCCTGAGCTACCTCCCCAGCCCTGGTGATACATTTTGATGTCCCTCCCTTCATTACTGTCACGGCACTCTCCTCCACCACCCTCAGCAACTTCCATTCTGCTAGGAAAACACTCTGCCTAATAAGAGACCATAAGAAGAGCGGTGCACAAACTCTTCCCTTCCCTGTCTGCTGAGAGAATGATTTAAGAGGCAGTGTTTTCCCATGACCATGGCAGAGTCTTGGCTGAGGACAGCCAACGAGCTGTGTTTCCTGATAACAGGAAAGATTTTGGTGACACATTACCTTCTGTTGTTTTCCCTCTGTCAAAGACAAAATTTCAACAACACATTTAGATTGGTATTGTGCAATCAGGCAATACCTCATTGGATCCAACAGAAGAATGAGTGCTCTAGTAAGGCAAGTGAGAAGCTTGATTTTGAAACAGAAAAGGGCTGAGGGAAGCTGCCAGAAAATAAAAAGAAGAGTGGTCGTTTTGTAAAAGGTCCTAGAACAGGGAGAACCTATTAAAACTAGTGTTTTAGGGTGATTTGGCTATTTTCTCTCTCTTGCATTTCTTGGAAGTTGAGATAAACGACTTGATTTTGTCTGTAATCCTTTGCATGAATAACTCTATTTGGCCTGTTTGGGGCCGGTACAGGAGTACACTTAAAAACAGTGGCTTGTGTATTTATTGATGACTTTTTGGTCTCCTGGGGTTTAAGTCCAGGGCCTCTAGCTTGAGCAGCAAGCTCTCTTTTTCACCGAGTGATGAAAGGATTCTGCTTCTATAAATTTTGTTTACACATTTGCAGTGATGCCAGGCATACATGCAATATTTGGCTTCATGGTACTGCAGAGGCATGTAAATTCAAGTCTTTAGTAAGAAAACAAATATTTAAATGATTTTTGTTTTTAAATAAAATGTGCAGATGTTAATTAAAATGAATGAGTGATGATAAAGAATAATGTCCAGCCACAACTACTCAGGAATAATAAAGCATATATTTGTCTACAGCTTTTCGAAAACAGTTCGGTTTCCATGAATATCACTTGGTCTTAGAGATGCTTGTTTGAGATATCCTGATTCTGGTACTTTAACCTGTTCAAGTTTATTTCATGAAATATGGATGCTAATGAATTTTTCATAAATGTAGAATAGTTATCATGGATTTTGTATCATTTATTGGCAGTTTAGAAAGCATTAAGTGATTTAACTATCGTGTAGAAATGCGGTCACTTCGCAGAGAAACATGTATTTGCAGTAACTTCAAGGACGCTGCCACTACTTCGCATGATGACAGTGCCAGGAATCGCAGCTGCCCTGGAAGCCAAGAGAAAGGATCAGAACTTTCAGATCAGTCTGATCAACTTAGCAGTCAAACCCTGCCACAAATTAAAATGTTTAAAAGAAAGTACTAAGTATCTCAGTGGTACAGTACTTGTCCTGTGTATATAAACCGCTGGATTCAATCCTCAGAACCAAAAAGAAAGACAAGCTATTAGAGTCATGAGGTTAAATTTTTCTTGAACCAGTTGTGATGGCACACGTCTGTAATCGAAGCAATTGTGAGGCTGAGGCAGGAGGATTGATGTGAGTTCGAGACCAGCTTGGGCTACAAAAATGTGCACTATGCCAGCCTGAACTGCATAGCGAGACCCTGTCTGAAAAGACAAAAATAAATAAATTAATTAATCAATAAATTTGTCTTTGTGAAAAAGAAAATAAATTGCCCACTTAGGTCAATGAATTTAGGAAGAAAAAGTGAAATTTTAATTTGAAGTAAATTATTAAAATATGTGGAAACATTGTCATAAATTTCAGTTTTATTGGTGCCCCAAGTGACAGGTGTCAATCTAAAAGAACTATTTCACAAGTTTCTCTTAACAATGGCAAATGGATGAAGGAAATTAAATAAAACAAAGACAAAAGAAACTATGCGATTGGCCATTTTTTTACCACCATCCCAGCTCTATTTTGGGAATCCTTCAGTGGAAGTGCAATGATTCTGTGATTTAACTCTAGCCTCAAACATTTATGTGAAGTCTGTCCATGTCAATTATAACTTTTAAGGCATCTGAGATTCTATAACTAGAGTTAGTGATAAATAAAGTGATAGTCATTTCAAAAGAGATCTCAGACTGGGAAGATAGCTCAATGGTCTAAGTGCCTGCCTGGTAGGCACAAGGTCCCAAATATCGCATTCAGTGTAGGCCCTGAAACCCCTGATGAGCCAAGTCACCCTGAAACCCGGTGTTGTAGAGCATGCTGCAGCAGCCGAAACAAGAGGATCACTACTAATCTGAGCTCAGTACTGAGATCATGTTCCAAATAAGCAAATAAATTAATAGTTTAAGCAATCAAAAGGGATCTCTGCATTCTCTTTCACATTGTCCAGGTTCCCTGTACAATAGATTGATAAATGTCCTTCCCATCCACACCAATAAATAGTGACCCTTCTAGCATGTTCTTATCAACATTCGAGTCCCAGATCATGGCCATATTACTCACCCATTTAACTTTAGTAAATATTTGTCTATTCTGAAGTAGACAGCTTTAAAAGAGGGCTAGATTAAAAATCAGAACAAATGGATTTTAGCACAAAAGAGGTCCCAAACTGTGTAAAAACTGCACATTTCATGGGACTTTCTTTTTAAATTTAAGCTGTGCATATCTTATGGTCATGATACAATTTTATAATTACCATGATCAAAATTCATATATATATATATATATATATATATATATATATATATATATATGATTTATCTCCAACCCCAATCATTTATGTAAAATCTTTCCATATCCATTGCAGTTTTTAAGGCATCTGTGATTCTATAACTACAGCTAGTGATAAGTAAAGTGATAGTCAAGTGACATATATATATATATATATATATATATATATATATATATATACATACATATATTTAGTAGCTTTTCTTCAATATGAAAATAGAATTTTAAAAGGACAGCAACTAATAAAAGTTAACATTTTATAATCATTCTTACATTTAGTATTCTAGTGACCTTGCTGGAGTCTTCTGCTTACTGGGACAATACAATAGGGTTTTCTTCTGCTGTTTTTGATGGGCTTAACATTACAGAACATTGGGTGCTTATCTACGTGGTGGAGAGGCATAAGCGACGCAGTATCTGCCTGCGATGGCTTTAGCACTTACAGTACTGAGAAAGATGATGCTCTACAGAATACTTAAACTCTAGGCCTGTGTGCATATGCTTGCCCTTGATGCAGTAGATCTGAGAGAGAGGCTTTAGCTCCTGAACTGCGGGTCAGAATTTAGCAAGAATATGCAAAATAGTGCAATACACAGTCGCAGCTTTAGGCATTTGTGATTCCTACCTTTTTGATCATGTATTCCTTTCAAAACAATGGCCTCTTACCTCTATTTCACATTATGCAGCCATCATTCTATCAAATGAAGACTTTCTGGAGTTCCTTAAATTCAAATTATCCAAGTTCTCTTTCTGTGAGTGATATTTATTCTTTTCACAGTGAACTCCAAATTTTTCCTTGATATTCTTTAAGTGATGAAAGCTGTAAACATCCGTAAGTTACTACTGAGAAGAGGAGTAGAAAAGATAAGGGATAATACCCATGAAAACTTGCATCGCAAAGGCAAAAAAAAAAAAAATCCATATTATTGGGAGCACTTGTCTCTATCACTGAATATGAACCTGTTGCTATAAAATGAAACATTATTCTGCTACTTATTTGATAATCCCTTTGGTTCTAGGCGATAACTGAATTAAACTTGGTTCTTGAACTTATGTTATAACAAAAATTCATTCCCAAAACATCCGGGCCATAACTGCTATTTTCTGCATTGTATGGTGTTGCTTTGGTTTTCCACTGACATTTATTTAAACTCATAGAACTTTGGACACCCATGCCCACAAATGCCCTGGGTATCACAAGTACTCCAACTTTGTAAGCTGGGTCAATAAGAGTAGAAAGTACATCATCATATTTGCACAGGTGTGCACTCTGTAACTTGTCAATACAATAACGAACGTACTCTTATGCAACAGCAAGATGGAATAGAATAAATAGTGCCAAGGAAGAGCGACTGTACTGATTGATTTTTTTCTGTGTTTAAATTGGAAATGCACTTCTGGTTGGAGTTTAGCAAGATGCTGTCTTAGTTACTTTTTACTCATTGCTGGGACAAATACCTGACACTCAAAATGAAGGAAGGAAAGGTTTATTTAGCTCTCAGTTCGTGGAGGTTTCAGTCCATATTCAGCTGGCCCAAGGCTGAGTAAAGCAGGGCAGAGAGCATCCAGTTCATGGTGGCAGAACAGCAACAAAATGGTGGCAGAGGTAGCCAACCAGACAGGGCAGCAGAGCAACAGCTCACGTCTGTCTTTCTGTCTCTCTTTATATTCCTATCAGGTGTTCTGCCTTAGGATATCCGCCTTAGACCACACCCGTTGTCCCAGCCCTGCTCAGACCGATAATGTCATCAGTACTAAAACACATAATCCCAGTTACTCGTGTGTCAAGTCTCAATCTATAGAAGTTCCCCACCAATGACTACATGAGGCTTTGGGGGGACAGCTAGACATAAACCATAACAGATTCAGAGAAGGAAATTCATGTCCGTCGAGCACACGTGAAACCCTGACCTCAAAATGCCTTTTAAAATTCTGTGTGTGAGGCCCTTGGTGAAAGGGGCCCCAAGCTGCCCTCCGCAGAATGTGTGATCTTTTCCACCTGATTTTTTATGCCCTGTATTCACTCTCCAGGTGCTTTCTTGTTATAAGGTTCCTTAGTCACTCTCTAGAGGCGTTTGGCATGTTTGTTTTGTTTTGTTTTGTTTTTCTGTCCTGAGCTAAGAACTTACCAAGTCCAGCACAAGATGTAGCAATGTTTTGTATATAGGAAAAGCAGGTAAATAAACAGGCTATGCAGAGCAAGTTTGGAGAAAGTTAAAAAAGAAAACTAAGTGTACATTGCAAGGTGACCACAGCCCACTGGGGAGCCCACAGCTGAGAGCTCGGATGTCACTGCCTCTTGGTCTTTTCCATTCCTACGGCTGGGAGGGGCTAGTCCATCTGTTATGGTTCATACACTGAAGCAACTTGAGAAGGTTCGAAGCTTAGTTTAACCAAGGGACTCAGCAGGTCTATGTTAGCCCTTCAAAAAGCTGGTGTAGCTCTGAAGAGATTTCTACCTGTAGGTGTGGAGCATGGATCCTTGGATTTTGTAATTAGCCTGTCTCTCCGACAGCCTGCCCCTCCAAGGCAGCAGGTCCCTGACTGAAAGAGGAGTTCCACTGTGGGAGAATCGCTCCTATGTCAGCTTTGTTAGGAAGCCGGTAAAGTGAGTCTTACACAGCACACCTGGGAAAGTTTGCAACTGGAATGGTGCTGAAGTGCCTGGTGCTTCCGCCTCAAGTACACAGTTAGCAAGCACCCTCACGTGTGAGGATTCTCCCTTGTTCCGTGCACTCTTTATCTCAGACTGTCACTAATCTAGTTCAGCTTTTCCTGTCACACACTCTTTGCACCTACTGGGCTCACCAAAATGTTTTGGCAGTTTGCTATTGTATAGTGTTGTCTACTACAAGCTCTTTGCTTCAGCAGATAGTTACCAAGTAGAATTTAAATAATGACTTTATTATTTCAAATTAAAATATTGTGTAAATATGTTGAAAGGTTTGATATATATATATATATATTTTTTGTTTGTTTGTTTGTTTGTTTGTTTTGTTACCAGTGTTATCATTGCATTATTCCAGTCTAACCACTTCAGATCCAGTTGCAGGAGTGCTAGCGCACCATCCAGTCAGGAAGGGAGAAATGAATTCTTCTGAGCTGGTGGCACAGCTGTCACAAATCACACTGGGTGGGTAGTTAAAACAACAACAACAACAACAAAAAAAACACATGACTTTATTTCTGAGACTTCTCAAAGCTAGGAAGTCATAGAACAAGGTGCCTGGAGATTCTGGGTGTAGAAAATGCTGCTTTTGGCTCTGAAGGTGGCAGCTTCCTATTGCAACCTCATAGGACAGAAGGGGACAAAAGCACAAAGCTGTGACATCACCTGGCATCACATGGGGCTGGTCAGCTTTCTGTAGTTCTTCTGTCCAGGTGGGAATCACAAAGTTTTCCTGGTCAGATACCTCCCTGCCCAAGAGGCCCCTGCCAATATTTCCCTGGAGGGGAGTGAGTGTAAACACCTTTGAAGAGAAGTAAATATTTCAGAAGTTGCTTTTGAAAGTTCTCCAAGACCAGTGGAGTTTTTCTGCTAAGGCCCTGTGTTTCCAGAGTCCCATTGGGTGCCCACAAGTAGTTTAAAGTCACAGCGAAGACACAGCCTTCTCCTTGTTTCCTGACTTTCAGAGAACATGCCAACTCAAATTATGCAAACATTTTCTTTAAATACGACAAATAAATATCACCTTCAATAAATGTACACATAAATTCAGGAATAAGGTAAATATATCAAAATTACATGCAACACATGCAAGAATATGTATTTATTATCAAAGTAGATGCAGTTTGTATGTTTATTTTATTTATTTATTTATTTATTTATTTATTTAGTCTTTTTGAGACAGGGTCTCACTATGCAGTTCAGGCTGGCCTTGAGCTCACTTTTGTAGCCTAGGCTGGTCTCGAACTCGCACTGTTCCTCCTGCCTCAGCCTCCCAAGTGCTGGGACTACAGACGTGCGCCACCATGCCCAGCACTAACCAAATATTTTGAAAAGGGGAAATATAAACCTAAAAAGAAAATAGCCAACAAAGTAATTAGGATACATTTATTTTTACTTTGAAACTTTTATTGTGGAAAGAAAAAAACTAATGTATTTTTTCCTATCTGCTCACAGGAAGAGCTTGAATCGTATTATGAGTTTATCTACTAATATCCACAATGTTCAGTGGAATAACAGCTTTTGCAAAATGATACTGAGCTGCCAGGTATTTGAATCAAAGATCCTCTGGGTTTTTATTTATTGCACAGTAGAGGATGACCCAAAATGGAAACAAGAAGCATGTTCTTCCTGTAGAGTGAATAATGAAAGCTCTGGATATTTATTAGCCTTCCACAAGAGAATCAGTCATCGGGTGCCCTTGGCCAAACTGCATCACATGAGTAGATTTTTAACAACTCACCCTCTGTGCACAGGCACACATGCAACCCAAGCTGCCCAAGATCAAAAGTTTCTGATTATTACAAACTCGCCTCTGTTATCATAACAGCATTTTAGTAGCATTAAAAAATATAACAAATGATGCCATTTTTAGAGACAGAAAATAACGTATTTATGGTACAGATGGCCCAAATTCATTTTTTGCAGATATCATGCTTAAAAACTGATACTTTAGGTACCAAAAGTAGACAAGTTAAACAAATTCTTGGGCAATGTTTATTAAAAGCAGCATGTGTTTTTAGCCTGTGTTCCAAAAAGCACCAATGTGAGAGGGATTTTGAACAGAGATGCTTGTGATTGATTCTTGATCCAATGCTGGGATTACGGGTGCCAGTGCCCTGGGGCAGACACTCCGTGTTACAATCTATGGAGGGGAGAGAGGTTGGTTAGCTGCCCAAGCTGCTGTCACTCCCTTGGCTCTCTCTTGCTTTTTGCTGTCACCATGAACAGCTGCTCTCTGCCCTGCGCCATGCTGGCTTGGAGCCGGCCAAGTATGGACCAAGACCTGCACTGACCACGAGCTAAATAAACCTTTCCTTCCTTCATTTTGAGTGTCAGATATTTTGTTCCCAAAACGAGAGATGAGTAACTGTGATATCTTCTATGTGTTTTCAGTTACAGTGGTGTTGTTTTTGTGTCTCCTGTGTTGGCTTTGTGTCTTTCCAAGGATAGAACAGTTTATTGTGCATTTGAGATAATTAGCGATTATAGTGCATTTTTCTTGCACATTAAATTCAGTCACTATCCTTTGCGAAATTGACATCTCCCGGAATCCTCAGGATGCTTATGCTTAGAAAGCTCTTTCTTTCTTTCTTTCTTTCTTTCTTTCTTTCTTTCTTTCTTTCTTTCTTTCTTTCTTTCTTTCTTTCTTTCTTTCTTCTTTCTTCTTTCTTCCTTCATTCCTTCCTTCCTTTTCATTCTCACTCTCTTTCTTTTTCTGTATTTAGGACAGCACCTACAGGGTCTCATTACCTAGACCCAACCCACAGTGATCCTCCTGTTTTCAGCCTCCCAAGCGCTGGGATTACAAGTATGCACCAGCACACTCAGTCTTAATCACTGTCTCAGCACACCGTGGGGGCAGGGATGACATGGAATGCATGGGATCGATCCTTGGGCACAGTGCTCTGCTTAAGCAGCAACTTTAGTCCACTGACCTATATATAAAAACTTTCTCCTCTCTTCAAGTTATAATCATTTACATTTCTTTTTCACTGAAGATTCGTGTCCCATTGGCACAGTAATGATCTACAGATTCTTTCACATAATAATGTTACTAATGTACTTAAAACATGATAGTACATTGTATGGTAAGAACATCAGAAACAATCATGTCATAGGATCATGTGTGCAGAAACTCTGGTCAGCTGAGGGATCGTAATAACTATGATATGAAAGGGACCTTGGAATAGCTCCCAGTCTTCTGGAATGCATGGTTTAAGATTAGAGAGGATTTTCAGGACGAGAGGCAGCAGACTTAAAAGCAAATTGTACTCAGACATACTTGATCTGGCTGTTGGGTCCTTCCGCCCTGTGAGCTTTATTCGGTTATGTTGACGTGTGCCATGGAGCAAGCTACCACTTTTTTTCGGTCTTGTTTGACTACAAATGTTATCTCTGCTTAGGGATATTTCCTGAGACATTAGCTAAGCTGCTCTGGCCTCTTGAAGATTGAACTAAGTCACGTCTACAAGTAGTTGTTCATCCTTTGCCCCATTACAGATGCACTGTATGACAGTGACATTTCTACCCATTCGTCAACACAAGAACAAATATAGATGAAAGAGGAAACCTAATAATCACGGTGATTCTGAATAAGGGGTAAAATGCAAGATTATCTGGAGGTATCTATAATAAGTCTGTTATAAGACATCTATAGTTTGTATTGGGAACAAAATCTCCAAACTATTACTATTGCTATTTTTAAGAAATGTTTATACATTGTGATTGAAATTAATACTACATTTTAGTGGAATTAACTGCAAAGTAATGTTATATTTTTTCACTTATATCCAAAGATCTCTTGAATTCTAATATTTGGGTTTTAAATAATCTCCTATTTTATTACAAATGGCAGAAAATCAGGAAGCCTTTTCTGCATCATCTTGTCAATCTGCAAATATCATTTGAAGCAAGGTACTACACAGCCTGGCTTCTAGATTAATGAGCAAAAAGAAGCATATCGAAATAAAGAGGTATAATACATCAGCTCATGCTTTTGACACTTTATTTGGTGTAAGGTCTCTGTTCAAATTTCTCCCTTGAAAATATGCATCTGTCACATGAAAACCAGATTATGAAACATGCCAGACATAGTGGCAGCAAACATAACTTAAAAACACACTAGAAATTAAGCAGTTTTACAGTCTTTGAGATTGTTCAACATAAAATAAACCAGTTAGGATATGCATACCATGAACAAAGTATAACAAAACTAGAAATTATTGTACTTAGTCACTGTTTTAGCTGCTTTTGCATTATTGAGACAAGACAGCAGACACACATAGGTTAGAGGAGCAGAAGTTTATTTTGGCAAACAGTTTCAGCACGTTGTTAGCTGGTTCCAAGCCAGAAAGAGGACAGAAAAAAGCTGTTCAACATATGTTGGCTTAGGAAACAGAGAGGAAGGAAGAGTCAGGGACCACAACATACAGGGGGAGCCATGGCCATCTGGACCCCACCAACGCCCGTGAGCATAGCACCCTCACGATCCAATTGCCCAGGGAAACAGAATCACTCCTTCTATGGAGCATCTATAAATTACAAAATTCCATGTCTTTCCAACTTTTAATGGTCATTATTCCTTATTATGCTTTACTACTGCATCCATGGGATTATTTATTTTGAGCAAGACCCCTCTGGGAATCTCTTTTTCAGAAATAACAGTTTGCCTTCATCTGGGAAGACATCTCCACCAGCCTCATCTTCCTAAACCTTGCACACAGCAACTTTGCAAGCTTCACTTTGTTCTGGACAACCAACATTCTTATTTCCTGCACCATGAAATTAGCTCTAAATGTTGACAGGTCTCTGATAACAGAGGATACTGTAGTGATTGCTATAATGTCTCAACTTTGGCTGACTGACTCAGCAGTCCGCTTCCCTGTTGGTGGGAGCCCCACTCTGGGGTACAATTGGTTCTTCCCTGGAGTGTGACCAGGACTCGCCTAGGATGTGATTGGCTTTCTCCCTAGAGCAGGATCAAGGACTCATCCTGGGGTATGATTGGTTCCACCCTAGGAAACAATGGGCCCACGTCAGAATGACTGAGCACAAAGAGACTTTTTAAAGGGCTGAGGAAGGAGTTAAGACTTCACTTCGTCGGAGAAGCTTCAGTCTTTGCATTCATCCTAGACTTCGTCATCTGGCTTACAGCACAGACTCTTCGGCCTCCAGCTTGGATCTTTCGCCATCCGTCACAGACTCTTCAGCATCCGTTACAGACACTTCAGTCTTCCATCGCAGACCCATCAGCCGACAGAGTTTACCTGGAGTTCTGCAGAGAAGTCCAGACCTCGGGACTGGATTCTTCAGTCCAGAGCGTGCAGACACCCTGTGCGCGCTTCCTCATCTGACTCTGTAGCTGACTATTGTAAGCCAATCTTATCATTCCTTATAGATTGTATATTTTGTGTTAATATTCATTCCTTACATTACATCTATTCTGTTCTTCTAAGCAAAACCCTGAACAATACAAATACCAAGAGTGGAAGACATTAATTCTCATGTAAAATTCTGTGATAAACAAAGATCTAGAATTAGGTCTTATCCTTTTTCTCACACCTAAATTGCTGGTGAATGTAAAGCCTTCTTGTGAAAATACTGCACTGGGCAATTCAACATGGAGCTTGCAGAATTAGCATCATAATAGCTTCTCATGGGCCAAGGGCCCAGGACCATCTTGTTGTTCCACTAGTGCCATATTAATTACACTCTGTAGCATTTCAATTTCAACAATTTCTCAGATAGTTATTTGGAGAGAGTCATGAAGTGGTCACACTTTGATGTGAAATTTTTAGAATTTCCAGTAGAAGAGCTCCACACTCATATTTCTGTCTTAGGTGACCTGGCATTTAAATGTTCTTCGCAACAATCTCATCTGAGGCTCTACTTGTTGCTTAAATAGAGACGGGAGTTGAGTTGGAGATGAGGAAGTGTAAACTGGATGCCACACACTGGATTTTAAAAAACGAAAGCTTAAAAATAATGTGATTTTCCACCAACAAAAGTAGCTATAAGGAAATAAAGAATTGAGGTTAGAAGTAGACTATAATTATAATCGTATCAGATGTTGACTCTTTTTTTTTTTTTTTTGTCAGGTTTATTGGTTCGTTAGATTCACTGGGACCTTCATGGTGCCCTCAACAGGAGATAAAGCTTTTTTTTGTTTGTTTGTTTGTTTGTTTGTTTGTTTTTGTTTTTTACTAATTTTTTTTTGTGTGTGTGTTTTTGAGACCGGGTCTTGCTATGCAGTTCAGGCTGGCCTTGAGCTTACTTTTGTAGCCCAGGCTGGTCTTGAACTCGCACCAATCCTCCTGCCTCAGCCTGGAGATAAAGTTTTAATGTGAATTTTCTACCAGATAATAGAATGCCCCAAAGTAAAAAGCAAACCCAAAGGTTATTCCTTGTAAATAACTCTACTGAATAAAGACAATGGACTTGAATGTAGTAACAGTGAATATATGAAGTCGAGGCTGGATATTTTTCACACTGTAAGTAATGCAAAACACCTCAGTGCTTAGTTCCTTCATATTTATAGAAAAATTGCTTTTCCTGTTCTGAATTTTCCTTTTCCACTTTCTCAACTATTGTATAACACAAAGGCACCGCTGAACCATTTTCTAGCATCAGATGAGAGGAAGAAAATGCTAGGGCATAGGAGAAGAAGGTGTGCACTTCCTGCCTGGTGGTGGTAGTGTGGCCGTGGTACTTGCAAAGTTCTACCTAAGGAATAAAACAGTGTATTTTTCACAAAAGCAAAGTGGATAGATGTTTTTGCATTTTCATAGGTGACTTAATATTTTAAAACAAACAAATAGTAAAACAGCAGAAAGGAAGAGCAAGAGAGCACTATTTATAGGCAAATATGGGACATTCTAAGCTGATTATTATTCAGGAGTCAAACCATGAGGAATAAAAGAAACCAGCAGAATCATCTGAAATAGTTCCCTAGAAGTTAAAGACCCATCTTTTCTCTGTAAGATGTTACTTAACCTTCACTTATAATTGTTCTTCAAATCAACACAGTCTATGATCTAAGCTCAAAATAGGCTAGAATTAATAATTAACTAATAAGCTAGAGTTAATAATAATTGATTTACCTTTAATTTGCTAGCAACTATGTTTTAAATAATAATGAAAATTGAAAATGTTTCATTCTTTGAAATATTGATATTTCTACTTAGATAAATTAACAAGGTTTAGCACAAGAATATTAAGAATAATGATAAGTCAATGGAACATGAAATACGAAGAAAAGGAAACTTACTGATGAAAAGAAACTTTGCCGATGAAAATGTTTCATTTATAGTAGTCCAACAGTCTTCAAAATATTGCACTTACATGTAAATCATTTTTGTTAGTGATATGCATGTATACTGGAAATAATTACTGAGGAAACTTAACAAGGTGGTCGAAATTTCCAAAGCATAAAACCCAGCCAGATACACTTTACTATTATTGTTGCTATGTTTCTCCCTTCTCAGAAAGTGCAGTTCATGTAACTTTTAGCATCTTCACCAAGGAAGAGGAAATAAATATGTGTTTGGAGCAAGAAGCATGTGCATTATTGCTATACTCACACTCAAGAGAAGGTTTTAAATTTTTTAAAATAACATTAATAAAAGGGCTGGTGAGATGGCTCAGCGGTCTAAAGCATCTCTCTGAGCCAGTTTAGGCAACCACAAGGCCCGAGGTTCAATCCCCAGCACCACATGCTGTGCCAGCACCTCCCCCAGAGCAGGCTTGGCTGGCCATAACATGAAAAATTTAAAAATAAATAAATAAATAAATCAAGTTAATAAAAGAGAAAGGGGAAGAAAAAATTACCATAGGATTGTCCTGCTACAATTTTGTATATGGTTAGATTCCTAAATTTCTATGTAGAAATGTGTAATTGTTTCTTTTCACATTCTACAGGATTGTCAGTTTAGAATATCAGTGATTGTTGGAAAACACTTGTTCCATGTTATGTCTAAGATGCTTGTTATTCAGAGAGATAGTGATATTATGCTCAAGTGCCTATGTTGGAGGTAATAGTATTATGAAGCTTCTCTTCTTAATGGTTAGCAGACTAAAAATTAAAAAAAGAGATGGGCTAGAAGGACAGCCAATATCTTAGCCCCAGCACTCCAAGGTCAGTGAGGACTCAGGACATAAGAGAACCTGTATTGTAATATTCTATTACAAATAGTTAGTATCCCAAATTTTCTGATCCAGGAGATTATTGAGCTATGGAGGAAAGTGTTAGATGATGTACAGTGTGCCTAAGGAGAGTCACTTAGAAAGAAAATATTCTCTCAGGCTTTCACAGATAGCAAATTGGTCAAGCCATGGCCGGGACTCATCCAGGTGGCTGACAATGTCAAAAGATATACAAACCACTATACATGGTTTCAGGGTAAATCTTGAGGGAGTCTGACTGATCTTGTCAGAGAAAAAGTTATAATTTTTGTTATGTAGGTCATGTTTTATCTTGGTTTTAACCATCCAGCAAAAAAGTAAAGCTGTATTAATATGTTGAGCTATGAAAGGTTCAAGTCAACAACTTCTGACATGACCAGTTCTGCCTATAACCCACTACTATTATGGACTATTGGTTAATATTGAGTCATTTTGATAAATTTATGCACCCACATTATTTGAATGGCAATAGAATACCCATATCTGACAGAAAAAAAAGACAAACAAACAAGGAGACAGAAGTGAAAGATCATTATGTAGTGAAAAGTAATTAAGATAGATATGCAGCTACTTTCTCTTAGTTCAATGAGAAGATTTGTAGTAACAGTATGTAGACAAGATATCATGTCTGCATCTTATACTCTGAACAACTACTATGAAGACAACTATATGTAATGAATTAATTATTATAACTCATGCTAACATGTTTCCAAATTGTCTCATTGCTATTTCTTTCTCATTAAAATTAATGAAATAAAATAAAATTAAAGGAATTAAAAAATGTCTCATAACCAAATTGAAGAAAATCTACAAAACAATATAAACTTGGAAGTGAACACCACTACCAGCACATTGATGAGGTGGACACCTTGCTGACTACGGTTGACACCTGAGGCTGTGGCCCACTGCTGTGAGTTTGCTACAAGTCCCACACGCTGTCTTTCTTTCTTTCTCTCTCTCTCTCTCTCTCTCTCTCTCTCTCTCTCTTTCCTTCATTTCTTCCTTCCTTCCTTCTTTCTCTCATGTATTTAGTACAGGGTGTCTAGGGTCTCACCACACAGATCAGCTTCCTAGTGACTCTCCTGTTTTCAGTGTGCCCAAGCAGGTGCTTTGATCTGCTGAAGTACCTGGCTGGTCAGTCACAAATTTTTCTAGATTTTTACTGAAGTTCTGTGTCTTGGACTTGGCAAATGGTCATTATTTTCAAATTACCTTGCCGTCTTTCTGCTTACAACCCCATCCTGCTTCAATTCGCTGTTATTGCTAATGCAAGTATCAGGGGCCATCTCAATTCCTGACTTCAAATTATGCTAAAGAACTAATTCCATAAGAACAACAAGATACAAGCAACAGGACTATCCTGAGAATCAGCGGAATAAGAGTAGAAAATCCAGGAAAGACTCCAAACACACTCAGCACCACCTTTGACAAAGGGTCCAAACACCTTCACGGGAGCAAGGTAGGCTCTTCAATAAATGCTGGAAAATCTGGCTTTCCCTATGTTGACCATTAAACAAGATCCAAGATCCTCAACATGCCCTAAACCAAAATCCCACTGGATCAAAGATTTATATTTTTGACAATAGTTATCTGAACAAGGAGAGAAGAAACTTAATATATGAATGATTTGTATTTTCTTATGACTAAAAATATTAAGCAGTTTTTTTCATATACGTGTTGGGCATTTATACTTTTTCAGAAATAACTATGATACATTGGCCATTCTTATTGTATTGATTTTTTCATTGGTTGTTACATATTTGATTTTCACATATATAGAAAAAATATATTTCATATTATGTACATTAAGTATACATGTGTGTGTATATATTATATAATAATTATTCATTAGGCACAAAGCTGTTAAATATTTTCCCACATTCTGTACACTACCTGTCACTTTGTGAAAGAGTTTGATTTAGTGTTTTCCAGCTTTTCTATTATTGTTTTGTTTCCTGAGCTATTAGAATCCTATTCAGGAAATCCCTGATTACTGCAACAGCTTTAAATGCTTGCTTCTAATAGTTTTAGACTTTCAGGTCTTAACTTATTGGTTCTACGCTAGTTGCCCTTGGTATAGGCTGAGAAGTAAGCATGAAGTTTAAATCATACACATAGGTTTATCCAGTCTTTCTACATCACTTGAAGGATCTGCTTTTCTCCAATGTAAGTTTCCAATATATTTGTACAAGTATGAGGTTTTGTTTTGTTTATTTGTTTGTTTTGTTTTGTTTTTGGTGGCCTCTATTCTACTTCCTTGATCTATGTTTATTTTTATGTCAGTATCATGTTGTCACAAACCCGGTATTTCTATTTTTTTCTCAGGCTCTTTGAACTAGGTGAGGTCATTTGTGCTAGCCAACTACCTCTGGGCTAGGCGTCTCCAGTTCTTCTAAGAATGCTATGGGTGTGTGCATGAAGATTGCACTGACTCTTGAGCTTCTGGTGGTATAGCCACGTTACCGTTATTCACAGCACTGATTCATGAACATTCTAGTGTCTTCTGTGATCCCTCCTTTAATATTTTCTAAGTGTCATTATAAATAGTATCCACACCCTCGGGTCATTTCAAGTTTTGCTGTCCTTGTGGTTTTTGTTATTGTTGCTATTGTGAATGGGATTATTTTTTGGTCTCATTTATCAGGGGCTGCTCTCCTGTTATAGAATGCCTTTTCCATGTACAACTATAACTTACAACTTAGGTGGTAAGTTTTACAAATTCTGAATCTTTTGATGAAACATTCATAATTATTTAACTATAGTTTCTTGTCAGTTGTTAAAAGAAATGTTATGATTTCCTTTTTCTTCATCATATCACTTTTAGTTATATCTGTGACAATGATGACAAGAATACCCATATAAATCTGATTTTCCAAATGCATCCTCTCTGCAGTCCATAAAATCAAGGACTGCACTTCACCCATTAAGTGTACGTTATGCTGCTGCACTCACTTCATGAGTCCTGCTTTCTATTTCATAATGCGAAAGTTTACTTATTGTACTGTGCTTCTGAATTTCCACTGTTCAAGTTATTTTGCAAAGTCATATAAAATGCTAAAATGTGTAAACTTTCATTTTTAATTTGTTAAAACTTTATGATAAATATAAATATATATCCATACAAATCATAATCAGTAATTATACACCTCAGTAAAAGTGTGCTCATCAAGAACCCTACCATTTGGGCTCTCCAATATTGGACTTTTAAGTCCTAGAACTGTGGAAAAGAAATGATTGTTGCCTGGCCAGCAAATCTACTATAGTTTTTCTATAGCATCCTGAATTGACTATTATATTATTTGTATGCATTCTGGGTGAGCAGCGTTTCTCACTGTCACTTAGTGTAAGCATTCAAGTGTTCCCTGGCTTCTGTTTTACCTTTCTGAAGTCTTATTTAGCTTTATGCATCATTTCCCTGAGGGGCTGGTTATTTTCCTTTTATTGATAACTCCACAAAGTCGCATACTTGTTAGTACCCGGTGGTCACTTAACCCTCCACTCTGAGTTTCAGATGCGTGTCTCCTTAGGTAGTCATGCATCACCCTTCACAGGTAAGAGACGATGATGCCGAGGGCTACCTTGTCAGAATACATAAAGAAGAAACAAGGAAACATGCCAAATTATTAACAGAGGGGCTGCCCACAGTAATTTCTTAATATTGATCACTGGTTTCGATGATATTTGGATGTACTGCTTGTATTTATTGTAATGGGATCAAAGCCACTAAGAATATGAGGGCATAACCTTAACTCATACTAATCCCAAACTCACCATGACACTGCAACTCCCTGCCGAGGACATGGAACCAGTCTTCAGAACATACAGTGGTTTTTGAGGGTGCTAATATCTGGAGGAATTTTTTGCTTACTTGATTTTACCTACTATATTTGACCCAATAGATAAAAGTGTTATCTCTAGAAAGCTTTGTAAAATTTTCCAAGGTTTAGTGAAGAAACTCATTCCTTGATGGAACTGCATGAACGTTGAAGTCATTCTTTTAGCCAATACCTAGAATATCTCTTCTTCATTGGCGTCCAAAGAACGTTGGCATAATTTAAGATTTGCGTGGAGGTTAGTAAATGACTATGGCAACCGGCACGAGGCATGAAGCAGACATAGGTGCCAGGTGTGTTTTCAGCAAAGAGGCATATGTTAAGTTTTATTTTAGCTTACTTCGTGTCATGCACAAAATCTTTCTTTGATATACTGTGTATTTACGCTTGTGTATTCACAGATAAGTAAAATTAATTACAAAATACTATAACAGTGACAAAATTGTACTCATTAAAAACTATTAGGAAATATAATTAGTGGAAATTAGAGCATATGAAGGAATTCATTAAAAATAAAGCACATTTTTAAAAGCTTCAACCACTCGAAGCTTATATTTAGAAAAAAATTTAATTATATAGTCTTGATTGTAATTTGAAATCTGGAATTCTATACTGGTGTCAGCTCAAATGATGTATTTTCGTTAACTGATTTATGTATGTAATGTTCAAATTATAAGAAGTAGAAAAATTACATAGAAGCAATTTCTCATTCTCACAATTTTGCTCTAACTAAGAAAAGTAAGCCCATTCTGAAATGTTTATAATTAAACCTGTTCCTGAAGAGAATGTTAGCGACAGTCCAAATCACAGTGACATTCTATCACATGGGGAGCCAGTTGGAAATCTTTTCACAGAAGAACCACAGTTGGAAAGAAACCATTGGGCAAGGGATGGAGGCGGAAACAGAGAAGAAAGAGACAGCAGCAGGGAGCAGGGAACACCGGGCTGGAGAGCTAAGCACAGTAGGCAGAGAGCTAACAGCATTTGCAGCTGAAATTAAAAGCTTCAACAGTTGGACACGCTTTGGTATAAGGACAAGTCTGCAAATTCTGACAATACAGTATCTATTTGACCTACCATGCACGTTTGCTAAAACTTTTTGTAACCAACTCCTCAGAAATTTCCAATGAAAAAATGTCCACTCAATAACATTCACAGACAAACCTATTCAATTACAATGTTTAGGTTGCTTTCTGGCTGTCCTGCGCGGAGCAGCATTGCTCTACCATGTCCTGCTGCGTGGTGTTTGTGCGTTGGAAACCCCCCGACCATGGACTGGACCCTGGAAAGTCATGAGCACATTAAACGCTGGTGCCTTCACATTGCGTATGTAATGTACCTGCTAAAAAGCTGCCTAAGGCCAGCCAAATTGCTCCCTAGATTGAAGCACCTACAAGCAGGCACAGGGGCCGAGGATTCAACCTCAGGACCTGCCATGTTGGCCCTTCCCCTGGGGACGTGCTGAGATGGCAATTGAGATTGAGGGTGCATGCCTGTAATTCCAGTACTTGGGAGACTGTAAACCGGCGATCACTACGAGTCCGATTTAGTAGTGAGACCCTGAACAGCCTGTAGGCCCTTCCCTAAAATACAAAAACGTGAAAAAAAAAAAAAACATCCTTCTAAAAAAATAAAAATAAAAAACTGCCTAATATGCTCATCAGGAATGCCATTATGCATTCTTCCAACACAAATGGTGGGAAATATTGTTTTCTTAGCACTTGACTAAGAATTGAATTTTCCTATTAGATCATTTAATATAATTTAAAATCGAGTAATACCTCAGTTTTATGTGTTATAGAGCTTTTCTATCCATTCAAAAACTTTTCCCCTAAACTGCAGAGAAAATTAACTCCTGTCGAGTTTCCATGTACAGTTCCTCTTTACATGCAGATTTTGTATCTACAGATTCCCTACTCCTAAATTTTATTTGCATCCTCCAAGTTACTACACTTGGTGGTTCAATTTTTATTTTTGGATATATGTGGAACAGCAAAACTTTTCTACTTATGTATACCTTTCCAGCTGGACTCATATCTTAGATTTTATACTTTAGGGTCGACGAGATGGCTCAGCGGTCTAAAGTGCCTGCTTAGGCAAGATTAGACAACCTCAGGGACCGTGATTGGATTCCCAGCGCCTCATGCTGTGCTAGCCCCACCCCTAGGGCAGGCTGACCCAGCCATATAAAAAAAATAAATAAATTTTAGAAAATTATTTTAAACTCTAAATGAAAATCTTCATTGGGGTCATGTCATTCACATTTCTCAGTGACCCACATGTCTAGATTGGCCACCCATCATTATAAGAAAGCATGACCTCAAAGTTCTCGCTTGTGTCTCCAAAAGGAAGAAGTAGGTGCTGTCTCACAAGGAAATTAGACATTATGAAACAAATACGCTTGTTGAAGAATTTTGGGTCAGCCCTGAGTTACGGCATTGCTGGCTTTGCGCTCAGTGTTGGCGAATCGATAATATAAATATTAAATAAAGGGAAATCAACAGAAACACACATAAAACAAGGTTGGGTATTGATCCGCAAATGAAACACACTGTGAGTGGAGTCTCTCAGGAGCCTCTCTCTACTTCCCTTTGAAGAGATGGATGAACAATTTGCTAACTCAGTGTTTGAGGACACTTACAAGTTCTACTTTGAAAAAAAAAATTAGAAGCACCTATTTGTTCCTGTTTCTTCAGTAAGGTACCTCAGCTCACCTACCCCAGTGCAAGTGTTAAAAATTTACCCTTGGTTTAATAGTTATTGTGTTGAAGTAGATTTATTAATGCATGAGGTAAATCTTTGAAGTTATTGGTCTTTATTAGCATTTTGCTTGTTTTTGGTCCTTTGTGATTGTCGTTAATTTTCTATATACATTCTAAAAGTCCAGACTATTCTTAGTAGTGTTAATAGAATCAGCATAGGGTGAAACAGCATAGAGATTAGAATATTGAACGAGGGAACCAAAGGCTTCCTGCACGCACTGGAAGCTAGAAAAATGGACTAATGAACTCTTGTCCCTCAAGAATGGATGCCTACTGACAGCCTGGTTTCATACTATAATGTTAATTTTATCTTTTCTTTTATTGGGGGTTATTGAAAGTTGAGCTCAGGGCTTCCCCTTCATCAGGAAGACTGTACTGCTGTACTATGTCTTTGGCCCCCATAACACTCATTTTTAGGGTATAAGAGAACGGATTTCCTTGTGATAATCAACGCCTCTGTAGCAATTGATAACAGCAGCTTCAGGAAAGCAGTGCAAATTTTTGTATTGTGAAGTGCAATGCTGAATAAATAAGTACGTTAAAATTATGGCAGCTTACCTGAAACTGAGTAGCTGGAAAAATTCTGGAATAATTTTGAGAAGTATGGTATAAAAGCTTGCATTGTTTTAAAATACTGTTGTTAAGGGTTGGTGAGATAGCTCAGCAGACTGAGCACTTGCTTAGGCAAGCACAGGGGCTGACATTCAGTCCTCTGCACCACCGCATCAATTCCCCTTCCTCCCCCCAGGCAGCCTGAGCCTGTCACTGAGTCCCAGTGTGGTAGCACATGCCTGTAATCCCAGTATTGGGGAGGCTGAGACAGGAGGATCTCTGTGAGTGCAATCTGCATAGTGAGACCCTGTACCAAATATGTAAAATACATACATACATACATACATACCTACATACATACTGTTTTTAGAGTTATGAATGTTATATAATCTGTGCATGAGTGCATAAGGGAATAAAGATACCATGACAGACAAATTTTCATTATATTGGGAACTATAAGGGCGATTATAAGGAACATGTCTTTGGAAACAGCAAAATAATTTTTCCAGTGACAGAAAGTTTAGCTAGCTTTATTCTCCTAACTGTACAGGAAAGAGAACATATCGGCAAGTTTTATGTGAAGTGCCTACCAAAGTTACTCTGTGATGGCGGAGCTGGCTTTCTTCCTACTGGTCGCAGTATGTATGAAGGAAAGATAAATGGAGAGAAAGTTTCATTTTATTTATTTATTTTTATTTTTCAATTCATGTATTTGGTGCAGCATCTCCCTACACAGCGTGGACGTGTAGTGATCCTCTGTCAGCCTGTGTAGCGCTGGAATTGCAGGCATGCTCCACCATGCCCTGTCTCGGTGGCCGGCTCAGCACACCTGAGGGCGGGGCCGGCGTGACTTGCGGAGCTAGGAATCGCAGTGGGCCTTCCACTTGCCAGCCAGTCACTTAAACCACTGAGGTATCTCTCCAGCCTGAGAAATTTATGTCAAAAGGAATCAACAATGAAAAAAAAAATTCTATATAGATTGAAAACATTATAAAATTAAAAGAATCGCTATTAGGACAGGCAGCATATTTTAAAGGAAGGTTAAATATTTGAATGGTCATTTTCCTGGTTCCATATTAGTTATAAGGTGCATAGATTCACTCCTTCTCAGTGTCAGTTAAACATGGAGATAAGCATTAGCCAGGAAAGAGGAACAGAGAAGGCTAGCCTCCGACTGCATGAAACTTCATAATGAGGGCACCAATTCACCCAAAAATAATGTATTAGAACAGTTGAGATAGGTTGGATGAACAAAACCAGAGAGAACAAATGAAACAACTTGTTCAGTTTTCAAAACTCACTACCCAGAAGCAAACGGCACATGTCTACTGCTACGTGAGACTATGAGTTTGCTTTCAGATCCGTGGGCCCAGCCTTAGGGCTTTGCAGAGTGTGCTACATTGCTGGGGCCAGGGATCTCTCGCCTCTCTGCCCCACGCTCATTGTAGCATCCACACCCACAACCCCAGCAGTATCAGGCCCATAATCTCAGCCTTGGATCATGATTTAATCGACCTGTAGAACTGTGCTTCATGACTGCATGTGGCTTTTGGGAGAAAAATACACGCAAACCATAATACCTGAGAGTTGGATTTTTTTTTTGTGAATAATATCTGCAGATGGAGAAAGGTTTTATATTATCTTGGGTATCTTCTGAAAATAATCCTTAAATATTTTTATAGGAGAAAAATACAGGAAAAATTTACCGGCAGAAAAGCAGGAAATCATTGTAACAGTAAAGCACAGGCTGGAGTGATGTGACCACAAGCTAAAGAGTGCTGGCAGTCGCCAGAAGCCAAGAGACACCAGAAATGGTTTCTCCTCTAGGGCCTTTGGAACAGGAAGACTTGTGCACAGCTTAATTTCAGACCCACTGATGCAACTTTTAGCGTTCATTTGTGAAGTACTAGGAAACAATAATTTCTTTTTGATTTTCAGCTACCGATTTGTGGTAAATTGTTACAGTAACCTCAGAACAGAATTATAATTCAAAACCTTCCTCGCATTTTGAAGCTTATGGCTAGATATCCCTGGGGAACATATCACTGCTGTGTTTATAATTAACATTTTTCTCTAGAATGTTTTCACCATGTACTGGTTTTTATGTATCTAGTCCATGGTCTGCAGGGTCTCGCTACACAGATCGGACTTGTAGTGATCCACTTCTCTTCAGCCTCGCAAGTAATGGGATTATACAGGTGCGTTCCACCACGTCCAGTCCCAGTGGATGTCTCAGCCAGTCCTGGGGGCAGGCCTGGCACAGCACGCTGGAGACTGAACCCTGGCCGCTGCACCTGGCTAAACAGGGACTTTAGACTCCTGAGTTGTCTGGCCGACGCCCCACTCTTCCATCACAGCCAATCTCCAAAAGTCTAAGGCACCATTATGATAAAGGGTTACCGCAGGCTGTGAGCCAATAACTTCAATGCTCCCGCCCCTCATGTTCACCTGTTCCCCAGCTCCATCCCAGCCCTGCATAGGAAATCGTTTTTCCTTTTTAGAGACTTCAGCGATGCATATAAGATTACTTTTGCTTTCCTTTGTCCACTTTCTGTGACACTGCCTTTGAACATGTCTAATACAAAATTCTGGGGAAATGGCAGATCTTCTTTAGTAACATTCTATTACTTGAAGGGGTTTAGGCAGGCAAATTGTCTTTTTTTCTTGTTTTTTCTGTACTGGGGATTGAACACATGTGCTTGCCAGGCAAGCACTCATTATACTGAGTTATCTCTCCAGCCCATAAATTATCATCTTAACCTATTTTACTTAATGACTAATTGCAATGGAATATTTAACTTTTAGCCAAAACATCTAAATTTATAACAAAATAATCAGTAAATAAAATTTTGATGTTGAACATTATTTTGATAGTAGAGTTACAACACTTAAGCAAACATTTTGGGGACTGGAGTTTTAGCTCAGTTGTATGCTTGCCTAGTAAGGTACTAGAAGTCCAGGGTTTTGTCCTTGGCACCAAACTATAAATGAACCTCAACTACAGAAGCATTTTAGGGCCATATACACAGCTTGGCGACACCATGCCTGCCTGGCAAGTGTAAGGTCCTGAGTTCAATTTCTTGGTAGAAAAAAAAATGGGGGTGGGGAGAAAACATTATGTGGCTGTATAACCAAAACAACAGCATATCAGTTGGTAAATGTAGGCAGTGCTTTATGGAACAACTATTACTGAATATATGTCAAATAAAATAGGAGGTTATAGGCTAGTTAAAGTGTTTCTTTTAAGTGCAAGAGGGACAGTTTAGGGATTTCCATAAAGAATATCTTTTCAAAAACAAACAAACAAACAAAAATAAATAAATAAATAAATAAATAAATAAATAAATAAATAGAAAAAAAAAAAAAAGAATATCTTTTCAGACCCTATATGTACATTCGCTGGACAAGTAAAACAAAACAAAACAAAAAAAAGCCGGGCGTGGTGGCTCACTCCTGTAATCCCAGCACTCGGGAGGCTGAGGCAGGAGGATCGGTGCAAGTTCGAGACCAGCCTGGGCTACAAAAGTGAGCTCAAGGCTAGCCTGAACTGCATAGCGAGACCCTGTCTAAAAAAAGACAAAAAAAAAAAAAAAAGTAAGTGTCATGTACTATGATAAAATTTGCAGGTATTATTGGACATAAAATGCATTACTTTAGCCAGAAAGTTGATGGTTGAATGGAGATATTCACATTTTTAATGGTACAGTATACAAGTAGGTGATAGCACTTATTTAACTGTATTGTCAAGCTGAGATTGGTTTTTCCTACAACCAACTAACATGTTTCTTTCTTACTCAAAAAGCTTGACAGTAACAGAATGGAAATGAATTTATGGCACAGGTATCATAGTATGAAAATTATTAAATAACTGAAGACTTTAATTATAAAATTTACATGATATTTAATTAGCATGGTATGGCCACTGTTAGCTGGCCAAATAATTGTGTTCCTAGAAAAGATCTCTGAGAACATCTATAACTTTTGAAATGAACAACGCTTGGCTAAAACTTATGGTTTTAGTCTGCTTTAAAATTATATTTCCAGAAATAAGGCTCAAAATAATTCTGTAGATGACAGATGCCAAATAAAGATGTAGTGCAATAGAGATAGCAAAGTTAAAACTCAAAAATTTGTAGATTGCTATGCAGAATTCAAGAGGGCAATGTTTAACAAGAAAAAAAACCCGAAATTAATTCTGTAAAGTTAAAAAATAAAAGCATGTACAAAATTCTCTGAAGAAGTCGCCTTGGTCCCTGTTGTTCTTGTCAAAAAGTGGGAGTATTTTAAAGTTTTGTTGAACATGAGTCAATAAATGAAGTATCTTTCATGCGTTGAATCTATTTTTCAAAACAGCTGCCAGCAGATGAGCATGGAATTCTTCCTCTGCAGTTCACATTAGATAATTTGCATCTTGACAGACAACACTAGAGAAGCTCTGTTATACTACTTCCTTTTTTTTTTTTTTAATCTTTTTGAGACAGGGTCTTGCTATGCAGTTCAGACTGACCTTGAGCTCACTTTTGTAGCCCAGGCTGGTCTCGAACTCGCACCGATCCTCCTGCCTCAGCCTCCCAAGTGCTGGGATTACAGGCGTGTGCCACCACGCCCGGCTTACTTCCCTTTTTAAGAAAAGAAAATAAGGAAAAATCAGGCCATGTCAAGATAATTAGGTAATAAAAGGAGTACTACTCAGTTAGCCTTGAAAATATGCATTGTAGAGGCAATACAAGCACTGCTGTCAAACAAACGGGATTGATTTAGCATGGGACTTCATTGTTTTTTATTATTCTTAAAAGGAAAGAAATGATTAGAAAGCAGAAAGTTTGAATTCTGTCTCAGAGTTCAACAGGGCACATGCCATCTTCGACATGCCTCAGTGTCTGCCAACCATAGTTATTATTATTATTATTATTTTTTTTTTTTTTTGTAAACTGGAACAGAAGGCAAAAGCCATATGTCCAAAATGTGCTGAAGAAAAATATTCTACAGATTATGCTGTGTATCTGGGGTTACATGAGTTCATGCTAAGTCTAAGACGATTTTGCAGAAGAAAATAAGCATATTTCACAAAATAATTCAAAATCTTTTTTTTTTTTTTTTTTTTTTTTTGAACCAATGTGTCTTAGAACAAACGTGTTCAACCAAATTTCTCAGGGCAAAAAACATATTTTTCACTTCTTGTTTTGTTCATAGACAATGCGGCATTGATTTTATTTTTTATTTGAGAAGACTGATGAAAACATAAATCCAAGAATAATCTGAGTGAAAACACGTTCATGGTAACATTGTTTGTTTGAAGCTCATCTGTAGTTATCAAAAACATTCGTATTAATTGTGCTTTGTCAAATTTCTGTTGACAATTATAATTAGAATAGGGTAACCTCTTTTTCATTCTGAAATCATCAGACAGTAGTTTTCTGAGTTATTTACTTACTTTTATTTTGCTGTTGCTATTATTGTTGTTATTGATACAAGGTCTTGCTATACAGTTTGGACTCATAGTGATCCTCCTGTCTCAGCCTCCCCAGCGGTGAGATTATAGGCAAGTGCCACCTGGTTTTGTGTGGTGCTGTCTGGCCACGTTCTGGGGCCAGCATGCCCTGCCATGTCCAGGATCAAACTCAGAGTCTTACATTTGCCAGGCAGGTACTTAGACCTCTGAACTGTCTCCCCAGCCAGAGTTATTTATGACTTGTTTGTTTTAAAATGTTGTGTGGATCTCTACTTAGAAGTGTATAATTCTAAAGATCATAAAAAGGGCAAGAGTTGCTATGCATCTTCAAAAAATATTGAATGTTTGTATCTTGTAGGTTGCTACTCCAAGAAAAGTCTTTGCTTGTTGCCGAAACAAAATATCCCACATCTAAAGATGGCAGAGGAAAAGTTCATTGTCGATCAGTTAGTAGTCTTCAGTCGGGAGCCGGCTAGCTCTGAGGTAGGGTGGCACAGCACAGGGGCATCACACAGGAGGAGCCGTCCCTGGCAGGCACGTAGGAGGCAGTGAGGGCCTTTCCCTTTTATGCCATCCAGGTTACCAGCTTCTGGGCTGATACCACCTGCGTCCACCATGGGCTTCTGGGACCAGTAGATCCATTCATACACATTCAGCTCCCTGCTAATTCCAGTCCGTAGTACCAGATGCTCAGCCCCAGCACTGAACATTCACAGACCCTAGATCCAGCCCTTCTAAGAACCCAGGCGCATTTGCAGCATGGATGGCACGTCTAGATTCAAGCCATACTAAATTGTTAGGGGAATTCAGTATCCTCTTAGTGTAAATATATAAGTAAAATACAAGCCATATACTATAGCAGCATAGAAAGTACACCCTACGTATCCTGGGAGTTATGCAATGAGGGATACTGATCATTTAACGTCAGTGTACTAGCTTTGCTCATTTAACAGCCACCAAATAATTGCTGCAAAAATGTGATCTTTCCCCAAAACTCAATTCAGCGAATCAAATATGCAACTTCCAGTGTGATTGTATTTGGAAATAAGATATTTGGCAGCTAATTCAGCTTAGAGAAGTGCGTGAGAATGAGACTGTTTTTACGGAATTAAAATAAGAAAAGAGATATTTCATGCAATTTGCTTTGTCCCCCTATGCTCTAGTGTCATCTATCTGCAAGATATCTTTCCCAGGTAACCTAACAGCCTTACCAAATGGGCATTATGTTGAGGTTGGAGTCCACAGCTTCCAAAATGGTAAAAGATAAATAAATAAATAAAATTAATTAATAATAATAAGTACATTTATAGTCACAAAATTTATTGTATAATCCTAGAGCAAGCTATGTAGATCTGCAGAATGATCAATAAAAATATGTTTATTGATCAATTATAGCTTATCTTACCTATGCTTAGTGTCAACTTGTAATCTCTCTCCCTCCCTTTCCCCTCTCTCGCTCTTGCTCTGCTCTCCAGATGCGAATTAGAGCTTATACTTGCAAACCTATATGCAGATATTCCCACGGGGCTATATACTTACCTTCTAGACTTTTATAAACAAAATTTTGGGGGCTGGAAAGATACCTCAGCAGCTTAAGCCCCTGCCTGCTAATGTCTGGAGTTTGATCCCCGGTACAATAGATATCAGTACATCTTACATAATGTTTGCATTCCTGGAGCAAGAGGGGGTAAAGGGAGGGAGAAAGATCACAGATAGAGTCTAAGTATATAGAACATTGGCTATAATTGATCAGTAGACATATTTTTGTTGATTGTTTTCCAAGTCTACATAGCTTGCTTTAGGTACACCAGTTGGTACCCAGTCCTTTTGCAAAAGAACCATATCCTTTTTCCTCTTATCTTTTATGTCGCTATTTATCTGTAATTTGTTTTTAAATATGAGAGAGAATCAATGTCATTTGTAACCTCGTGTGTCTAATTCATTTCACTTAAAATCATGGTCTCGAGGTGCGGCCGCTTTTCCCCAAGCGACTCGTTTTATCCTTCCTTATGAAAGTGTGGTTGGCCATGGCCGGTACTGGCACACCCTCTTGTCCGGCCCCCTGCTTTTGGACACAGAGCCTGTCTCTCATATTTACTGTTGTGAGCTGTGTTACTGTAAACACGGGCATGCAGGCATCACTGTAATACAATCTCTTATGCTCTTTGGGGATGATACCTAGAATTTCAAAAGCTGAGTCAAATGAAGTTTCTAGTTTTAGCTTTTTGAGAATCCACCATACAGGTCTACATACTGTAAGTACCAGTTCACAAGCCCACTCAACCGTGCAGAAGGGTTCCTTATTCTCTACAGCCTCATCATTGTATGCAATTGTTTGAGTTTCTGATCACAGTCATTTTTTCTAAGGTAAGATGGTATGTTCATTATTCTCAGTCCCATTTCTCACATGGGCAAGAACTGTGAATATTTGTATGTATTCCAAGAACCATAAATATTTCTTCTGAGCAGTGTTTATTCAGTTTGGCTGCCCTGTTATGTTACCCTATTTCTGTATTTTTTTTTTCTTTCTTTTTTTCTTGCTTTTCAAAATACAAGAAAATTTTAATTAAAATTCTATTTCAGGCAGCTAATTTTCTGAGTTCTTTAAAATGTATATATTAGCTCTTCATTGAAAGTATAGCTGGTAATATTTTTCCCACTGCACAAGATGTCTCTTTGGGGCTCAGCAGGATGGCTCAGTGGTCTAAAGCACCTGCTTAAGAAAGCTTAGGCAGCTGCAGGGACCGCGGTTCGATCCCCGGCACCACATGCTGCGCCAGTCTTGCCCTCAGGGCAGGCTGAGCTGGCCATAAAAATAAACAAACAAACAAACAAACAAAAGTTCTGAAACAAGAAAAAAGATAATTTTTTTTGTCTTTATGAGACAGGGTCTCACTATGCAGTTCAGGTTGGTCTTGACTTGAGCTTGCTTTTGTAGCCCAGCCTGGTCTCAAACTCATGCCTCCCAAGTGCTGGGACTACAGGCATGCACCACCATGCCCAGCTACAATTAAAAAAAACAAAGGAAAGATGTCTCTTCACTCTATTTTGGTCTAGTTTGTAAACCATTCTTGCTACTATTTCTTATATCCATGGAATTCTATTCAAAATATTCTTTCCTGTACCTAGGCCTTGAACAGTTTCAACTACCTCATTTTCTAGCAGACTAAGTGCTTCTATTTAACATTTATTAGAACATTAAATGAATATTTCATCCATTTTGATGTGTTAAGTTAATACATGCTGGAAGACAAGGTGCTACATCCCACTTTCTGGATGTGGACCGCCGACTTTTCCACCACTATTTGCCAAAGAGCACATCTTGCCAAGAACAGTGTGTTTTTAGCCACTTTTTCCAAGATCAGATAGCTGAATTTGCCTGAGGTTTTGTGTACATCTTTTACTTTGTTCTCTTGTTTCCTAGTTTCAGTATGCGAAGATCTGATAATGTGCATGTTATAATTTCAATTCTTTTGCGTTTACAAAAGCACTCTTCATATGTTTGCATCGGATGTATTTTCCAGGTGCTTCTGAAAAGAAAATACATACTGTTGTTGCTCCGTAGAATGCTATACATATGTGTTAAATCTATTTTTTTTTAAGTTTGCTTCAGCTTCTCTATTTCTTTGTTGTTTTCTTTGCTCTTTGTGATGAGTTGATTTTGTTTATGTGTGACAGGGGGCAATTGAGTTACCCAAAGTAATTGTGTTGATATTTATATAAACAGTATTTTTATGTCCTTCCAACATCGTGTGTGCCCTGCTCTGCAATGCCCATATCTTTACAATTTTTGCCTTCCTGCTGATTTTTTTCATTAACCAGTATGTAGTAGCCTAACTGACTCAAATGATTGGTTAGTCATTTTTGGCTTCAAGGGATTTTGCCTGTAAATAGGGACAGCTATCCCTGACTGCTTCTGTGTTCCTGTTGCATGCAATGTCATTTCCCATCCTTTGGTTGTTTTTCTTTAGTCCGTGAATTTCTTTTCACATTAATATGTGCTTCTTACACACAGCACACTACTTGGTTTTGTTTTTGATCCTTTCTAAAGCTAGTGTCTTGATCAAGAACTTAGAACCATTCATACTGAGATAATACTGACATGTCCTGATTTGTCCTATTGTTGTGTTTTTTGGTTGTAGATTTTTTTTTTCTGTTTGCCACTTTTTGCTTAATTAGTCACCCGTCCTGGTAATAGAAATTACTATTTATTTATAGAAATAGCTATGTAACTATGTATTTTTCGATTTTTAAGATATGTATACTTTTTTCCTTCGTAAGTATCACTGTTACTGTTGAAAAATAAAATTTACTAATATATATATATATATATATTATTTATTTCATTTTATTTTTTTTATTTTTTTTTTTTGCGGGACTAGGGTTCAAACTCACAACCTTACACTTGCCAGTCAGGCACTTGTGCCACAGAGCTATCTCCCCAGCCCCCAAAATTTGCTAATATTAAAAAGCACGTTGAATATGTCAAAGAAAATTTAAATATTTAGAAACTTATATGTAAAATATCATGAACCAAGTTTGTTTTTGCTTCAAAAAGCAGAGGTGAAAAAATGTAGACAATATCATGAAAGAATCCCCATGGATGACTGAAAAGTAGACTAGATGATCAAAGAGTAGGAACATTGAGATGAAACCATTCAGAGACAGCACTGACAAGAGAAAAACAGATAATAGGCCCCAGATATAGCCCAGCAGTGTGAGCACCTTTCCAGCCAGCACAAGGTCTTGAGTTCGATCCCTGGTACTGAAAAGAAAGAAAGAAAGAAAGAGAAGAGAAGAGAAGAGAAGAGAAGAGAAGAGAAGAGAAGAGAAGAGAAGAGAAGAGAAGAGAAGAGAAGAGAAGAGAAGAGAAGAGAAATCAAAAGGAATAAAGATTAGGGCCCCGGTGGGATGGCTCAGTGGTCTAAAGCGCCTGCTTGGGAAAGCTAGGGCGGCTTCAGGGACCGCGGTTCGATCCCTGGCACCACATGCTGTGACAGCCCTGCCCTCGGGGCAGGCTGAGCCGGCCACAAAAATGAGTGAATAAACAAGAAAAAATAAAATAAATAAAATAAAAAATTTTAAAAAGGAATAAAGATTAAAAGCTAAGAGAAATAACATTTGATTTTTTTTTTTTTTTTTTTTTTTTTTTTTTTTTTTTTTTTTTTTTTTTTTTTTTTTTTTTTTTTTTTTTTTTTTTTTTTTTTTTTTTTGCGGGGGGTACAAGGTCTACAGGTCCTACAGGCTCTCACTGCACAGATCAGACCTGTAGAGACTCTCTTGTTTTCAGCCTCCCAAGAGCTGCGATTACAGGCCTGCGTTGTCACAATCAGAGTCTCAGTGCACTGAGAGTGAGTGCGGGGCTGGCACACCAGGCTGGGGTTGGAACCCTGGCTGCTACACTCTGCCTGGGCAGGTGCTTTAGTTCACTGAGCAATCTGGCTAGCCCTAGAAGGATTCTTTTTGTTCTTGCTTGTTTTTTTCTTTTTGGCTGGCTCAGGCTGCCTTAAGAGTCTGGTGCAGTATGTGGCGCTGGTGGTCAAACCGCCGTCCTCTGAGCCTGACTGAGTTTGCCCAAGCATCCCTTTCCGACAACTGAGCTAACCTGCAAGCCCCTATGTAAAGCTTTAAGGCATTTAATTGTATTCAGATTGCAGCCCTTATGCAAAGTGCCAGTTCATATCTTTCTCTTCTGACAACTATTCTCTTCACCTACAATAACAAACCCATCATTTTATACTGTCTTATATTATTTAATTAACTTCATGCATAGGTAGGTTCAATAAACACAAGTTAAATACATTGAAAAGTCACCTGCATGTGTACACTGCTATTTCTTCCTTTGAGCATGGCACACACAGAATAAAACTAAAATGTCTTTTACCTATACATAATTCGATTTTACAGCAATTTATTTAGAGGATTTTGTTTTTGCCCTCACTTTATGAATAGAAAAATTGATCTTTAATAGAATATTAGAAAAAATTACAGAACTGAAAAATAGCACGCTACTGGAATACAAAGTGGTTTGGTGTGGAAATTCTCAACGTATTGTTCTTTTACATTCTCTGAATGACCAAAGACTCTCTAAGCGAGTGACTCCATAAGAACTTCATGACTTCAGCTGTATTATAGAAATGTTTCTGTCATTTCCTGTTGCCTAAGTCCCCTACAAAGGTTTTTTTGTTTGTTTGTTTCAACTTTTTTATTGTTTAAATTTAACAATGGTTATATTACATATTTTCATCATCAGATCAGTTTAGATATATAAGATTGATCAAACAATTTAACATTAACCTTTCTAAATCCACATTACTTTTTTTTTTCTTTTCCCCTTTTTTTTCTTTGAAAGTTGACATATTGCATATTGTCCTCACAGTCATTCTACAGAATACAGTGTTTGGGCATGACCCACCTCCCTATTGATGTTGCTTAGGAAAAAAAAGGAAAAGAATATACTTCTCTTTGGACTAAGAGGAAGCAGATACATACACAGTCAAAGGTTTTGCAATTGCAATGGGCCACCAGTGAAGCTTGTGATGTTGGAGGCTATTGAATCTAAGCCTCCTAAAGCTCATCTCACCAATCTAGCTCTGCGTTTCATGCATTGTAATTAAGCATTTTTTTTTTTCTTGCTGGGTGGTCAAGGGCAAGTCGAAGCAAGACCTGTATAACAAAACATTCTTTTTTTTCCCCTACAAAGGTTTTTAAATATAATGTTTAAGAGTGAAGTCACTGAAACTAGAATACTTTGTTCCAGACTCTGGTTTCTTGCTTATAATGGCATAAATTAACTTTTTAGACTTTCCCTGTTTAATTTCATCATGTATAACATAAAGTAAAAAATAGCATCTGTAGATGAAAAGAATTGAAATAACATACGGAATTTTATACCTAAATCTATATCTACCCGTATTTCAGTGTCTGATCTGATTATCTCTCAAAATTTTTAAACTTTGCTGAGCACATGATAAACAATCCAATATATTTTAAATTTAGAAATTGGGCTACACATGTCAAAGTAGATAAATTGTGAAACAGAACTATTTTTACAATATATGTACAATGAAAATGCTCAAATATTCATAAGAATTTCTGTCTGTCTCCACCCTAACCAACCATTAGGGAAGTAGTCCTATTGACTAAATTGCTGATTTGTACTAAAAGAAAAATGGTCAACACACCTCACCTGCCTCTCTCTCTCTCTCTCTCTCTCTCTCTCTCTCTCTCTCTCTCTCTCTCTGTTAAGTGTATTTGGTCGTTACAGGGTCTTACTATGCAGCTCAGACTCATAGTGATCCTTCTGTTTTCAGCCATCCCAGTGCTGGGATTACAGGCATGCATCATTACGCCCTGACTCTGGTCTGCTCAGCCTATCCTGGTTGTGGGATCAGCGCAGCATATGGTGCCAGAATGAAACCATGATCCCTGCACTTGCCTAAATTTGCCTAAGCAGTCACCTTAGTCCGCTGCACTATCTCACCAGCTGCCACCCTTAATCTCTTCCATCAGACTTCCAATGAGTCATGTCATTCCATGTAAGGCTTATGTTGTGTTGATTTCCCACATCGTTAGGCACAAACACCCATTATAAAGTTAATGCCTTTGTACTCAATCATGTATGTAGGTTTGTAAGTTGCTACGCACAGATGATATAAGCCATCATTACTACGTGTATTATGGCACTCTAGTGTCACTTAGTACTTCATATAAAAAAAAAAAAAACATTTCACATACAAAATGATGGCTAGTACTTTTAAATCTTAAAATAAAAAGAAATGTTATAACTCCGTGTGAAAGTCTGGAATTGAATCTGCAATGTGAATCTATGAACTGATAGCTACTAGGTGTAGGGTCCAGTCACTACACACACCTTTTCTCTCACAGGATGAATATGACTATAGCATGGTTGCATAATTGCAAAATATATTTTCAGAAGGAGGATCAGTGTTAATATTTAATGTTGCCATACATTTGTATGGAACTATGCACATATAAAATATTAATTTTTGTTAGATCAATGTTCTTTTTTTTTTTAAGAATTTTTTATTTTATTTATTTTTTTCTTGGTTCAGCATCTTTACTTGTTTATTCACTCATTTTTATGGCCGGCTCAGCCCACCCCGAGGGCAGGGCTGGCGCAGCATGTGGTGCCGGGGATCAAACCACGGTCCCTGAAGCTGCCCAAGCTTCTCCAAGCAGGCGCTTTAGACCACTGAGCCATCCCACCAGGCCCATAAAATATTAATTTTTATTATAAAAAATAAACAATATGCAAGAAATTTTGAAAGTTCAATCTAATAAGATATTTTAAAATGGTACCTATGTACTATAACAGAAAAGAAGTAAAGGCTTAAGAATTCTACTTCAGGGGCCAGGGAGATAGCTCCATGGCACAAGTGCCTGCCTGGCAAGTGCAAGGTCATGAGTTGGAACTCTGGTCCCGCAAAAAAGAAAAAAAAAAAAAAAAAAAAAAAAAAAAGAATTCGACTTCAGACTTAGATGGACTTTAACTACAGAAGTGAAAATTAAAATAGGTGATCCAAGAAGCTTTGTTTTTATTCAGAACCCACTTTAGTCCGAGGTTATAAACATTTATACTAAGTTCTTTAAAATCTGAATTATTATTTCTTCATATTTGAAGTCTCACCATACTTGGAAAAGTATTTTGTGCCCAGAAATGGCTTAGCACTTTTCATTCAATTGAATTCAAAGACTTTTAAGCAGTTATGATAATACCTGCCCATTTATCAAATTTAGTTTTTGAAAATAATAATTCTATAACATCTTGTAACCTTAGTGCTTTCATGTGAATAGAAATATGAATTAACATACCTGCTCTTGTATTTCATCAGTTTCTTGTGAATATATCATTTGATCAGGAGCTCAATTAACTTTTCAAAAAACATTGAAGAGAAATCTTTCATTTTCTATTTCCAAGTCTAATTTCTTCCAACTCTTGTGATATGAAAATTGCTGAATAAATACACAGAAGCACTACCGAAATTAAAGTGCCATTTGTTTTTACTTTCAAAAGTATACTTCTTAGGTATTCAGCCTAATTAATGTGTGACTGGTCTGCATTAATTTTTCAGAAACCGTAGCATACTTCTGCATATATGATGACATGAATATTTACATATAATGTATTATTTTAATTAACAAATATTGTTAAAAGGAAATGAATGATCATGGAAATTTTTTTACAAATATTATGGATATCCATTGCTCGTGAGAGATTCCAGAGCTTAGAAAATGATGAAGCTGCAGATTTATCAAAGGAACTTTGCTTATATCTTTCCAAAATGAGAGATCCCATGCCTAACATCCAAAACTGCTTTGAAAATGTATTCTTATCAAAAAGTAAAAGCACAGATTTATTCTTCTTTTATGATTTGTGTCTTTTTGACTAAAATTCTACAGTTCTCTCCATTGTCATCAGCAAAGAGATGTTCATGTTTCATTACTGGATTTGTTCAATTTAAAGATAAACACACACAAAGATAAACACAGTTAACAGAATCACTAATTCCTTAACTTTATCAAGCAACATTTTATTATAATGCTAGAGCAAACCGGGCCCAGATTTTTACAATAGACTAAATTATTTTTGAATATGAGAGCTACATAAAAAACTGAGTAAATTCTTCTCTAGCGACATGTATTCAAAAATGCAGCCAGAGCAGTTACTAAGTCTAGACAGTGACATCCCAATAAAGAAGGTGAAAATACTGGCTTGAATTTCACTAGAAATGAAACTCAGGACCTCCTGCTTGCCTGTCGGATGCTTCTGCCACTAAGCAGATGCCCTGCGTTAAGCTCATGAGAGATCAGTTTTCATAAATGTTAAAGATTTCAAGTTTTCCAGCACTTTATAATATTCTTATTTGCTGATAAATGGATCTTATAGACTTCACAAGTTCCTATAAATCAGTCTGTATAAATCTATTGCAATGAAGAAGGAAAAAGAAATTTGTATTTTTATGGTAAATAAAAATGTATAATGGAAAATACTGAAGATATAATCTTAATGATTAGTTTTGCATAAGTAAATCAATCGTCTTTATGATAAGTATAATACAGACAAGAAAAGGAGCTCAAACTCCCCACCACCCAATTTATATGTGCATTCTTATAGTCTGAATATAATCTGTAATAATCTAAAAAAGTAAACCTATACATTGTTAACTATAGTGTAAATTTTTTTGGAGAAATATATTATTTTTGTCTCTGAAAGAAAAATTAAAATCATACTTTTGGTAATGACTGTTCACTTCTTATTTTCCATTAATGCAGTGTCCAAGAATCCAAGAAACTGATTAATGATCAAAGCTAATCAAAGCTTAAATATATATATATATATATATATACATATATATATACATATATATATATGTTTATATATATATATATATATATATATATACACCCAGAGAAAATGGACTTGATTAACATGAACAGATAAGATAGAAAATGCAAGTTATCATTTCTTATTAATTATTTCAATTAATAAATGTCATTTCCTAGGAGTAGTACTATAATTTTCTCTGCTCCCAAATTCGAAGAAAACTCAACCAAGTATGGCTAATAGATTCTTTATGTTTACTTAAAACAAAGGTGAGTGCAAATACAAATATTATAATCTTTACATGCATTTATTATGCGTGGGCTATGTTATTTCACTAGATACTCGTTCCACAGTTTGACTGCTTCTTGCCAGAGAGTTCTGTGGTGAATTTGGCAAGCTCCCCAGTGATTTTATTTGGCATCCAAGTGCCACCTACGTGTCATTATTTAGGTTCAGCTGTGATTAAAGATAGAAATGCAAGTATAAAAAAACCTCAATATTACACAAAGGTTTTACAAATGGTGAGAAGAGGAAGATTAAATAGAAGAAAATGTGAAAATATTAAGAAACATTATGTACAGTACAAATTCCTTATGATGAGTGTCATAGTTATGTATGGTAAACATGCACTCATAAAAACTATATAAAAGGCTAGAGAGATAGCTCAGTGGGCTAAGCACCTGTTTTGAAAAGTACAAGGACCCAGGTTTGATCCCTGGTCCTGCATGCTACGCTGGTCCCACCTCCAGAGCATGCTGAATTTTAAGAGTCCAGGCATGTGGTGTACCCCTGCAATCTCAGCACTGGGGAGGCTGAAAACACGAGGATCATGAATTCGAGCTGTGTAGTGAGAATTTGCACAAAAGAAAAAAGAAAAGTAAATATAAAACTAGATTTGAGATTCAAGATCTCCATTTTCAGGGGTTTAGGTAGCTATTAGTGGCCCTGAAAGGCTTGTACCCATCCTATCTGTTCGCACAGCCATTAATCCAACAAATCATCTTATTTATTCATATTGTTGAAAATAGACTTTTCTGAGAAAAATCAACAAAGGTTCGTGAAGGGCTAACTCTTCTTATAAATGATTATAAAAATAATAGCAGTGAGTAGGATTATTTCTTTGTACAAATATCATCTGAGTATATGAGTGTGCCTTGTTTCTTTGATTTTCATATATCAGACTTTGAAGACTCAAGTACTTCTAACAAGTTCAAGGTGATTATAAAGATTCAGTACAATCTTGCAATATTAACTTATTTAACATCTCCATTGTTCTTTGCATGGCTGGGCATACGGCCCATGCAACAACTTTTCATTTCTACTGCCATAATGTAGAAAATTCTTCATCTATAAGTAATTATTAAAGAGGATCAGCTTTGGCCCGGTGATTGTAGGTCACCATGTCACTTCTGCTTTAACTCTAAGTGTAGTTGAGATATGGAATTTTAAACCAAAGTTCCTTTCCATCAATAATAATATTCTCATATGATTTCGGGCAGGTAGTATTACTCATGGCAGCTTAAAGCAACATTCTTCTCTGAGAATTGTGTCTTTAATAGCATAGCATATTGTTCGAAGTTAGAATTTTATCTGAATTTAAGTGGCTTATTGTTCCGTATTGGAAATTTTATTTCTTATTTCTTTTTTTCAAGGTAGTGAGCAATCGTGCCACTAATTTTATATTTAGAGTTGACAGTTGTATGCTCACAAAACAAGCATCATCAATAATTTTCACTTTGATGCTTTTATGATAATGCACTGAAATTGGATCCAGCCATACACCCAAACACAGCTCTGAGGCATTGATTTTCCAAGCAATTTTGTCAAAATTAGACAAGAAGAAATGAAGCAGAGGTGAGATGAGGCGTACCCTGCAATCAGTTTAAAATATGCTTATTGAGCAAAAGACATAAGACATGGCTAGGTTATTTCAGCATTCTTGGCAATAGTTCCATACCGTTAACAGGAATACTTGTCAAACTTTCATTGACCAAGATCCTAATTTATTTTACCTAGTCTTATCAATTAGAAAAACTGTTGTCAAAAAATTAGAAATATTTTGAGTCTTATCTAACGTTTTCATATCAGTCTCAAAACACACTGTTCTATGAGTTGTGGACAATTAGAATGACAATTAGAATTAATAATTGCATTTGGTTTTCTAAAATTTGCCAACGTTATTTATGCCTCTTTGGTTAAGTTAGTATCGCTCTTTAGTGTGAAAAGTTAAATACATATTTTAAAGGGTTTATTTTTGTTGCTGTTTGTTTGTTTTCTTAGTATTGTGTGAAAACTGGTGTGTGTAATGAAATGGTAACACTCATACACTCATATTCTGCCTAAATTTGAAAAATTGCAGGTGTTTTCATAATGATTTATATTGATCTGAATCTTATTTCTTCTTGAAAATAAAAAGAAAATAGTTTTTTAAACTTTAATTTTATTTGGCTATTTTTAACTTTATAAGATTTAAGAATTAAATATAAGTAACTAATTATTTTCTGTAACACTTTGCCCTAAGAAAGCTGAACTCGATTTTCAGTGTTAGAAAAATTTTGACTATAATCACATTATCTGAATTAAAAAGCTAATAGGTTATGACCTAATTTGTTACCTGTTTAATGCAATTGGTAGAGAAGAATTTCAGTGGTGCAGAAAACAGTCAGGATGCACTATAAAAGACAGCAGAGTTGCATCTCTATTTTACCTTGTTAGAATTAATTATGTTATTTAAACACAGGAGGTTCGCACTTTATAATATTAAGCCAAATATTCACTATTGGGAGTCATGAAGCTGGCAAAAAGAAGAGGTCTTGAAGACTATTATTAATCTTCTATCTCTCCAATTTTCTAGAAACACTTTTATTTTTTCCAGGATCGGTGTTCAAACTCATGACCTTGCACTTGCCAGGCAAGCTCTTGTGCCACGGAGCTATCTCCCCAGCCCTGGAAACACTCCTTAAGCTAAAAAATTACACTGAATAATAGTAAATACTTGTATGCTTCTTACTGGCTGTAAAGTATAAACTTCCTGTGAAAATCACAGCTCTCATAATATAGATGAGGAACTAGCCATTTGAGATATCATCCAACTTTTTTTTTTAAAGAACAGCAGCAAACTCACCACCTTCATTCAAATTAAGCCTTCTGCTTCAAACTTTCTGCTCGTTCAAAATCAGACAAGGTTATGTAGCTCAGAATTATGACACATTGCCAGAGAATCATCAGATCCATAACATTTAATATTTTACGATGTTAAAAAACAACCCAGAATTTGTTGTTAAATAATATAATTTACATTAGTTAGTATGATTAAAATGTCAGTCAGAAATAGTTATAGCATTTCACACATTTCAGGTAAAGATGTGTTTATTAGAGTCTATTGCTCATTTATTAATTTATTAAAAATTTTCACCTCCTTCATATATTTTATACTTGTATAGCCATTACTACAATCCGTACATTTTTTTTATTCAGTTGATTGACCCATAAAGAGTAATTTTTTACTGCATTCCTACCCAGGGAGCACAGTAGGGTTTTCCCAGGTTGTGTAAACCCTTTTGCACCCATGTTACAGACACTGGGGGGCAACTTTCAGATCCACACTGCTTTACACGTGACACAAGAAATTTTAAAAATTTAAAGGTTTAGAAATTTAATCTTCCTTTTAATAAGTTTTATGTTGGTTTTCCATTTTACTCAGCAATATCTGAAACCCTTTACACTGAGGCTTGATTTACAAGGCGTCCAAAATCAGGCTTTTTTTTTTTTTTTTTTTTTGTCTCTTTCTTTTCCTTTTTCTGTAAAACACATGAGAAATTCTCTCCTAATTTCCACACTCCTTCAGCTGGTCAGAGATTACAGTAGTCACAGAAATCTCTAAACTAGCAGTGTCTTGGTACACCTCATACTTTTTCCCTCTCCAAATTGTTCTTTACTAGCTGTCTTTTTGTTTTTCAATTCGCAAAAGCTATAATACTTTAAAATAGAAGCAGCTGGGCGTAGTGGCTCACGCCTGTAATCCCAGCACTCGGGAGGCTGAGGCAGGAGGATCAGTGCAAGTTCGAGACCAGCCTGTGCTACAAAAGTGAGCTCGAGGCCAGCCTCAACTGCATAGCGAGACCCTGTCTCAAAAAGACCAAAAATAAATAAATAAATAAATAAATAAATAAATAAATAAATAAATAAAACAAAATACAAGCAGTACAGCAAAGAGCTGAAGAATTCTGATCTGTAGCCTTATATATTTGGATCTTGATTCTCTAAATTATTTCTGTTTGTGACCTTAGACGTATTGCTTACCACTGGCTGACTCATTCCTTTCATCTGTGAAATCAGAATAATTGTTGAACTTAAGATTCTTTGGAGAATGAAATGACTTTGTATATATAAAGCCTTTAGAAAAATTCATCATCAGCCAGTTCTAGGATTCCCTAAGCTACCTCAGAGTTTCACCGGTAAGCTTGACTTGGAGGAGTTTTGCTTTACATTATCTTACAGGCATACATAATTATCTGGCTGGATTCTGTGATCAATACCAATGAATTTACTTAATTCATCAATATAAGTGGATGTAGACCAAAGTTTATTTTACAGAGTTTACCATTGTCAATTAACATCCAAATTACTATAATACTAAAAGTTGGAAAAAACAGAAACACTGGTGCCTTTTGTACAGTTCATTTTCGGAAGGGTTTAATAACTTGAAAGTGTTTAAACAAAAGATGATACTATCAAATGCCTTGTATTTTGGCTGAAAAATATCTTGTAACAATTTTTTGCTCATCGAAAATGACTGGTAAATTACAGAAAAAGATACTTAGACAAAATTGAAAGGAACACTTTAAATATTCCATCTTGACCATCAGAACTTCGTCAGGCTTTTCATTATTCAGACCTAGTGTTGTCATCAAAATGAATTCATCAGTGTAACAGAGATAAATGAGCCAACACAGAACAGACAGAACTGTCTTCCGGTTCTTTGGAGAGAAATTGTCTCATTGTCCTAGTGTATCAGTGACAAAGATGTCTGGACTTTATGAGCTCCTATTTCCATTTAGTCTCTTAAAATATTAATGACACAATGATTTAACCTCAAAAGTAGATTCATGAAAGTGCTTAGAAAGTACTTCCAAGGTTGAAGCCTGCAGATAAAACTAATCAAATTATCTCAAAGATTAGGGTATTTCATGCAAGCAAGTAGGTTAATAAAGATATTATTAATGTTAACCTGAAAATGTGAGTTAAGTAAAGCAATTTAAAGAGTCAAAATCTTCATATTTTACCATAAAATCATGTACTATGAGATCAAGTAATATAATTAAAATATATACTTTTTTACATGCATCGCACATTATAACGAATATCCTAGCTTGAACTCAAAAGAATCCTAGCTTTAAATTCAATGCTAAGTAGTTCCATTTCAGGTATGAGATTATCTAGAAAAATGGCACATTGAATATGAATTTTACTTTTGGAAAATACCGGGGCAGTGGGCACAGGTTCAATGTAATTATGTTCCGAGTTAAGCCATGACTATCGGGAGAAAGAACGATCCTTAGTAGAGCTTCACATCAAGTTCACTTCTGGAAAAACTGAGTTACCATGAGAAGAAGAATTGGGACCCCTCAGATCCTTCTCTGGCTGCCTCTTGCCCCAGTGATCCCTGACCCAATACTTCGGCTTGTGTAATCCTCACCAGAGGCCTGTATGTGAGCCACACATAAGAGGGCGTCAAATCCTTTCAACGCAGAACTGCTAGCGCAGTGCAGCAAGGCATCAGGTACCCAGAATCACTGGTTTGTTATCATAACAGTGAAAGGTCTAGCACAGCCTGCCACATGACCTTTTTTTTTTTTTTTTTTCTGTACCAGGGATCGAACTCAGCACCTTGTGCTTGCCAGGCAAACACTTTGAGTAATCTCCCCAGTCCCCTACACATGACCTTTTGGCAAAGTTGTTTGAATATAAATTGGTAGTTACAACAGGAAAAAGCAATGATTTAGACTAAGAAGTTTCTGTTGTTACAAAAAAAAAAAAAAAAAAAAAAAAAAAAAAAAACATAGACTAGACAATTATTTGTCTTTTGCTTTTTGTTTTCTATGAAAATAATTTTTATAAAGAGAAATTTATATTTTAGAGTTCTGGAGGAATGGAAGTGCAAGATCAAGGCACCAGCAAATTCACTGAGGCCTCGCTTTCCAGGTCCCATATGCTCTCTTCTCTCGGACTTCCCATTACATACAGGACATGGAGATCTCCAAAAGAGCATCATAAAGACATTAAGCTCCGTCAACTCAGGGACTGGAAGCGCTTCAATCCCTGGCATGCCGTGCCAACCACGTGCTGAGACGGCAATCGAGACTGGGCATAGTGATGCTCACCTGTAAGCTCAGAGCTTTGGATGCTGAAAGCATGAGGATCTGTCTGAGATGTGTAGTGAGATAACAAATACATTAAAAAAAAAAAAAACATGATAAAATTGTACTCAAAGATAGTTTAGACTTCTGGAAACAATTTAAATTAGCATGCTATTAAAAGTAACATGCTATCTAGAATATTAGACGTTTTCTTGCTAGGTGATTAAAAACTTTGTTATTCCTTAGTGAAGAGAGAATAAGAGAAAAGAAAAGAGACCATTTGTTCAGTCCTACTTTACATAAATCACACGTGCAATAAGCACACTCAGGGACATGCAGTGGTGCGAACGCACGGCAAGTGAAAGTGCTATCTAAAGCACCCTGTGTGGGGCACAGGCGATAGCTCTGAGGTCTAAGTAGATGCCTGGCAAGAACGAGGTTCCCCAGTACTGCATGCCATGCCGGCTCAGCGCCGTGCAGGCCTCTGAAGCCAAGTGTGGAGGAGCTTACCTATAATCCCAGTGCTGGGAAGACGGAGGCAGAGGATCACTGTGAGTACTAGTGGCATAGAAAGATGCTGTACCAAACAAGTAAACGAACGAACAAACAAATAAATAAATAGGTTGATTAAAAAAATAAAAGCACCCTGTTAGTTGGCAAGATTTTTGTGTATTTCTCTTCACTAAAATACACTTACTGAAACCACACGAGCATCTCAATAGGCGCAGAAAAGCTTTTGACGAAGTCTCACTGTCACTGAAGAACCCTAGTGCACATCAAAATAGAGAGTTTTTACCTCAAGCTGATAAAAACCATCTATGATAAACCTACAGCCAACATTGTACTGAATGGACAAAACCTGGAAGTTTTCACTCGAAAATCAGGAAGAGCAGACAAGGACATCCACTATAACCACTCCTATTCAGTATAATTCTAGAAAGTAGACGACAGAGAGAAAAATAATGAGTATGTATAGGAAAGGAAGAGATTAAACTATTATTATTCACAGTGGAAATCATACCCTATATTTAATGCCCCAAAATCACCACAAGACTTCAAGATTTGGAAACCGAATTCAGTAGCGTATGTAGACACAAAACTAAGATAGAAAGCTTCATATTGTTGTTACACACAAGAAACTCACTGAGAGGGAAACTAGAGAAACCATGCCCTTTGCAGTAGCATCTAAAACAAACAGAGAGAGAGAGAGAGAGAGAGAGAGAGAGACAGAGACAGAGACAGAGACAGAGACAGAGACAGAGACAGAGAGGAAAAAAAGAAAGAAAGAAAGAAAGAAGAGATCAGAATCAATGTAACAAAAGAAGTAAAAGATCTATACATTAAAAAATACAGAAATCTGAATAAAGAGATCAAAAAGATATCAAAAAATGGAAAGATATTCCTTGTTCATGGATAGGAAGAAACAACATAGTGAAAATGGCCATATTCCCAAAATTGCTCTTCATACTTAATGCACTCCAAGTCAAAATACCACTAACCTACCTCACAGAACTAGAGAAAATATCCTTAAGATTTATTTGGACACAGAAGAAACCTAGAATAACAGGAGCAATTCTGGATAGCAAAGGGAAGGTAGGAGACATCACAATCCCTGACTCATTAATGTCGTTTCCTTTAGGCAAGACCAGTACAATTATTACTAATTGCTGGTCCTATCGTTTATCTCTGTTTATTTCCAGTTTCTGCTTATCTGTTATTATTCTCTAGGTTAATCTTTCAGTTAAGTAACACAGTTTTGGTTAGGTTTAAAATTCTTAGCTGTCTATATTTTTTTTTTCTACCCAGACACTTTTGATGTTATCCCGCCAGCTATAGCTCAAGTATGTGTGTTGGAATGTCAGCCATTAAACTTACCAAAGCCTCCTATTCTAAAGAGTCACATTAAAATTTTTGGATTCCTTTTCAACAGTTTGCTTGTCATGTTGCCAGTACTGTGGTTTAAGTTCTTGAGTTTGTTCTATGGGGAGTTTTATGAGCCTTTTTTTCTTTCCTGTCTTTTTGAGACAGGGTCTCGCTACGCAGTTGAGGCTGGCCTTCAGCTCACTTTTGTAGCCCAGTCTGGTCTCTAACTCACACCAATCCTCCTGCCTCAGCCTCCTGAGTTCTGGTATTACAGGCATGTGCCACCATGCCTGGCTTATGAGCCTTTTATACATGAACTTTAATGTTTTCCAATCTATTTGGGAAAGTTTTTACCTTTCAAGTGTTTGAAGAATATCATTAGTATTCTATCTTCCTTCCGTAACTCCCATAATGTTTTACTTATATGCTTGATGGTTGGTTTCCTACAGATTCTGAGAGAACTGGGTCTCTTAAACTGATACATCTGAGATTTTTCTTTTATGACCAACCCAATTCTCTCATGCCTCAGTAGTAACATAGTACATTTCAATTATTATGATTTTCAAAGTAGGTATTGCTATTCTTCTGATCTTCCGCAGGATCTGTATCAATTTCCCCTTTTCATTTCTCAATGTACGAACTTGAGTCTTTTCTTTCGTTTTTTCACACCTTTATTGTTTTTATTTTATCATTTTTAATAAGAAATTATTTCCTTTTTGGGATAAAGATGGCTAAAGATTTATCCATTTTATTTATGATTTCAAAGACCTAATTCTTAAATTTCTTAGTTCTTTGAATTGTTTATTTTGTCTCAATTGCATTCATTTCTCTTCTGATCTTTATAATTCCCTCCCTTGTATAGGCTTTGAGATTGACTCACTCTTCTTTTCCAAAGACTTGAGATGCGAGATTCCTTTGTTTATTTGTGCTTGCTTCATTTTTCTGTTGTGAGAATTCACCACTATAAAATGTTCTTCATAGGATTGTTTTCATTGCATCCCACAAATTCTGGTACATTTTATTTCCCTATTTGTTTAATTGCTGAAATTTTTTAATTTCTGATCTAATTTCATCCATGGCTCATTTGTTATTCAGGAGTATGTTGTTTCATTTCTATGTGCTCAAAGAAATCTTGGAGTTTCTTTTGAAATTAATTTCTAATTTTCTTGCCCTATAGTCAAGCCTGGGATAATTTCCAGTCCTATGCAAATAAATCATGCTATCTGGGCTAATATATAGTCTATTTTAGAAAACATACTGTGTACAGCTGAAAAAAAAATGTGTCTTGGTCACCGGGCACAGAGCTGGTCGACCTAACTTGGCCTGTTGGCTCGTATTGCTACTGTTGCTTAGGTCTCTTCCAAGCTCCTAGTCCTGCCAGCCTAGTCAGAGCCTCTCTGTGCAGCTGCCATTTTCACTGAACCATTTTCACCCCTCGTTCTCTCCACTAAGCGGAAGCATCTGGTCACCTAGCTTCTCCAAGTGGACTGGTAGCTGCGGCCGGCTGATGAGGCGAAAAGTCAGGTCACCTGGATGTTTCTTGCCATCTGGTGGTCTCATTGCTGGATACCTAATCTTATCACCTACAGACAACTGGTGATGGGGGAGGAGTCTATCAAAATAGCTATTATGGGCTTGAAGACTAAAGTAGTATCTGGGTAGGCATATGCATGTCGTTTGGTGTGCACTGTGTACGTAAGTATAACAACAGAAAAACAGAATGTGTCAGAGAGTCATGATTTCTTTTTAAAAAATCAAATATATTTCTTTCAAAAAGCAAACTAACTGCTACGTTCCTTTTTAAAATGTAGGGAATATTTTTTTGGTTTCTGTTTAAACTCTTAATAACTTTGACATAAATTCAGCATGTGGAGATGCTCAAATTATGTAAGAAACAATAAAAGGTTTAATATTCATTTAAGGGCCAAAAAGATAGCTCAGCAGACTAAAGCACCTGCTTAGGCAAGTTTAGGCAAGCACAGGGAGCGTAGTTTGATCTCTAGCACCACGTGCAGCACCAGTCCTGCCTCCAGGAGATTCGAGCCAGTCAGAGTCTGGGCGTGATGGCTCACACCTGTAATCTCAGCTCTGGGAGAAAGCTGAAAGCAGGAGAATCACTATGAGTCTGAGCCTTAGAGTGAGTCCCTGAAACAACCAGTAAATTAAAAATAAATAAGTGAAATTCATTTAATTATTAATACATTATTTTTACATCCAAATTGGCAAAAACAGAAAAATTCTTTGTACTTGTGCATATTTTTTGTCTAACTCCACTTAAAACACACAGAAAATATTTAAAACAATAAAAACAGGGCAATAATTTTAATGTAGTCTTTATATTGTCCAATATAATATAATGTGTGGCTTTAACTTTTTGTTGACCTTCATGTCATGAGTTAAGCATTTAATGTTTAGAAATATTTGACACTGATCTAGATAATGTCATCACATTTGTTTATGGATATTTTAATTCATTTGTCCATTTATTATTTATTAAACAACTTATCATGTTGTTGGAGAATTAAGTTAAACATAAAACAGAAATAAAATAATCACTCAGTGAAACTACAAATTACTTTCCTTTTAATATTAAATAAAAGTAAAGAAAAAATATTTCATATTACTTTATGAAATTGGCAAAATATGACGGAATTTATTTCCATAACACTTGGATATGATAGAGTTTCACTAAAGAATTTTGCTTCCCTGTTTTGTACTTGTCTAATGTAAAGTTAGGTATGTTATTTATTTCCTTTAGCATTAAAAGTACATGATTAAATACTAACAACTAACCTTAATTAAAAGTATATTAAGTGCTTGATATATACTTAATATTTCACATTTGTGTCACTAGTATTTCCATCAGTTTTATATGATTGGTATTAATATAAACATTTAATATTTAATTTTTTCAAGTGCTATTCACATTAAGTTACCAGACTGCATAGTTTTGTTTGCTAGAGAAAATAAGAGTAAACATAGACCTAACCACAAGCCAATGAGTTGTCTGTTATCTCATATATTTTCTATCAGGAGTAGGATGATATATTTGTGCACATCTTACTTTTTTCTTGTCGAGACAACATGCACCACAGCCAAAGTTAAAGCGGGGAAAGGTCCATTTGGCTCACAGTTTAGTAAGGTTTCGGGCCATAGTTGGTTGGCTCCAGGGCAGGGTGGGTCAGCAGAGGAGCATCACAGAGCAAGAGCAGCTTGTGGCCAAGCAGGGCAGGTAGAAGACAAGCAGCAAGTCCGAACAGCCTCACCAGCTTCCTTCTGCTCCTTGTGTACTCTATGTAGGTTCCTGTGTTGAGGGTTGGTGCCAAACCAGTCAGTACCCTAATCACATACTCTTAGTCCTAGTACCCATAATCCTAGCCTTGCTCAGTGAATTTGTCACACCTTCTAGATTGTTCCATTTACACTTCTCTTGTTGCTGGGACACATACCCGACACGAAAAATGAAGGAAGGAAAGGTTTATTCACCTCACAGTTACTGGAGGTTTCAGTCCATAGTTGGCTAGACCCAAGGCATAGTGGCATGGGGCAGAGAGCAGCAATTCACATCTGTGGCAGAGAGCAAGAGAGGAGCCAAGGGAGGAGTAGCAGCAACAATGGTAGCAGAGAGAGAGAGAGCCTGTCTCTCTGTCACTCTTATATTGCATTCAAGCTCTCCATCTCAGGCTGGGTGTAACACTCACACCCATGATTCTAGTAGTACTAAGACTTGTAATCCCAGTGGATCAAACTCTAGAAGTCCTTCATGAGGCTTTGGGGGGACAACTAGACACAAACCATAACATAGAACCAACCATTTCTGAAACAGTCCTCTCCCAGGACTGCAGGGGTTTGCGGGGATGGGGGTGAGAGGGGGAATCTAAATTCAAGCCAGAACTCTGTACATATGTGCATATGTGTGCGTAAAAGCAGCATGACAATTTGAAGTGTGTAATTCTCACTACACTATAAAATATTCGTGCTACCATCAATCATACAACACTACACATGTAATTTAGTTTTTTTCTTACAATACATAACTTTATTCAGACATGTGCTCCTGATTTACTTTTTTTTTTTTTTTTTTTTTTTTTTTTTTTTTTTTTTTTTTTTTTTTTTTTTTTTTTTTTGTCTTTTTCAGACAGGGTCTCATTGTGCAGTTCAGTTTGGCCTTGAGCTCACTTTTTTAGCCCACGCTGGTCTGAAACTCACATTGATCCTCCTGCCTCAGCCTCCTAAGTACTGGGATTATAGGCGTGCTCCACCACGCCCGGTTGCTCCTGCTCTACTTTAAAAATTATTTCATACTACTTTAAAAATTCTTTCATACTTTAAAAATTATTTCACACTACTTCTATTAGCATTGCCTATGGAACTTTCGTACATTTGCTCAATCAACTTCAAAACAGAAATTTCAAAGTCAGCCATATTGCTTCAATCTTTCCAGATCAACTGATAACAAGTCCAACTGTTGATACCAAGCTAAATACTGTTACCATGCAAAACAAAAATCAGTGTTCAGCAAAGATACAGTCTACTGGGGAATCACTTGGTCTGTAAACAGTAAGTCAGGGCTACTGTGACTCATGTCCAAGTGAGAATTTTTCCTTTTTGTTATTGTGATAAACTCAGACCGGATCTGCAGTGTACATTGTAATAGCCAAGAACTTTCCAAACTCAGAACTTCCCTATTTGCTGCATTTTCCTAAGTGGCAAACTCTTGGCCTAGGTCTTTGTATAGCATGTTTCCCCTTTGGCTTCAGCAGCCTGATTATAGCACCTTTCTCTCTTATTGCTTGTAAGAGTGCTTATTAATGACTCAACATCGAGTCAGGATAAGTATTTCATCTATGCACACAGTGTGCTTTAGGCATCACTTCAGTTACTTTGCTTTATGCACCCAGCCTCTCTCCTGGGGATCTTCTTCCACTTCTCAGTCTCGCTTCTGGCTGAGAGCTGCCTGTGTCCAGAATACCACACTCCCCTCAGTCTTTCCTACTTCATGCACTGCGACACAGGTGAGAATACAGGACGCATTCTCATTTCTTATTTCCTGGTCTCTTCCACAGTAACACAAACAGTTCCAGTAAGAATCCCACTCTTTTACCCTACTCTGTGCACCCACTGTCAAGATCTGGGTCTGAACAATAACGCAAAGCCATTAGGAATGTTTTTTTAATGATGAATGAATATATTACATGTACAAATTCTGATTTTTCACCACTGCTTTACTTGTGTTAATTTATCTTTATAAGTCTTTAAATTTTAGTGCTCTTGCAAGTAACTCTAATTGTAATACTCATTATTTCTGAAAATTTGATGAAGAGCCAGAGTATAAGATACACTGTTTTCCAGGATAGGAAAATAAATTATTTACTAAATAAATTTTTACTTTAGATCACTGAAAACAAATTTGTTATTGTATTTTCTTCAAAAACATGGAGACCATTTTCCTAATTGCATCATTATTTTATTTTGGCACACTAATTAAGTATTTATTTTAGTAGCTCTTGAGTAATATTGACTTGTGCATGATTTATGTAAAATGAATCTCTTAAAACTTATTAATTTGTATAATTTGCACATAAATTAGCAATGAATAAACTAATAATTTACTCAAGTGGCACTTTGTTGTTTTAGAGGAGAAACTCATGAATTATCTTAACTTTGAAGATATAAATTTTCAAATTGTTCCGCTAATGATCTGTAATTACTATTACACTTGAGAAAACTTCTGCCTCAAATGAACTTTATCTTGTGCTAGTGTTCTAAGCTTTCATGATTAGTTTGATGACGTTTTTATTTGCTTTGTTTTGCTTTTCTTTGATATTGTCACATTTGAACAAGACAGGCACTGCATGGAAATGGAACAGAGATGACAGAAATGTGCGTGGCATAAAGATGGTCAGGTGGAGGTAACGATGCACCCCTGGAATTCTACCGCTCTGCAAGCTGAGGGAGGAGGGTGGTGACTGCCAGTCCAACCTCGGGAAACTTTGAAAATAAAAACTTTTAAAAGAGGTATGGATATAGCTCAGTAAAAAGGTTCTGGATTGCATTCTTTACAGCACTTACTGGCTATATAAATGTGGAAACAAAGAAAATAACAGATATATCCAATGAATTTCTTTTGACAATGACCACTACAATCGCTAATCTAATTATTAAGTCATCTTCACTGAAATTCTAGCAGTTAAGACATTAAATCTAATTTGTTAAAACAATCATTCTACCACTTAAATATTACTGGTTATGCTTTAGCATATACAAATATTATAACTTAGAACAGGTGTCTTAGTACCATTGTTAGCTAAATTTTGATATTGGACTCTAATACCACATTCCAGGACAGAATTTATGGAATGTGTTTAGTTTGAACCAAATGATACTAAGTATATACTTAACTTACAAAAATTTATGCCACTATTTGGCAAGTAAATCACATTAATAATATATTAAGACATTTTACATTTCCGTATGATACATTTCTTTAAATATATGTTATGAGTGTAGTGTAATCAGCAGTCACATTGGAGAAAAAAATTAGTAAATGATAGAATATGTTGATTAGACAAAGCCTAATATTTATTGGAAGGTGGCTTGAATATTTTTAAGGTGTATAATAAAAACATGGGGTCCAGAAAGAAAAAGTAAAGAACAATTGCTAAATATATATACAAGAGGGCCCGGCAGGATGGCTCAGTGATCTAAAGCGCCTGCTTAGGAAACCTTAGGTGGCTTTAGGGACCGCAGTTTGATCCCCGGCACCACATGCTGCGCCAGCCCTGCCCTCAGGGAAGGCTGAGCCGGCCATAAAAATAAATAAATAAACAAACAAAAGTTCTGAAACAAACAAAAAAAAAATTAAATTAAAAATTTCTAAATATATATATATATACAAGATAGCATAGATAATTGTAGTACTAATTTCTATTCATGAAAAGGAACAGTGAGTGCTTATACTGTTTGATCAATTAAACAGGCCTACACCTGGTTGTTTGAGCAAGTACTTTAATGCTAACAATATGCAGTTAAATTAACTAATAACCACAGTTAATTTCCAGTCATCTTGCTTTAAATTTCCATTTCTTTTTCATTGTTTTACATTCCCTTTTAAAAAATAATTATGGAAAACAACAAACGTGGCCATTGCTGATGCATCAGAAAGAACTTTTCTGGACAGAACCTCACATGCACAGAGTACAGATGATAAATGATTGCGGTTCTATCGACTTTAGGAGTCTCTACGTATGCATCACAGAGAAAGAAAAAAACAGAGTGGAAAAACAATCTATAGAATGAAGAAGAAATTCAGCTATTCTTCAGACAGAGAATTGCTATCAGGAATATATAAAGGATCTTTTAAAAACTAGAATCCAAACCGGGCGTGGTGGCGCACGCCTGTAATCCCAGCACTTGGGAGGCTGAGACAGGAGGATCAGTGGGAGTTAGAGACCAGCCTGGGCTACAAAAGTGAGCTCAAGTTCGGCCTGAACTGCACAATGAGACCCTGTCTCAAAAAGAGAAAAACAAACAAACAAACAAAAACCAAAATAACCTAGAATGCAAATAAGACAAAATGCAAGAAATTGGCAAATGCGGCTGGCCAAATAGCTCAGCCGATTAAAGCACCTGCTTAGGCCACCACAGAGACCAGGCGGGATTCAGCGCCTACCCCGCCAGGCCCTAGGGTGCCCTGAGACAGTGGTTGAGACTGGGCGTGGTGGCACACATCAGTAATCCCAGCACATGGGAGGCTGTAAACAGTCGGATTACTAGGAGTCTGCTCTAGCTCTACCTACCTAGTGAGAACCTATAGACCCTGTCCTAAAATACTAATTAAGTAATTAATTAAAATAAAAGAAATCGGTAATTGAAACAATAGATACTTTGCTAAAGAAGAACACCTGGCCAGTAAATACGGCAGGAAATAAATGTTCAACATTCCTGGCAAGTAGAGAAATCAAAACTGAAACAACACTGAGATTTTTGTCTTATCGCAGCAAGAACAGTCAGCATCAAGAAACCAAATCCCAGCAAATGTTTGTGAGGCTACAGGAAAGCACGTGCCCTTGTGCGCTGTTGGTGGTAGTTACACCACTCGTAAAACCGGTATGGAACTCAACGTGGAGATTCCTCCAAAGGCTAAAACTTGCAGTTCTCCCTTTGATTCAGCTCTCATTGTCTGCGTATCTTCCCAGAGGGTTAGACTTATTTGCCAGTGGCCCATGGGTACCCGTGAGTAGGTCAGCCTCGTTCCTAAGAGCTAAACCTTGGAAATAGCCTCCATGCCCATCAGCAGATGAACGGATAGAGAATACGCGAGTGTTATCCTCCCACAGAGAAAGACAAATCTGAGTCATCCGGACAGCAATGGGTTCTCCTTGAGAACATATTGCACCTTGAGACCCTAATATGAAATGAAACGGACAAGACACAAAAGCTTCCATGGTGCGTGGTACCTTTTATATGAGAAATGAATTGTACATAAAAGTCCAAAAGAAGTAAATGTAATAAGCTGAGCGCACTATGGTACCTGCTTAGGCAGGCACAGGGACCAGCATTCAATCCCAGGAATACCTGCTAGCCCATCCTGAGGCAATGATTGAGATGGGCATGGTGGTGCATGCCTATAATCCCAGCACTGGTGAGGCCGACAACAGGAAAATCCCCAGGGCTGGCCAAATTGCTCAGTGGACTAAAGCAATTGCTTAGGCAAAGCACAGGTAGCTAGGTTCGGTCCTCAGCACGCAGGGCTGGCCTCGCCCAAGGGCATACTGAGAAGGCGAACGAGACTGGGCATGGTGGTACACGCAAATAATCCCAGTGCTTGGGAGGCTGAAAACGGGAGGACCACCACAAGTCCAGTCTACACAGTGAGATTCTGTAAATCCTGTACAATTTACTTAAGCTTCTAAACTTTTCAAGTGGATTTAGACAGACCTTCCTGATCCAAGAGGTTTATATCTGTAATCCCAAGGGTAAGTTATTGTAATTCCAAGTTAATTCCAATCTACCACTTCCAGTGCAGCCCATGGTGAGAATAAAGATAGTTCATTTGTTCATTCCTGAAGGGGGAAAGTGGCTTGAGGAAGTGACTTGAGAGTGGTAGGAAGTACGACGGTGACAGAAGATACACTAGGTAGGAGGCCTGCATTTATCTCTGCCATAGGCAGAGGGAGGGATGTACAGAAAGAGTAATTTGTATTATACAACAGAGATGGCATCTCATGTTTTAGGCTCAGTGCTTCAGCTCTGACATGCAATCTTGCAAGTCCCAGGAAGTCATAGCCTCTATGTTGAGGGTTCATCCCAGCTGACAGCATGGAGCCCTGGCTCTTCATCCTGTTTCAACCCGGATTATGTTAACGAGCAACAGGTGGGAGTTATCAGGGAAACATGAGTGCCTTCTTCAAAGACTACCACCGGGACCTCGGCTAGACCAGTATGTGTTGCTTAAAGCCAATCGAAGAGGTAAGGAAAAGCTCTAGCCAGCTCTGTACCTCTCAGTACATAGAAATAGGGGCAGGCACAGATGAAATGAGATGACAGCTCTTCTTTTAAAGAGAGCTCCGCAGGTGGTCTTCCACAAAGGCTAAAGCAACAGGTGGGACAGAAACAAACACCTATGCAAAGTCTTCATTCCACGTCAGCGCCCCATCAGGTGTCTGTAGGTGAAAGGAAAGTTAAGTGTTACCAGTGAAAGTGACCTTCAAGTTTCTTCAAAGTAACCCAGACCCCTGTCCCAGTACTTCATACTATGTACAGCATCATTAAGAAGAAATGAAACATCTGCTTCATAGCTGTGTGACCTCTAAAATTAGTGACTTTTTTTATATGTTTAGGAAAGGGTCTACAGGATGTTCAGGGTCTCAGTACTAAGTCAGACTCGTAGTGATCTGCTTGTTTACAGACTCCCAAGAACTGGGATTACAGGCACACACCCCCACGCCCAAACTCAATTGCTCTCAGTGCACCCCAGGGGTGCGGCCAGCACAGAAGGCTGGAGATTGAATCTCTGACCTCTGTGCCTGCGTTCAGATGCTTTAATCTGCTGAGATATTTGGCCGGCCCCCAAATTAGTGATGTTGTTTTTTTTTTTCTTGTGGAACTGGGGATCGAACTTGGGACGTTGCATTTGCTAGGAAGGCCCTTGTACCCCTGAGCTATCTTCCCAGTTCTGTGATTTTTAAATTTATTAAGAGCAAGTGAAAGAAAGATTTATCTGGTCTCCCTCCCCCTGGGAATATGGTTCCCATTTTATATAAACACATTGCTTTTGCAGTTTTACCACATTCTTAGGGCAGGTCAGCTAATCTTGGTCCCATCCTGATGGTCCCTAAGACTCTCAAATTGTTTGCAAAGACTGAAGAAATTTTATCATTTGTATACAACCTACCAGATACTCCTTTGTCTACAGGTTTTCAAAATACACTATTATGGGTCCCCATGGAAAAGGGCTGGACACCACCACTTGTCACAGTAAGCTCGCCTGTTAACCTTGGAGATCCCTGTGTTCAAGTGACCAGTTTAAAGAAAAAATGGGAGCTAGGGAGATAGCTCAGTAGAGTAAGTGCTTGCCTAGCAGGCGAAAGTTCCTGAGTTTGATCCCTGGTACTGGGGGCAGAGGGGAGGTGGGGGAAGAAAGCCAGGTAAAGTGGCACACGCCTATAATCCGAGCATTGGGAGGCTGAGGCAGGAGGATTAGTGCGAGTTTAAGACCACCCTGTTGTACAAAAGTGAGCTCAAGGCCAGTCTTCACCTGTCTTCTGAGTGGGAAAGAAACTCGTATTTGCTCTTGGGCCATTTTGGATTTCTGGATTTCTTTAACTTTCTCTATTACAGACCTCAAGTTAAAATGCTCAGGGGCCTGGCAGGATGGCTCAGTGGTCTAAAGCACCTGCTTGGGAAAGCTTGGGCGGCTTCAGGGACCGCGGTTCGATCCCTGGCACCACGTGCTGCGCCAGCCCTGCCCTCGGGGTGGGCTAAGTCGGCCATAAAAATGAGTGAATAAACAAGCAAAGGTTCTGAAACAATAGAAAAATTGAATAAATAAAAAAAATAAATAAAATGCTCAGTTGTAGCTGTTGACAAATACTGCAGATAATTTGATCAAGCTTTTGGAACATTTTCTGATTCAATTTCTGGTTTGTTCCCTCGCCTGATACCAAATGAAGGAGAGGAGTTTTAGTTTGTTTTCCCTTTTCCAAAGATACAATTTTATAAAATATTCTCAGTCATTTGGGTAACTGAAAAGAAAGCACAGGAAAACACATTTCGTCAGATTCTCCCATGTGAGAAATTGTTGCTAGCATGTTGCATGTAAATTTAAGATTGGAAAATAATGAGGCTAAGGGTCCTACTAAAAAAGGAAACATCAAATCACTCATGTAAGTGACGAATTTTATGTCCAAGGATGCATTACTTTTCTCCATGCTGGCTAGCGAAGGTTGAGTTAACTGAAACAGAAAACGTTACTAAGAGAAAGACGAAAGTTTTCACTTGTGAGTGGCAAAGAGAAGTGGGTTTAGTATGATTTAGAATTTCCTGTAAAGATGGGCACGTTCATAATACAATATTGGAAAAGAAAAAAGAATTATCAGGTTCTGTAAATAACTGATGGAAAAGAAAGTCTCAACCCCTATAATTTTTTTAGAAGAATGAAAAATTCAAAAGGCAATTGGAAGAGTTAAAAAGTTTAATGTTTACTGAAAGTGTTAGTGTTTAATTGTTTGATCAATCTTACATACCTATGTGTGTTGATCTATACTGATTTGATGATGAAAATATGTAATGCAACCATTGCTGAATTTTTCTTGTCTTGAAATTCTGTACTATATGTACCCTTGCCACTGGTTTTTTTTAACTAAAAGGAAATTAACTTAATATGGAAAGAAATATAAAAATGTTCTTACCATAAGTTAAGGCCAGTCATCTTAAGCTAATAATCAGAAGTATAAACTGAAAATATGATTCATCAGAAATTTTGCTGTGCATTTATGTATGATGCATTGCCTCAAAATAAATATTCTGGTTGGTATTTTGTAATGTCTACATAAGAAATCTCCATGAAGTAGTCATTGTTGTTTCTGTAAACCTTTTAGTTGGAGGGATGGCCTGATAGCTCAGTGGATTAAAGTGCTGGTTAGGCAGCTGTCAGCCCCACCCCTGGGCTGCACTGAGACAGCAACTGAGACTGGGCATAGTGCCACACACCTGTATTCCCAGTGCTTGGGAGGATGAAAACAGGAGGATCATTATGAGTCCAATCTGTGTGGTGAGACCCTGTAGACCCTGTACTAAATATATAAAATTAAAAAAAAAAATTTCAGTCGGATTTGTTTACAGTAGCTGCCAAATTGGTTGTTACTGGGGGGAGACTATAGATCTTACATCAGATCACGCTAATTATAACTAGTATGATCATACTAATTATATGAAGGTTAGATCATACTAATTATAATTTTAAAATGTTAGTAGTTTAAAGCATTTCATACAACCAATTTTGACACCAAAATATAATCACACCAACATATATTAGCTAATATTTTATTTGATGAAACAACTAAACATAATTTTTTGTGAAAGCCTGCAAGTCCTGATGAAGGTCGCTACTGTGTTTAGTTTAGTTACTCCCTTACAGGAGGAGTTTTCCCTTCAATCTTTGCTTGGCTCAAAATCCAAGCAAATTAATTCAGGACTGGAGGCATGTATACGGCAAGGTGAAAACATGAAATATGCTCTTTCATTTTCATGCAATTTTCAAAATCAGATACAATTTCACCTGCATGTTTGTTTCTCTGTATCTAGTCCAATGGGACAGAATAAATGATTATAAAAAGAAGGAAAAATACATAGTTATGGTGGGTAAGCTAATATAGCTAATACAAAATTGCTGAGCTAGTATTCGATGCGACAACACAATATAAGTATGGTTAGGAAGTAAGGCTGGAAATGCAGTTCTGAATACATATATACGTAAATATCCTGCAGTGCACACACTGAATTCACAAGCTATTTTCTTTCCATCGTCACTGTTACATTAGACGAGTAATACCTTTGAAGCTGAGAGCACAACACATCTTAATGTTGCATGGAGTACTGGGATATAATATTGTCAAATCCCCCAAACTCAGCCATTTTTAAAATTTCTTTTTTTGTTTTTCAAAGACAGTATCAAATAGCATTAAAACAGAAAAAAAATCGCAAATGACACAGAATTTCACTAAACAAAATACTATAAATTTCACAATACTTGCCCGGTTGTGTTATTGCCTTCAAATTAGTTACTCAAATTGCCACATATATTCATGCAACATTGGAAGAAGAAAGAAAAAAATAGGAATAAAATAGTAAATAGACAGACAAAGGAAAAATATTTTTTTAAAAGAAGACAAAAGTATTAGGCACTAACTACCCCTTTCCACAGACCCGCAGAAACCCACAGCACAATGATCTGAACCATCCGTCTTTTTTTTTCAATTTTTTTATTGTTTAAATTTAACAATGGTTATATTACATATTTTCATCATCAGATCAGTTTAGATTAATACATATAGGTATATAAGATTGATCAAACAATTAAACATTAACCTTTCTAAATCCACATTGCTTTTTTTTTTTTTCTTTTC
>PVJA010000095.1:0-152384 GCA_004027025.1 Myocastor coypus | reverse complement strand
GCAGTGTGTGGGCATGACCCACCTCCCTATTGATGTTGCATAGAAAAAAGAAAGAAAGAAAGAAAGAAAAAAAAAAGGAAATAATATACTTCTCTTTGGACTAAGAGGAAGCAGATACATACACAGTCAAAGGTTTTGCAATTGCAGTGTGCCACCAGTGAAGCTTGTGATGTTGGAGGCTATTGAATCTAAGTCTCCTAAAGCTCATCTCACCAATCTAGCTCTTCGTTCCATGCACTGTAATTAAGGATTTTTTTTTTTTTTTCTTGCTGGGTGGTCAAGGGCAAGTCATCCGTCTTACATACTTAGATTCATCTCTTCCCCCATTCCCGGTCTTGTCCTCAGCTCAGTAATTCCTTCCTGTCGAATATGTTCTTTCCCTTTCACAGTATCTATTCAGATTTTATTCACTCTTTCAGGTTCTTACACTAAGGAGACAACGCATTGCTTGCCCATGGAGGTCTGACTTACTTCACTTAGGACTATGGCCTCTCGTGGCATCCATTTACCAATAAAGGTCTCAAATTTATCATTTTTCTAGCTGAGTAACACTCATTATCTAAAAATACAACATTTTCTTTATTCCTCAGTGGATGGGCAATTGGGTTGCTTTCAAGATTTTAACTATTACAAATTGTGCTGCTATAAATGTGGGTGTACATAAATTCCTGTGGTATGACGACTTCACCTGTTCTGGAAAAATACCTTGGAGGAAGATCGCTGGGTTGAATAGGAACTCCAATGCTACCCGAGGAATTCCCACGCTGATTTCCATAGTAGTTGTACCAGTCTACACTCCTACCCACAGTGGAGAAGAAATCGATAACAAAGTAAAAGAAAACCCATGAACTGGAAAAAATTAGATGCTTATCTATCTATCTATCTATCTACCTATCTGCATCCATATTTTTGCACTTAGAATATGTATGCATATTTTGAATATATATATATAGGTAATATGCATATATATACATATGTATGCATGTATATATATACATGCCTGTTCTAATACTGTAACAAAATAATTGGCTCAGGCTAACTTTAAAAGGAAAGAAGTTGGGGCTGGGGAGATAGCTTCGTGGCACAAGCGCCTGTCTGGCAACTGCATTGTCATGAGCATGAACCCTGGTCCTGAAAAATAAATAAATAAGGAACTAAGTAACTAAGTAAATAAATAAGTAAGTAAGTAAGTAAGATGTCTAAGGAGCTCACAGTTGGGATGGTTGAGGTCCAAAGACCGAAGCTCCACAGCCAGTTTAGAGAGTCCGCATGCGCACGAGCACAGGCACACCACCAAGCAGAAGCCAGAGCGCCATTCAGGGGGCAACACACAGGCCACCCCACTGCTCTGAGAGCCCAGACATGACGGGCGCACTGCCTGCACACATCAGCCCACAGAGTGATCTGCGCAGCGCAGTTGGGCAGCGTCTGCTTCCCACCTATGAAGGGGATGAGGGTGTTTGTAGTAGTCCACAGAGAAGGCTACTGAGGGTGTGGAATAAGGGTGAAGAGCCTTCATTCCTTTCCTTTTTCCCTTCCCCGATGAGGCAGCTGTCTCTACAGGTACACCAATGCGCACGCGCGCACACACACACACACACACACACACACACACTGCCAGCCTAGAGACTGAGCAAACATTCACAGGGCGGGACCTCTTTACTTCTTCCTGGGTAAGGCCTGGCAGGAACGCCCCTGCGTGAAGAACTACCACCTTCTCTGTGAGGGAGACAACTTCTCTACATCCTCAGCCATACCACTTCATCCTTCTTCTTCTTCCCTCGGCTGGGTGCCTCTGTAAAGTGGATAAATCGCACCATCATAAGCCATAACGCAGACATCACAGAATGAAACTGAGTTGTTTGTTATTTTAGGGTCAATGATATAAACCACAAAGACAGGAGATACCAGCGTCAAATGCTGTTAAGTCGGAGCCGTGACCTGGTCATCCTAACTTGACCTGACACAGAGACAAGTAGCCGTCCTTGTGAGACATCGGAAGAGCGTCCCTGCAGGTGCAGTCCCTGGGTGTTGGAGGCCCCGGCTGTCTCGGGAGTGCCCCGGCAGCTCCTCTAGATGCACTAGTAGAGCTCAGTGCTCACCGGCCTTATCTCACTTTCTGCTTGTACCGCCCCCACACAGCTCATTGACCCTTTTACTTAACTTTCCACTTAAAATTTATATTGCTTTTTTTAAGGTAGCAGTTAATGTTTGAAGTTTTAGGTTGACCAAGTTTGCACGCTTGTATCCGGCAACATGAGCAACTAAACTGAAGACAACTCTGTACAGTATATCAACCACACTGATGAGAGTCAATCATCTATGCTCTTTAACTTTGCTTTGAAATTGTCTATTATTTTTAAATGTCTTCTCTACCATTTTTCTAGCCTCTTTAAAATAAAAAAAAAATATTCAGACTGCAGTGTCTGGGGTCCAATCCCCAGCATGCCGTTGTTGGTGGCACCGTGGGGCACACTGAGACAGCGATGGAGACCGGGCAGAAACCAATAAATAAATAAATAAATAAATAAATAAATAAATAAATAAATAAATAATTAAATACAACATATTAAATGGTCCAAAACCAAATCTCCCAATTTCACAAAAGTGGTTACAATACACAGTGGAAAAATAGAAGAAGAATCTTTTTAATAAATTGGGCTTGGAAAACTAGGCTGCACAGATGAAAACCTTTAATAGCATGTTGAAGTACCAGATGCATAAATCAACTCAGGTAAAATTTAAAAATTAAACACATGATCTGTACTGTAAAACTACCACAGTGAAAGGGTTTTCTTCCACTGGACTTGCTGGTATTTGTTTTGCATAAAACATCAGTGACGAGAAACAAACACAAAAAACAGAACAACGACAATGAAACACGTAAAATGACATTAAATTTAAAATCTTCTGCACAGCAGAGGAAGCTTTCAACTCAAATCCAAATCCAATATAGAAAAATGGACGAAAATATTCATAATTTATGAACCCCTAGTATGACAAAGGACTCACATTCAAAATCTGAGGAACTTATCACCTTCAGGTCTTAGTTACTTTTCTCTCATAGCTGGGGCAAATACCTGACACCCAAAATAAGGGAAGGAAAGGTTTATTTAGCTCACAGTTACTGGAGGGTTCAGTCCATATTCAGCTGGCTCCAAGGCAGAGGGGAACATGGCAGAGGGCAACCTTTATTGGCGGCAGCTAAGAGCAAGAGAGAAGGTCAGAGCGGCAGCAGCTCAAGTAGCTAGCTTCTCTCCTTTTACACTGAAATGCAAATCACCTGCCCCAGAGCAGGTGCAGCACCCGCACCCACAATAATCAATTACAAATTCCACAAGCTTCCACATGACTGCATGAGGCTTGGGGGGTGGCACTTAGAAATAAATCATAGCACTCCTAACCAAATTAATACGGTCATAGGAATAAAGCAGAGGTTTTTTCTAAGAAGAGATGCAAATACCTTGTAGGTGCATAAATACATGTTGAACATTCCCAGTGCCAAAACCACAATGAAATAGTGTCTCGCCCTTGTTATGAAGACTATAACAAGTCCAAAGGACAAAAGATAAGCAGTAGGGAAGATATGGCTAAAGATAAATCCTCGCTCTATGTGGAAATGAAAACCAGTAGATACATTAAGAAAAATTGCATGGAGGATTTTTGAAAAAAAAAAAAAAGGTCTAGTACTGAATATTTTGAATGTAGACAATCATTTTTAACCTTGTATTCATTGCCATAGTACCCACAGTAGCCAAGGTGTGGAAACAACCAACGTATCTTTAACAAAAAGTTGGGCAAAGGAATTTAGCCTTAGAAAAGAAGAAAACCTATAATTTGCAGCACTGATAAACACAAAACCCATGACATTCAATGAGATGAGACGCAGCTAGCAGTAAGTATTAGATGATAGCGCTTATGTGTGGAATCTTAAGTTCCATAAAACAGAGAAACTGAAGATGTAGTAGTGGTTTCTAGGGGTTGGAGAATGGGTACATAGGGAAAAGTTTATGTAAGGTGTACAGGCTTAATGCTATAAGATGAGTAAGTTCTAGGTGTCTAATACATAGCATAAATAGAATTGGTAATATACACTGGAAATTTGCTTAAAAGTAGTTTTTTTTTTTTTTTTTTTTTTTTTTTTTTAAGGAGATTTTTTTTTTCTTCTTGTTTCGTAACTTTTGTTTGTTTATTTATTTATTTTTATGTCCGGCTCAGCCCGCCCTGAGGGCAGGGCTAGTGCAGCATGTGGTGCCAGGGATCAAACCGTGGTCCTTACAGCCACCCAAGCTTTCCTAAGCAGGCACCTTAAACCACCGAGCCATCCTGCCGGGCCCCAAAAAGTAGTGAAGTATTGAAACCACATATAAATAGACAGCTATGTAAGATTATGAATATGTTGAATATCTTTTAAACACCTGCATTGTTGTCTTTTACCTAATGCTCACATATCAAAATGTCACACTTTATGTCCTATTCACCTCAGTATTTGACAAATGTATATCCTTAATGTTGAAATATTATCAAAAATGCAACAAAAATGGAAAAAGAAAAACTGAACAAAAGCAGAAGTACATTGCTAGCTGGCACAATATTCGCCAAAACATGAAGCCCACAATTGTGCTCTCAACCTTTGTGTATGAGAATAGAAAAACCTCCACTTCATTGGCCTAAAATGAAAATAAATGGTTTTTCAATAAACACGATCTAGCTTGGATGGAAAGGAAATTCTGAAATCCAGAGAGGAGAACCTCGATGAAGCTCCATCATTGGGGGCCTGAGAGAGTGCCGTTGGTTGGTCCATAGCACAAGACATCCTGGACCCTGAAGGGAAGGACAAGATGGCCATTGAGCCAAAGCCAGAGGAGGGGCTGCGCATGCGTGCCAGGGTCCTGCAACTTCGGACACGTGTAGAGGCTCACGGTTTACTGCGGAGACTAAAACCTTGATGCAAGATAAACTGATATGCAAATAAATGAGGTACTTTCAGACAATTCTGCCCAGTCGGCACTATCAGAATTTCATTCTAGAACCAGTTCTAATTAATAATCACATAGCCCAGAGTTACCACTTAAGTGGGGAAATAAATATACTTTGTTCCAAGGATAATAGTAAAAATAGTGACAGAAAAGGAAACCGCAAATGCAAACATCACTGGAGGAAGGTATAACTATTTAGATTTTTTTCATATTTCAAAGTGTATTTGTAAGCTGGCCCGATAGCTCAGTCGACCAAAGTACCTGCTTATGCAGAGCGCAGCAGCCAGGTTCAATCCCCAGCATGCTGCATTGGCCCCGCCCTCACGGTGCACTGAGATGGCAATTGGGATTAGGCATGGTGGCGTGCACCTGTAGTCCCAGTGTTTGGGTGGATGAAAACAGGAGAATCACTAAAAGTCCAATGTACACAGTGAGACCCTGTGGACTCAGTCCTAAATAGGGGAGTGGGAAGCCAGGTGTGGTGGTGCACGCCTGTAATTCCAGCACTTGGGAGGCTGAGGCAGGAAGATCAATGCGAGTTCGAGACCAACCTGGGCTACAAAACTGAGCTCAAGGCCAGCCTGAGGTGCATAGTGAGATCCCTGTTTCAAAAAGACAAATAAATAAATAAATAAATAAATAAATAAATAAATAAATAAATAAATATGGAGGTGGGCTGGAGGTGGGGTATCGTTTGTGGGGGAAGGAAGCCTATTTATGTTATCAATCAACCCTTGTTCAGGATTATATCTTTTGTGTGATCTGTTAAAAGCATGCATAAGGAGCATAGGATTTTTTTTTTCCAGAATTATATCGGATGATATATCAAGAATGTGGTGCTATTTTAAATAATCATTCCAGTGGTATGTATGTACAGTTCTTTTTAATGTGCTTTATTTATGTAAAAAAAGAAAGGGCAGGGATAATTTCATGTCAGTCTCTCTTGCTGAACTGTATAAAAGCCCTAAGTCATTCTCAGGATTCATTCATAAATTACCTCCTGAGGCTAGGAATGTTATGGAGAACTGGTGTAGGTTAAAGACCAAGAAAGAGCAGCGTAAGTAGAAAAGCGGATTACATTCAGCATGCGTGTAAGCCTGCTACTTTATTCTGAAAATTCCTTGACATCGGTATTATTTCATGCTTCCCAGCTCGGCCTGTTAAAATCAAGCTTCTTCCTGCTTTTTAACAACCCTTTCTGAGCTTGCTCTTGACTGACTCCCTGTCTCCGTCACCTGTCAACGTTCCCCACTCAATTACGATTCACTTTCACAGCCGCCGGCGTCCGCCATGCACGTAGAACTAGAAAATTATTTAACTTAAATTGCTTCCTGTGTTGTCAATTTCCTCTGTCTTTCCAAGGCTCCGACTGCCATTTTGGGCGTACCTCCTTTTCCTTAATATATCTGTACCTGTGATTTGCATGAAGTTAAAAATGATCTTTTAAATTTTGTAATAGCAACAAAGCTGAATCACCCATATTAAGCAAAATTCTAAAAATAATAAGAAGACATTTTCTTCAAGGTGGTCTGAAAGCAATAGAAAGATTGTGACTCATTATTTATCAATTGTATTCATACATATTTGCAGGACATATGTATATTCCCAGGCACAATTTTACATTCTATATTGTTCAAACAATTTGTATTGAAAACTTGTTTTTAATTCCTTTATAAAAACTGAACTCTAAATACAATTTTAGAGAAAATAATTTTAAAAGCAGTGAGAAATTTTTGTCTGTGGACTCTGATGAAATAGCATCCATCTAATTAAAAAGCACCAATTACTTTATTTCAGGAATGCAATATTTCAGCAAGCATTCACAGTGCATCCAATATCAGACATCTTGCTGTCTTAAAGATATTTCCCAAGTTTTTGACAGTGATGCATTTTCAGTGCAAAATTTAATATTCAGAAGTTAGTGAAGGTTTTCTTCATTACATTTATTTGTATGCAAATTCATGTAATAGCGAGGTTAAGAGATTTGGAGCCTGCAGGATCCAGAGCCAAAAAGCACACTCCCTGTGAGCTCTGAATACACCATTGAGCCTTTTGTGTTCCTTTTCTTATCTGAATAACAGAAATAATAAAAGCATCTACGTTAAGAGTGTGCTGTAGTGACTAAATGAGTTCATGTAATTCTATTGTTATACCGTGAACTCTGGAATAGACAGGGATCAATGATATATACATAATTAAGATACTAATATCCTTATTTATAAATAGCAAGAGCTTGTATTTATTGTCTGTATGCATTTCTGTACACCAAAACTTACACACAAATATTAATAACAAATTTGTTTTATCCATAAAGTGAATTTGTGTTTATATATTTCTTTATGCATTTCAGCCCTCCTAAGTTTTCCAACACAATCATAGATTATTTTAATTATACTTGTTCTATTTATCAAGTTCTAAAATATTTTAGAAGGATTCAGATAATTTGTTAATATATTATTTTATTTATTAATATGTTACTTTATTTATTAATATAATATTGTATTTATTAAGTTTGCAGTTGAAGAAAGAGACAGTACACATTTTATAATTATTATTCCAAAATTATATAGTTGGGTTGTTATTCGGTAAGGACAGAACCTGTCAGTACTGTCACCTAAGTCCTGTGTGTTTCACAGCATGCTGTATCGGGAATCTAACCCAGGTCCTTGCACTTGCCAAGCACGTGCTTAGATGAGCAAACTATCTCCCCAGTACTAAACAGACTTTTTTTTTTTTTTTTTTTGTCTTTTTGAGACAGGGTCTTGCTATGCAGCTCAGGCTGGCCATGAACTCAGTTTTGTAGCCCAGGCTGGTCTCAATCTCTCACCGATCCTCCCGCCTCAGCCTCCCAAGCACTATGATTATAAATGTATGCCACCATGCCCAGCTTCTAAACTGACCATTTTTATATCTGGTTTTTCAATGTAGCTTTGTTTTAGGGAGCCAACCTTCTAGATTTATTTTTTCCCTTAGAATTTCCCAGTTTTAGCATTGAGAGTCACATGTCCTGGAACTCTGCCAGTTCTAATTAAACAGAAACACTTAGTCACACTTACTATCATGGTCACTCAATCCAGGCCCACAATAGGTAATCTTCATATTCATAATTTTTGATAATAACTGTACTTTCCACTCTGTTTGTTGGCTTGACTCACTAATAGCAGGGCACCAAGGAAACCCCCACTGACTTCTCTGCTAAGTGTTTGCAACCTGGAAGCCTTTCCATTTACGTGTTCACTTGTTACGTTTTTTTTACTTTTAGGAACCATTGTACTGCCCTGCCGAAGTCCAGCTACCATCCGAGAAGTAACAGGCAAAGAGTGCATAGAACGTCTCACAGTCAGGAGACCACGACGGTAGATGGGAAATTGGAAACCTCCAGCTAATGTCCTTGAAACAAGGACTGACTTCCCTTTGAAGACGAATTTCAAGGTGATGCCAAACTAAGCCACCATTTGACCATGATCAACTACAAAACTGCAGATGACGTGAGCAGAGACGCCTTCAGCTGAGTCCACTTAGCTCGTAGAGCTTTACTGAGAAGCGCAACGGGCGCTATTCTTAATGTCATTTTAAGACTACTTGGTGTGCATCTGTAGGCAACTGGAGTAGTCTCCGGAGAGAGCTGATGCCACATGACCTGCTCTATTCTAATCGTCTTTTGCCTTACACGTCTTCCATCTACCCAAAATTTTCTGTTCTTCCAAGAAAACAAGAGAAAATTTGCATGGCCTAGGCAAACATGTCATGACTGAACCCTGAAAATGACAGCAGAATGAGCTTACTTTTACCCCTGAGAGACTTTTCTTTGTGTAGTTGTTAGCCCCGTTAAACTGATTTTTTAAAAAATTGGATTTAGTACAGGGTCTACAGGGTCTCACTACATAGGTCGGACTTGTACTATTCCTCCTGTTTCCAGGTTTCTCAAACCTTGAGATTGCAGCTGCATGAGACCACACCCAGTCTCAATTGCAGTCTTCAGCATGCCCGGGGATGGGGCCTGCACAGCTGGCCAGGATCAAAGCCTCTTCCCTGCACCTGCCCAAGCAGGCTTGTTAGTCTGCTAAGCCCTCTGGCAGCCCTTAAACTGATTTTTGGCTGCTGACTTTGAGAAGTGTAAGGAAAAAATGTGTTGAATCGAGCTACTAGACCGGAGGTAATTTGCTAAAGTAACAAAAGAAAAGGAAGACAGCGTTGTTAGAAATGGAGCAGACATGGCGACTACTCCACCGGCAGCAAGGCGATGGTGGGTCCTCGCCTCTCCTCGCCTCGCCTCGCAATGGATGGGAAGAGCAAACTCCAGAGCTCAGCGCAAGAATCCGACACTTGTTCCTTCCTTGCCTTTCTCCTACAGCTTCCAATGGAAAGGCGATGTCCTCTGTGATGGAACCTCGGACGGAGATTTGAAACTAAATATTGTCTGCGCAAATTGTTGAACCTGAGTTCTTCCGTCCAGTGCGTTTCGTTAGCCAGTAAGGTGTTAGTCTGTGTAAATCGTAGCTCATAGTCTCAGAAGCTCTGACATAGCCTTGCCTCACACTTGGACAATCCTTTGCCAGAAACCTTTAAGGAACATACTGCTTGAATCCTCTGTGTTTATTTTCAGCTGCCTCATGGGATAAGCAATTAGCTATTTCCTCAGAAATCTGTTGCTTGGTGTTCTGGGAGAGACTTTCCTCTTTAAATAAACTGAAAAATCCTGCATGTCTCATGCAAAGAGGAGACTATAATTTATTATATATATATATATATATATATATATATGTAATATATATATATATATTATGTAATATATATAATATATATTATGTAATATATATACTATATATATATATATATTAAAGAGAAAAATGAAAATGATACAGAACTTTGAAACAAGCAGATAGGAAATTAACAGTGGTTATAATATTGCATACTATTATCTTCAAAGTAGTTGCTCAGATTTCCAGATACAGACATGAAGAATTGATATATTAATGAAAATTTATTTTAACACTATGCTTCAAGGAACATTGTTACAATAGTTAAAATTATTAGGCTCATTTTTGAGTCTAGGCTTTGCTGGGAAACCTGCTTTAACTGCCTTTCAGAATATCAAAAGACAGAAGGTAAATAAAAATTAAATTGGCATAGTTTAAAGTCTTTCCAAATAGAAATAGGAGGACAGGGTATTGGTGATACGCAAGGAGCTATATGTCTGTAATTTGACTTTGCTCTGAAGTGCATTTATTGAGCAATTTTCAGGAATATATTCAGTCATTACCGTATTTCTTTCTTTTTTTTTTTTTTTTTTTGAATTTTTTTATTGTATTTATTTATTTATTTTTTCTTGTTTCAGAACCTTCGTTTGTTTATTCACTCATTTTTTTGGCCGGCTCAGCCCGCCCTGAGGGCAAGGCTGGCACAGCATGTGGTGCCGGGGATCGAACCGCTGTCCCTGCAGCTGCCCAAGCTTTCCCAAGCAGCCGCTTTAGACCACTGAGCCATCCCGCCGGGCCCCATTACCGTATTTCTTTCCTGTTTAGCTTGGTTCTATAAGATTATTATAAAACCCTTATTAATTCTTACTTTTAACATATTTATTGTAGGAGTCCCTTCTAGATCCTCATTTTGATCCAAGAAGTCTGTATTTATAATCCCAAAGTTATGTCACTGGAATCTCACCAAGGTAATTCCAATCTATCACTTCCCGTGTAACCCACAGTGAAAATAAAGACACTAGAAACATATTTATAACTACTGGGGAGTCAAGAGGCTCTGAGTCCAGCCACAAGGATGGTTCTCTGGAACAAAGAGAGCGACCCAAGGCTTCACCCGGCTTTATTCAGTGGAGGAGTGGCTTGAGGAGGAATGACTGAGAATTGTGGGAGGGAGGGGAATACTGTGAGCTCAGCTAGGTGAGTGGCCTACACTTACCTCTGCCACCTGCAGAGGATATGCAGAGAGAGTGATCTGCATAAGGCTATTTAGATAGTGTCTAATGTTTTGGGTAGTCTAGTGCTTCAGCTTTGTTGTAATCTTTCAAGTCTCAGGAAGTCACAGCCTTCGTCTCCAGGCTCCTCCCCAGCTGGCAGCCCAGAGCATTGGCTCTTTGACTGTCTTGACCCACTCACATTAAGGAGCAGCAGGTGTAGGTTACCAGGGAGACACGCATACCACCTGCAAAGACTATCACCAGCACCTCAGCTAGACCAATATACATTGCTTAAGGCAAGTCAAGAGGATAAACAAAAGTCCTAGCCAGCTCTCACACATCAATACAAGGAAATAGGGCCAGGCTCAGTCAAAATAGAGACAGTCACCTCTCCTTCAAGGAGAGCTGTTCAGGTGGTCCTCCACAATTTATACTAGTAGCTCACTTTTAAAATGTGCTATTGATGCAGGAAGAAAAACTGATCTTTTAACCTGAAAAACACTTGGACGAGTTTGTGTTCTCTAAAATTGAAGAATAAAGTTTAGAAATGACACGGAGGTTTAGAATAGAAAATTTATTGGGAAAGAAAGCTTCTTTCCAGGAAGGGAACAGAAGTGGGGGCCCAAGTGGGTTGTCCGTGAAATTGCCATTCTTTAGGGGTCTTATAGGGCAAAACCATGTGGTAAGGCGGACCTAAGGTGAAACTAGAGGAACTAGCTTAGGTGGTCATGAGGTGGGACAAAACCATGGTCGACCAATGAGATTACAGGTACCACTGTTCAGGTATAATTGATTAAATCAAGAGCAAATTGGGAAGCAAATCACGTAGCAAGCGAGCATGAATACAGAATAAGGGTTCTTGATTATGGGGTTGAGTTCCTGACTCCTTTAGGCTCTTTTAGGGCTATCAATACTCATTTAGAAAGAATATCAATCCCTGATACTTAACTTTGAGTGAGTGGCTGCATTTCTTTACTCTTTTGTTTTAAGATCTGGCCTTATCTGACTGCCTAGAATATTTCTATCTAATTTAGCTGCCTATAACACTGACATACATTAAACAGGTAAAAATATCAACAAAGAAAAGGCAGGAATTAAGAATCAGAATTACAGCAGTTAATTGAGGCAGAAAAAGTAAGGTTGATGGGGTGCCAGGGATCGAACCGCGGTCCCTGCCACTGCCTAAGCTTTCCTAAGCAGGCGCTTTAGACCACTGAGCCATCCTGTGGGGCCCGAGTATTTGCAAATTGAAAACTACAAAATTTACTCAGAACAGTAAGTGGTATTTTATTTCTTTTTTTGCTTTTTTAGAATTTAGAATTATACAGTCCGTATCATTCATTCTTTCAAAATCCCTTTAGTAGTGAAGAAAACTGTTCTCACCAAATATTCAAATGATAAATTCCAAGGAAGTTGCTTCTAACAGAAGGGCTATGTTGTAAAATCCATGAAGAATTGTACTGCAGATTTTTGCTGGCTATGGAAGGAGTAGTTAATGCCTTTAAAAAAGAAAAAAAAAAGTCTTTTTAATTTTTGACCAATTTTGCATACATCTGTTTGGCAATCTGAACAACTAATTTGAAGACAATCCTATACAATGCGATGCTCGTTGAATTCTTCTCATGTTGTTTTTTGCAATTCAATATCACTTTTTAATGTTTTTTTGGAGATTTTTATTCTCTTTAACATGTTTTTAAAAAGAAAAGTGGAATGCAAGCTACAGTACTGCTTGTATCAGAAACAGGAAACACAACCAAGTTGTGAAACCGGTACACATAGCCGAGTAACACGAAAATGAATACTCATTGTTAAAAGTTGAGATAATGGCCGGGCGTGGTGGCGCATGCGTGTAATCCGAGCACTCGGGAGGCTGAGGCAGGAGGATTGGTGTGAGTTGAGACCAGCCTGGGCTACAAAAGTGAGCTCAAGGCCAGCCTGAACTGCATAGTGAGATCCTGTCTCAAAAAGACAAAAAAAAAAAAAAAAAGAAATAATGCAGAGCTTTTATGCCTGAGGTAATTTGGGTTTACAAAAAGCTGACAATTATCCCATGAAGTGAAAAGTTCAGTTAATATATACATATATATATATATATATATATATATATATATATATATATATATATTAACAGTTAAAAATATCCACAGAGATGAGTTTCCTTCTTTGATGTTTAGTTCCCCTTAAAAGATATATTTCTCTACTTAACACAGCCAGGAACAAAGAACGAAAATTATTTCACCATCTACTTAACACTACTTTGCTGTCTTCCTGTCTGTGTATTATTCACCAACCAGGAAGCTATCATATGTCTCTTGCACTGCAGGAAAAGCAACCTGGGAATATATTTTCAATTATTTGTCCTGAATAGACAAGGAGGGAAAAAGCAGGCAGGAACCAGGCCTGATCTTGACATTTATAATACGCACATTCATAGCCTTACTCATGCTACTTCTTAACCAGGGTTGTAAGCTCTTTATAATAAAAAGGAACAAAGTAAATTTCTACCACACCAGCATCCTGATGTTAAAAGTGTGCTCTGTCTGTGTATGACTGACGTTCATTAGCGCTGTGCACTTTGAAATTGTTTCACTAAATGCTGCATCTCTATTTTGAGCTTAAATGGGAGAAATATTAACTAGAAGATTTACAAGAGTACTTATTCCAAATTATGTCTTGTTTTAAAAGTGAGAAATTGTCAATAAGTGCATCTTGGTAAGTACTGTTGAATATTTGTGCATATTTCTTAAAAGAAAGGTGTTTTAAATTAATATGTTCTTTCTGAAAATGTCATTACTGGTAAAAAGTCACTGCTTTTATGGTAACCTCTTCTTTTGAGTAGGTTCAATAATTAGCGCCACATAGAATTGACTTTGTTTTGAAATAATGAGGAGAAATAATGACTCATAGATACTTACATGGACCAATAGTGGCTGCATTTAAGAATTAATAGTTTTTAGGGACAATGGCTCCAGGGAACACACAGTAAATCCTCTGCAACGGTCATGCTCCCCTTCGTGAATAATCTGCTTTTGCTGCTTGCCTAAATACGTAATTACTTGAAAGACCATTGTGACTTTTAAGAGACAATTATATCAAGGAAGTCCATAACATAATCGTTAAGGTTCTTGACCTGATAGAATGAATCTATTGTGTCAGTTCCCCAAATAGCACTTTTAGTGATGTTTTCAGGCAGAAACTCACTTTTGAAAAACTGGGAACAAGATAAACTGAAGAAGCTATTAATTGTCTAGAAATGGTAGGTGTGTTCACAGAATCCACCCTGGAATAAACCTTTCCATTGGTGAGACAGAGCATCACTCACAGATTAAAGGAGGAGAAAAGTTTGTTTAGAGATGCAGTTTTGGGAACTGCATCCCTAGTCATTGGGCCTACACAGATACAGGACCAAGACGTAGAAAGGGAACCATTCTGTGCCATGAACTCTGTCTCTGTCACTCAGGGCACACAGTGGTAAATGAGAGTCCCAAAGGGCTTGCTCACTCACACCCTTAGGACTCTCTCTGTAGGCCAAACAGCCTCTTTGTCTTTGGCTGGCTCTCTCCACAGGGCATGTCATCCCATAGAAGATGCTTCTGCAGCTACCCAGAGTCTCTGCTATCAGAGGCTCCTTCCAGACCTTCCTTTGAATTCTGATTAGAATCTTTCTTGATCTCACACCTCTTGTTTTCTGCATGGTAATAAAACCAGTATCACTGGGCAATGCCAAAGTCTGTTGTCACCACTAACACAGTAGACAGGTCCCCTACTACGACTTAGGATGAGCTCACCAAAACAATTCTGGTGCACAGGTGGGAAGCAGAAAGCTAAGGGAATTTCTAAGCGTGGAGCGATACCCTTCCTGGTCATGCCCCAACTGCAGAATCTTTAACCATCCTAGAGTATGTACATAATCTAGTCACATAAAAAACCCGCATGTGAGCATGTGTAGCTTTTGAAGGACATCCTAAATCTAAACTTTAACATTACACACTGTTGTCCAAAATGTCATACTCATTTCTTTATATAATATGCATTCAGCCCATCTATAAATGCCACTAAAGCTTTAATAATTCTAGAAATGCTGAAAAGTCTAAAGCCAAAGTCTGCTCTGAAAATAAGCAAACAAAAAAGTCTGATCTGAGACTCAAGGCAAACTCTTAACTATGTGACCCTGTAAAAATATATATAAAAAAGAATGTTCATTGCTTGCAACATAAATCATCAGAGGATAAACATTTTGATTTCCAATGAAAGAAATGAAGGATAGAAATGAGTCAGACCAGAGCAGGACGAAATCCAACAGGAGAAACACTAAATCCTATAGTTCAATGCCTAGCACTGGTAGTAGTAAGTTGTAGCTAGCTATAGCTTCAGAACAGTTGGGTGCATTGGATATGGTGGTCTACACCTGTAACCTCAGCCTTCTGGAGGCTGAGGCAGGAAGACTGCTACAACTTTGAGCCTAGCTTGGAGAACAAAGTGAGTTCAAGCCAGCCTGAACTGCATAGTAAAACCATGACTCAAAAAGGTGAGGAAAATGGTTGCGGATCCCAGCACTATGACATTTCCAGGCTCAGGATTGCTGTGGCCTCTCTCCTGTGGTAGCGCGGTTCACTGCCCCTGGATTTAGTTAACAGATAACACACTTCCTGGTTCTGCAACTTGCTAGAGTCTCTACTGCACTTTTGGAATTATTCTCACAATTTCACTTCTTTTTTCAGAGGACCACAACCTTTCCTCCAAGGTCTTCTGAAACCCAGGTGGAAGACTTTATGACCCCACATCATTGCTTTCTGCATGCCCACAGAACCCACACTATGAGAGTAAAACACTAAGGACTGTTTCTGGTTATAGTGGTAGCAATAATGTAAGCATTTCACATTTGTTTTTCTTTCTTTTCTTTTCTTTTCTTTTCTTTTTTTTTTTTTTTTTGTCTTTTTGAGGCAGGGTCTCACTATGTGGTTGAGGCTGGCCTTGAGCTCACTTTTGTACCCCAGGCTGGTCTCGAACTCACACCAATCCTCCTGTCTCAGCCTCCCGATTGCTAGGATTACAGGCGTGAGCCACCACGCCCGGCTCACATTTGTTTTTCTTTGTTCTACCTTTGCCTTTAGACTTTACACTATGAATCAAGATAAAAGAAGAACAAGTGCCCATTGTACAACCTGAAAGTAGGGCTATCTTGAAATTTCCCTATCATATGAATTATTCTACTGCCATAATCTCAATCCACTACAAAATACGAATGCATAGGCAAAATATAGCCACATTTTCTACCAGCGTATGACCTGTAGACCAAAGGTCAAGAGGCCTTGTTTCCTAGTAGTCAGCCCGACATGGAGAGTTGATCCCAAACACTGTCCCTCAAAGGTCTCAAGTCACCCTGCTGGGCTGGGTGCCCCATCTCAATTCTGCCGTATTCCTCCCTCATGGCTCCATCCAGGGCTGAGACAGGACCCAGGGGGTAGGGAGTGACAGTCCTGTTCCTTCTAGCTGAGGCCAAACCTAAGGTGATGACCCTGACCACTTTAGCTCAGGGAGAAGGAACCAGTTCTCTCTCTCTCTCTCTCTCTCTCTCTCTCTCTCTCTCTCTCTCTCACACACACACACACACACACACTCACACACCCAGGGCACTTGGCCCCAGGCTGCAGGCCAACAGCATCCACTGTCCCTCTAGGTACCTTAGTGTCCCCAGCCAGGCTGGGGAGAGGCCTGCATGGGGGGCCAACAAGGAGCACCCAACACAGCTGGCACCTTAACCTTTGGTCTAAGGCCAGAGTCTTCCCAGCCACTGTCCCAGTGTAGTTGCCTTAAAAATTGGAGAGGAATCTAGCATTTGCATTTAACAAAATATTTAAATCTGAAGGAAAGTATGTACATGATCTGTCACTTTGTGTAAAGATAGCAAAAAGAAGTGGGTTAAGTAGTTTATTAAATGTTTTTCCTTCTGGTAGTCAGAATAAAGTGACTCTGTTTAATGCAGCGGTTCTCAACAGGTGGGTCGTGACCCCAGGGAGGTCGAACGACCAAAACACAGATGTTGCCTAAAGCCATTAGAAAATACATATTTAAACTCATGCTATGCCATGGTGAAATGTTATTTATTGGACTTAGTAATAAATATTTCTCAACATATAATCAAATATTGTTTTTGTGATTAATCACTATGTTTAAATTATGTTTGATGTGTAGCAATGAGAATTCATAATGCATAGCAGGTATTTACATTCTGAATCATAACTGTAGCAAAATTACAGCTTCGAAGTAGCCACCAATATTATCTTTTGGTTTGGGATCACCGCAACATAAGGAACTGTATTGTGGGGTTGTGGCATTAGCAAGATTGAGAACCACTGGTAAACTAAAGAAAAAAAAAAAAAAAAAAGAAGAAGAAGAAAAGAGGCCTTGTTCCCCAACTGAACCATTCTTAGTATGTCCTCATTCCTACGTCCGCTGAACTTAGAGCAGAATAACCTACCAGGCTCTGTATTCTGATGCTTCTCATTCACCAAATCTTTCTAGAATCCTCCAGAAGAACAGTTGCAAAGGCTTCCAAGCTACCTCGTGAGTTATAGGCACAATCTCATTTCTCTGATAATTCTCTGCATTGTTCAGCTTTCCCGTCACTGATTATAACACCCGACATCCACAGTTGAAGGCAGGAGTGACTTAATTTGCCTCAGAGTCTCAGGGATCCAGTGCATAGCTGGGATGTTCCAAGGCAAACCCATCACAGTGACGGGGCATGGTAGAGCAAAGACTGGTCAAGACAGCTGAAAACAGAGCAAGGAACAAAGTCAGAGAGGAATTATCTAGCCAGTACATGTTGTACTTAAAATCATACTGTGCTAACTGACTCAGACACGCAGTTATGTTACTAAACCAATAATCTATCTATCTATCTATCTATCTATCTATCTATCTATCTATCTATCTATCTATCTATTGGCATCAGGAATCAAACTCAGGATCCCGCACTTGTCAGGCATGTGTTTGTGCCACTGATTTATCTCACCAGCGCCAAGCCAAATTCACCTTTATCAGCACAGTGAGACTGACCTATCAGTATTAACAGTCACAGATATGTAAGAAAGAAATATGCTTGCTTCTTATTAAAAGTCTATGTTTGAAAATTATGCTAGTTTTCTCCTTTGTGTTCCCCTTATATATAGTTGTAGCAACAATAGAAATTAAGGTTACTGAGAGAATAAAATCATGCTAATCAATTTATTTTTGAAGCGTAAAAACTATTTTAGAATTAATTTCTCACGTGGATGATGGATGATGGATAGATTTATAGACACAAGGATCAAACCAAGTATGTGCTTATCCTTTTTGAGACTTTTTAAAAATAACACGGGGGCTGACTGATTCTAGCTCTACACACTGCAGAAAGTTCAGGTTAAGTTTGAGTCCTATGTTTGCCAGGAAAATAAGTCAGGCTACAGTGTACTTAGCTTTGCGAAGTATGCACATATTTGTGCGTTTATGTTTGGTAAGAGATGATAACTCTGGAAATTATCTAAACATGGATTTCCTGCCAAATTTTGATAAAATTTCTGTATGTTTTAATAATTAAATTTTATTAAACTGCTGTGAACTTATATTGAATGTTATCTGCTTATTAAATTATTTTCTATAAACATTCTGATTATTTGCATAATTGTTTTATTAGTCTGATATATCATGTGGTACACAATCGACAATCTAAATCCATATTCACAATCCCATCTCTCTCTTTACGTAGTATGTAGCCCAGAGTATAAAGCAGCCCTTCATACCTGTGGGTTATATAGTCTCAGCTTGTGTATCTGTAGGTTCAAGCATCCTCAGATAGAAAATAAATATATATCTTTTCTTTCTTTTTTTTTGCCTTTTTGAGACAGGGTCTCGCTATGTGGTTGAGGCTGGCCTTGAGCTCACTTTTGTAGCCCAGGCTGGTCTCGAGCTCGCACCAATCCTCCTGTTTCAGCCTCCTGAGTGCTAGGATTATAGGCGTGAGCCACCACGCCCGGCAATAAATATGTATCTTAAAGTGCTGTGTTTATGCTGACAACTATTTAAGGATAAATATAGATGCATGGCCTATCCCTTATTTATTTATTTATTTATTTATTTATTTATTTATTTATATTTTAAACAGGGTCTACAGAGTCTACAGGGTCTCACTATGAATATTGGACCCATAGTGATTCACCTGTTTTTAGTATCCCAGGTCCTGGGATTCCAGACATGCATGCACCACAATGCCCAGGCTGGGGGCAAGGCCAGATTGGCATGTTGGGGATCAGACCCCAGGGACCGGCAGGATGGCTCAGTGGTCTAAAGCTCCTGCTTAGGAAAGTTTAGGCAGCTGCAGGGACTGCGGTTCGATCCCTGGCACCACATGCTGTGCCAACCCTGACCTCAGGGCAGTCTGAAGCGGCCATAAAAATGAATAAATAAACAAAGAAAAGTTCTGAAACAAGAAACAAAATAAAATAAAATAAAAATTCTTTGAAAAAAAAAGAAATAAAGTTAACAGATGCTGTAGGGGTGATATAGAAATATGGTGTGTGCATGTGAGTACATGTGTGTATGTATGTGCGTATGTGTGCAGTACAAGGGCCTGTACTCAGACCTGCACACTGAAATACATCCCTGGCTTCTTTATTTTATTTTTTATTTGAGACTTGAGTTCAGTAGTTAGTAAAATTGCTCAGCCTGGACTCTAATTTGGATCTTACTACCTTAGTCAAGTGTTTGAGTGACAAGCACAGTCCACTATGCTAGGCTTGCAATGTGAATTATCATACCCTGCTGGTAGACATGCAAATTGTTCTACTTAGGATGGATGAAAAACAGGGAAATTCGCTCAAAATTAGTAATGGAATTATTACACCGACGTAGAATATATCATTTTGAAGAGCAAAATCTCCCACACTGCTAATTAATTTTATAGGTCCCCAAATAAGTTTTGCCTTTAGAGCAACACAGTATAGAGAAAATGTTTTTAAGCTTAAAAAGTTTTTTTTCATGAAAAATTTTTCATGAAAAATTGTATATGATTCCTTTTTCAAATCTATTAAAAGCAAAATGATTAATTGTATCCAAGAGCTCTCTGCAGTGCTGCATGCTCCATCTAGTGGCATAATTCAGGGCTGGTAACACTCATTACACTAAATATAATGCATAGTTTTCCTCATGCATCCAGGGAGTTGTGTTCTTTAAGCAAAGGGGGTGAAGATAGAGACTACTATTTCACTACACATGAGATTCACCTATCCTTTCCTGCTAAGTGTTGGTTACAGTATGCTAATGCTCTTCATTCAGAAAACTGTCATGTAATTTTACTTAACTTTTCATTACAGTGATGGTCCTACTAGATCCAGGAAATAATTCGTACGACAGAGTTGTATTTTCATAAATACTATTTATACATAATTAAAATGTCATAAGATTTAATCCACACCACAGGCCACACTGGCCCCATTCCCGGGCACGCTCTACCAGCTACCTAGACCATGCCTGGGGGCTCATGTCTGTAATCCTGGAACTGAGGAGGCTGAGGTAGGAGGATCACTCGGAGTTCGTGCTGTGTGGTGAGACCCTGTACCAGATACACGAAAACTAATAATAACAACAATCCCAATATTTTACAATAGACATTTTAAACATAATTTGAAGCTCAATGACAAGTAAATATCTTAATACAAGTAACCAAGATATACATAGTTTAGAATCCGTGAGTTACTTTTACATAAAGCCTTTTCTGACAGTATTTGGAAAGTGTAAAAAGGAGGAAGAGCAGAAAAAAAGAAGAGCAGGAGAGAAACAGGAAAAAAAATGCTCTGATGTCCGTAGAGAATAAAAATGTTTTGAAGGGGCTGGGGAGATAGCTCCATGGCACAAGTGGCTGCCTGGTAAGTGCAAGGTCATGAGTTTGAACCCTGGTCCCGCCAAAATCAAAACAAAAATAAAAACAAAGAAAAAAAAAACCTTCGATCTGGAGAAAAGCCTACAAATTGTCTAGTACTGATAAAATCACTCTGTTTAGAATTTAAGCACTTCTGTAATTCTTCCAGAATAAAATGGCAAAATTGATATTATTTGGTTTCTGTTTGAAATATCATTATTAGAATCACCATACAGGTAGTGACCTCATGAAAGAAAAATTAACTGTTACCTTCAAAGTATGGCTACATTTTTCAATTTACAGTATTATGAATGGAAAGAAAAAAATGTAAATGAAATTATGTAATTATTTTCTGATCTAAAGAAAGTTAGAAATAGGGAATGATCATAATTTCATAATAAACTGTCACAACTGGAAACTGTATGATCTCTTCATAAATAATCTATGGGTAGATTTCATGTTAAAGTTCAGGAAAGATATAATCACTTTTACTTTCAGGGAAACATTCAGATAGGATTATTCTTTTCTATTTTATTTCGATTTTTTAACAGAATACAAAATGGTAAAATGAAAAACAGGAAGCATACGCAATCTCACTGAACAACGTAATAGGATTTTGATGTTGCTATACTCAGCAACATACTGTATTGCACAATGCTATCTTCACTTTAGTTACTTAGAGTACCAGAAATAAACATGCAAAATTGTTTAAAGAAATGTTATGGTAAATTTCAAAAAATTGTGAGCATTAACTACTCCTATGAAGAGCTCAGCTGAAATTAGCATCACGGTAATCCAAGCTATCATGCATGTATACATAAATATATTTACCCTTCTTTCTTTTGTTCTTTTCTGATCCCAGTTTTTCTTTCCCATTAAACAGATTTTTTTTTTATCTTGGGGTTGACTATAATCATGTACATTGCTTTCTCCCCAGAAATGTGATCAGAATTTATATATATATATATATATATATATATATATATATATATATATATTTACTAGAAGTTATTGTATGTCAAATAAGTAAATCAAAGATTTGATTGTGGTATGGAGAGCCCATTCCAAATGATCATTACATAGGGAAAGGAGCATAGGAATAGGTTGAGAAAAGTTATTGCCACATTGAAGATATTCATTCCACAAGATCTGAAAGTCCTCAAAGGAAGAACTGTGACTTTTCCTTGTTCTTGTTTCTTTCTTTCTTCTTCTTCTTTCCTGTACAGGAGAACACAAGGCTGGAAACGATCAAGCACAGTGAAATGAGATGTTCTCAAATGGCATCAATGGATAATAGACCCAGTACTGCTTTACACAGCAGTCAGCGCACTGCTCCCAGGAGTCTGTATTGTGGCCCTCGTCCTAAGTCCAAAAACCTGCAAAAAGGTGAGATTCTTAGTGACAGTGGCATCAAGGAACCCAACTCAGGAGATGGCAATGCCTATTTTCCAGAAGTGCAAAGATCAGGTGAAATTCAGATTTGTCAGAGCCTCTAATTACCTGTGTCATGGTAACTCAGAAACTTCCATTATGACAGCAGCTCTTCAAGACTGAGACTGTCTGATGGGCTGAAGTCATCCCTACGGAAGAAGCCCAGAGTTGGCCTTCCAGGCCATGTGCGAATACTTAAGTAATGGTGTAATATACTTTGCTGTTCAAAGCCAGTGAATTTTTGGAACTCTATGGATACCTGTTTTGTGGAATGTGGCATCATCTAACTTCTGGTGTTTAACTGTTGAAGGTGCCCTGCAGGACCACGTGTTCAAAGCTCGGTCTTCATCCTGTGAAGCTACTGGAAAGTGTAGGAATGTTCAGGAGGTGGGATCTGTGGAATGACAATGGATCACCGAGGCACAGAACCTACCTAGGAGGAGCTACTGGGACTCTGGACTCTCCTCTCCCCTTTTGCCTAAAACTTGGCTGCCACTATGTGAATGGCATTGTTCTGCCAAAGCTTCTTGTTTCAATGTCCTGAGCTGCCACAAATACAATGCACCAGGCAATAGATAGAAATCTCAAAAATCAAAAAGACAAATTAGCCCTGTCCTTACAAATTTAGTCTCTCAGGTATTTTGTCAGTCTCAGGAATTGTGAAAGATGACCAGCCCACAAACTGATCCATTCTTTCCAGATTTTTTCAAACACAAAGACTTCTCACGTGGTATTATGACTGCTATTACAGTAATTACTTCATATTTATTACTTGATTGGTCATTGTATAGAACCTTATTCTCTGATTGAAAAGAAACTGTAAATTTAAAAATGTAGCAGCTTATACAACCCAAAAATATTAAATATATATTAATAAATGAAAGCAATAGTATCCAAGCAACTATACTTGTTGTAACCTCATTGGTTTGTTGTTGGCAGCTGAATTACATAGAAATACTAAAAAAAAATTTTAAAAGATAAAATTTAGAATATCAACAATTGATGGAAAAAATGAATTGATTTATTAATGAGTTCATGTGCTGGTATGAGGTGGGATTTGACCAGAAGGATTATTCATAGACAACTTGGTTTAGGATTCTAGTCCCTGTGTCCTACCTTATCTTTCTAATTCCTACCTGCAATGAAATAATACATCTTTCCTTGCCTATACTCATGATATTGCAGCCAGAGTCCCCCCATATGTTCATGGCCTAAAATCCCCAGAACGTATGAGGCCTGAGGCTCTTCCTTTAAATGAGGCACACAACCCCTCAACAGCTACCTGATGCAAGAAATTGGTACAGGGAGTAAGGTCAATATTGTGACGACACGTGTCCATGCGGTTGAGAAGCCTTTGCAAGTAGTTTGTTCAGGGACAGCAAAGCGAGCCACAGAATGCTTTGAAGTAGAGCTTGATGGGTGATGCGAGGTGGAGATCAAAAGACCCCGAGATTGATGGGTATGATGATGGTCGAGTCCAGGCCCAGGAGACCTCTTCTGAGAGCAAGCATGCTATTGGGAACAATAGCATGTTACTGTCCTGGAGGGGACTCATCTGTATCTTACCCACATCCCAAGACTTTCCAAGAGACTGAGTTTTGGGTGGCAAACTAATTAATATAGGAGAATCAATTTCAAGACCGCCTAACATTCAAGCTGTTACCTAGATAATGCTGGAGCTTTTAGCCATGTTCATAGTGAGAGGCTAAACTATATGCTAATGAGAGGGTGATGCCTGATGGCGTGAGAGAAAGGCAAAGGTGCAGGGGAGACCTCAAGAGGTTGTAGCTTCCAGGATGTAGAACATTTCCTGAGAAACATCACCAGCAGTGACATCACCATAGTCACAGCAAGAGAGAGGGAGCCTGGTGGTAGTAGAGCAAAGACCGTGCAGTTGCCCAAGCCCTCTGGGGTTCACACATCACCACGGGCTGCCCCTGGCGCCGGAAGTGGAGCTGCAGGACTTAATGTCTGCCCCACTGCTTTTCAGGCTTGCTCTGCTGTCATCCTTGTCCTTTTCTTTCTCTCATTACAAATGTGAATCATTGAAACTATTCAATTGGGTGTTTTGTTTAACTTATGTTTTGTGGTGTGCACAACTTAGCATTTGCCTTGAGTCTCAGAGAGTCTCAACTTGAACTTTTGAGTGATGTTGCAACTCTTAAGACTCTGGGCAGTCTTAATGATTCGCTCGGTGCATCTCACACACTGACAGAGACATAAGTCCTTGGAGTCCAGGCACAGAATATTATGTTCTAGGTATAAGATGTCCCCCAAGTTCTCATGATTTGTCCAGAGGTACAGCTTTGGAAAGGTGGCATTTAACCTCAGGTCATGGGGTGCTGTATTCATAAGTTGAATACTTTATTCGTGAGTTCATGTAGTATTAGAAGTTAGCGTCTTGGGGTAGGATATACTCGGAGGACAGCCAGGAAGGCTGTGTTCTTTCTGGAAGCTTCTCTCTTCTCTCTGTGTACTCCCTGGGTTCCACAGTGTGTGCAGGCTTTTCTGCTACACTGCTGCACAAGTTGTTTTCTGCTTTGGAGCCCCAGGGTTATGGATTGAAATTCTCAAACCAGGAGCTAAATTAAGCCTCCTCTGCTCTAACTGGTGAGTATCAAGCATTTCATCCTAGCAGGGGAAAAGCTGACTTATATATAGAAAAATCACTAATCATTTCCCTTGTCATGCCAGCCCCACCCCCAGGGCATGCTGAGATGGCAATTGAGACTGGGTGTGCTGGCCTGAGCTCTTAGGAGGCTGTAAACAGATGGATCACTGTGAGTCCTATCTAGTAGTGAGACCTTGAACACCCTGTATATCCTTCTCTAAAAATAGAAAAGAAATAAAAAATAAAAAAATAATTTCCTTATAAGTAGCAAAGCATTTGTATTGAACATATCAAAACAACAGTTGGTATCTTGATTAGTGAATGTTTTTTGGTTTGTTTGCAAACAGAAGTAGTTTGGCAAAGTTTTGTTTTTGTTCACAAACTGTTCATCAGGTGACAAACAGCAACAGCCACCTTTCTTCCTGCAAACACTAACATGATCATCTTTTCCAAAACTATAAAACAAATTAAGTTAAAAAAATTTAAAAAAATAAATAAAACAAATTAAGTTCCTAAAGTGAGACATCATTGTATGTGTTTGAATTCCACTAGTGAATTAAAAGTTAATTCAATGATTTAAATATAAAGATTATTATTAATATGGTAGGCAAATAATATAAATAATAAAGGTAAATGTTTATTAAATTTTATCTTGCTACATATTTGCCAATAAGCTTTTCCCATAAAGTTAGAGATAGAGATGATAAAGATAGATAGCTAGATAGATAGATAGATAGATAGATAGATAGATAGATAGAGACAGAGGCAGAGACAGGGAGAGGGAGAGGGAGAAGGAGAGGGAGAAGGACAGAGACAGAGACAGAGAGTGAGGCAGAGTGGTAGAGATTTGCACATATATTTGCAAATGCAGTTATATATAACTAATACTAAAATTAAAATTATACTAATTTGAATAATAAGAAAGTCAAAAGTAAGTGCTCTGATTATTACAATAGTATATATAGTATATATATATATATATATACATATATGTATATATGTATATATATATATATATATATATATATATATATATATAATGCTTCATGTTCATGAGATAGGGATGTAGAGAATGAAGATATCTGGCACAATTAGTCATAAATCTCAGATCTACATTTTTGTATGATAATTTTCTTACCCAAAGATACACTCAAAATGTACATTTCCATTAGTGAAGCAGCTAAATATTTGTGAAATGAACTGTGTCTGATCATAATACAAATTATTTCTTGTATTTGTGTTAATGCAATCCAAGAACTCTAGTATGAATTGTCCTTCGATGATAAAGTACAAATGTTCTAAGATTGTGATTTTTGTGCATTTCTTTCTGTTTTGGAGTTCTGAGGCAGGATCTTGCTCTTTAGCTTAGGATGGCCTTGAACTCACCGTGACCATCCTGTGCCAGCCTCACTAGTTCTGGGATTACAGACATATGCCACCATGCCTGGATGTGATATATTTCAAATAACAGTAAACTTATGAGTAATGGTGTATGTGAAATAAGAGTAAGATAATAAGATAATCTAAATTGATTGAAAGACAATAAATACTTTTAAAAAGATGCTTAAATCACATTTAATTTGAATAGACCATTATATTAATAACCTGGCCTTGATGAGGAATTATAACATGCATTTTCAATAAAAAGAGATATCTGGGTCTTTTTTGTTTGTTTGTTTGTTTCTTTTTTTTTTTTTTTTTTTGCAGGACCGAGGTTCAAACTCACAACCTTGCACTTGCCCAGCAGGCGCTTGTGCCTTGGAGCTATCTCCCCAGCCCCTATCTGGGTCTTATGTAGTTATAATTTCTTTAATGAATAAGAGAAGTGACTTGCAAAATTTGTTTCTAGAATTATGGACAAGGGCAGTTTATTTACTTATTCTAATCTTTTTTTGATTGACTGATTTGCTACAGGGTCTCATCACATAGTTCAGACTTCCAGTGATCCTCCTGTCTCAATCTCCCCAGCACTGGAATTACAGGCACGTGCCACCACCCAGTTTCGGTGGCGGGTATGGCTCACCCAGTATTCTAGGGCTGTACAACAAGGGGTGCCGGGATGGAACTGGGGACCTTGAACTTGTTAAGAGGGTGCTTAGACTGCTGAGCTATCTCCCCAGCCCCCAAGTACTATTTCTTATGAATGATGACATTTTCAGTGGAAAGTTATCAAGTCCTTGCGGAGATTTAAAAAAGAACTTTAATTTCATTAATTATGCACATCAATTAAAAAATTTAATGGTTTAGATCTGCCAAGTAAGACATAGTTCACACCATTATTTTTAGAACAGCATTCAGAAAACACCCTAAACAGCACAGTTAGTATTACACTGATTTTGGAATATCTGCTCTATCAATGGAGAAAAGTAGAAACATCCCCCAAGGCCAATATAGAAGAAAATCTTCCTCCCTGTCAACTTGTGGAACAGAGCTATGACAGACCCTGGATCTCAGTATTTTTCTCACAATTAATTACATTTTCTGGTGACTAAATTGGCCATAAATGAATGTAATGAAATTGATTCCTATTTTCTAACAGAGCAATTAAGAGTACCCTAAAAGAATTTCTTTCAGGATTTAGTGGCTAATGCAGGCTATCATTTATCACTCCAGTGTGAGGTCCATTTTCCACCATATATTCTGACTCATTTTGACTGGGCAGAGAGCTTATTCACCTCAGGCCAGACATCTCAGGCTTTCTCTTCTGGAATTACACAAGAATCACATAAGAATAGTGATTCCGTAATTTCATGCAAATAGGAAGTACTTCTCAGACACATAGAAGGAGTTGACAAAACCCCTTACATGCCACGTGCCTTACAGCTGAAGTTTTGCAAATGACCACTCTGGAAACAAAACTAGGGTTCACAAGGATTCTAAATTCACCATCTTCTTCAATAATTTGTATTATAAAGGTCAAGCTATCTCATATGTGTATTGAGAGAAATCCTAACCTTCCAAAGCTTTGATATTTCAATTCTTTTTAGTAAAAGACTTAGAAATGGCTGGTCTGTCATTGAGACTACTAAACATGTATCATTAGCCTGTGTAAAATTATGACTATCTAAAGTCAGACTTGACCAATCACAAATTTAGACAAGTAACAGGTCATTTCTAAATAGTCAATATTTATAGATTCTGTTCAATGCATTCCAAATCATTTTAAGTATCATAATACCTTGTTCAAAATATTAACTTCAGTCACCTTCTCAAATAATTAGAAAACTTGATTCTTGCTAGACAACACTATGGATTACTCTCACCAAGGTGGTCAGAATTCATCAATAGATTTTTACCCAGGTGTGTCTAAGTTTTTGAATGTGTAACTCAAATTTCATTGTGACATGCCCCATGCCTGAACTTGTTGCTTTCTACAAAGATTCCTCTTTTAAAATATTTCATGGTTTCTATTGCCTCATACTTATAGTACCGTTTTCTGTATATCTGCATGCAGAGACAATTATAAGGTGGATATTTCTGAGTTAAGCAAACGTGAGATTGTGAAGAATTAATGCTTTCTGAATTCTCATCAAAATGGATATGTAGAATCTTGCACATTCAAATAAATCAGGATGGGATAAAATTAGTAATTATCCATATAAGCAGAGCAGTTGGCAATTGTATTCATTACCCAATACCTTAAGGATCTGAGTCAAAGAGAAACTGCACTACCCTGTGTTAAAGAGACCGAGTTGAGAGATGTTGCGAATTTGTAGCAACAACACAACAACAACAACAGCAAGAAAATGTGGCAAAATGATTTTTGAGACAGTGTTTGTGCTAATGTGGAGTTTTCCAGTCTCAACAAAGTTCTTAGCGAAAGCAGTGCCTGCATATTCACTTGAGATTTTAGCTGGACAATAGCTGTTTCCTGGTCTACAGGCAAGACAGAAGTATCAGCTGAGGGCTGAGGGTCTGGAATGCTAAAAAATATCAGTGAACTCAGATATTCTAGGGGCGCTCCTCGTGTTTTTCTCATATATTTTTTAGTTCAACAGACTAGCAGAAAGATAGCAGGTTGCTTATTGAAGCATAATAAATCTATGGTTCTTCCAAAGGATTCTAATGAAAATTTTCTCTGGAAATGTTAGTGTCTGTAGTAAAACACATTTACTTCAACACTTAATAGTCTACATATTGTTGGAAATATGAGGGTTTTCATGACAACGCAGTAGAACGTTAGTCAGTGTAATTTTTTTCTACATAACGCAGTATTCTCTTCCTGTTTTTTTTTTTTTTCAAATCCATGAAAAATCCACAGTCGGCACTGAAATAGCCTAAGGTAGGTCTAAAATTCATACTCTGGAGTTAGAGAAGACGTTAACATAACTTATTTCGTTCAGTGAGATTTCAGCACTGCTGTCCTTACTCTGCTTGTTCTTCCCAAAGTGAGTTCTTCGCTCCACCGTTGTATGTTACATGCACACCACCAGGCTGCAGTTAGGGCCCTGAGGAATTCTCTCTTGGCTTGGCACAAAAATAAGATGAAATGCTTAGAAAGCATTTGGAAGAAATTCGGACATATCCAAGTTGAGCATAAAATAATTCAGTTTAACGTATACGGTTTAGACAGGCTGAAGAATTAGGTCACAGCAAGAAGGATCACAAAACAATATATGCTTATAAAAGCATTTCATGAAGTAAATGCTTGAGAAATCAGTTGCCAATAAGCAATTCCCCTTTTACCAAGGAAAAATAGACAGGGTAAGTAGATAAATCGATACTATGACAGCCATAGCCTATCACTTCATTTCAATACAAGAAATATCACAGGATTCCCAATATTATTTTGTGTATTTTTCTGACATGATTATTTCCACTTACAGAAACAGTGAAAATCTGTATTTTGACCAAATACAGCATATACTGTGCACCATAATTTATAGTTTCCCTTAAATAATTAAATATAAATATTGAATGAGCTAAATAGGCACATACATTCCCTAATATTCCAATCTCTTTCTTTCTTTCTTTCTTTCTTTCTTTCTTTCTTTCTTTCTTTCTTTCTTTCTTTCTTTCTTTCTTTCTTTCTTTCTTTCTATCTTCCTTCCTTCCTTCCTTTTTTCCTTCCTTCCTTCCTTCCTTCCTTCCTTCCTTTCTTTTCTTTTCTTTTTTTTTTTTGACCAGGGATTGAACTGAGATTCTTGTGTTTGCTAGGAAGCATTTATTCTACTGAGCTATCTCCCCAGCTTCTTAATCTTTTTTTAAAAGAAAAATTAGAATTTTATTTGTTCAGTTGCACAAATCCTTACTAAAAGTGCATTTTAAAAATAAGGAATGCAAAACTGCCTATAATTCATTTTAGGGAGCCAGGGATACAGCTCTTTGGCAAGCACGAGACCCTGAGTTTGATTCCCTATACCACCAAAAAGGGCACATCTCATAATTTATGTTAAAATTCTAATTATCCCTCTATCATTCTTTTTATCCTGCCTACTCTGGCAGGAAGAAAAATGATATAAGGATGTGGAATGGCTTCTGAGAAAGAAAAATATAGGTTTGTGCGAAGTATTTAAAGACACTTAAATTTCCCTGGTAGACTTTTATACAGTACAAAGTCATTAAAGAGTAGACGTATTGTTAAGTTGCTTTGCAAAGTTAATTGTGAATTTGCTGTATTGTACTGAAAGTTAGATTTTTGAGAAATATTGTTGATTTCAATGGACATATTTCTTCAAAACTTCCTATAGTTCTATGGTTAAATCCCAGAACCCTAAAATAAACTGGGTAAGTTCAAATGTGATTTCAATCATAATGTATACGTTATCCAATTTTATACCTTTGTATCTTAATTTTTTTTTTAGTCAATGTATTAATCTCTATCTCAGAATGACCTGGTCTCCATGTTCCAGGGATCCAGTCTGCCTAAGCACCAACCCAACCCCTGGGGTTTTTCATAACCACAGTACCTGGGCTCCTAGACTCTAGTTTGACCCTTACAGATAAAGATTCCCGGTCCGTCGGGGACCGGGACAGTCCTGCAGCCCCCGCTTCTGTCTGGCCCTACTGCCTGCTCTGCACCTTCTGACCTCACATAGCAGGTGGGAACTTGCAAGTGCAGGCTCCAGGGCCACCTTGGAGATCCATCTCCATCCATCGGTCTATCAAAACCCAGCATCCAGACTTGCCTCAGCCCTGAGCCCCACTCTGTGATTCTGTGTTACTATTGTCTGTGTCTCACAGGTTCTGGGATATCCTCAAGCCTCATGTTTTCTCACGTAGCCTCTATGTTGGCACTTACATGCCAAACCACCAAGCTGGCACTAGCACGCAACACTTTCAGGCCAGAATCCATAGACTCAGGCTCTGGGAGTGTCGCAGTGCCTTTAGGTATCAAGTTATTGGTTGATGCCACAAATGTCAGATCAGGCCTCCAGTACCCATGTCCCATGCAAGCTATAGAATCAGGTGATTTCTATGCTCCAGATAAAATCACAATGGTCAAGCTCTAAAACCACACGTGCAGATCCAAACTCCAGTCCACCATCTGTGATCACATCCCTTGGTCCATCCTAAAGGTTGTAGCTATGTTCCCTCCCAAACATTTGGACAGCTACCACAGCCTGGTTCTGCTTGTCCCAGTAGAACTAAGTCACAGCTCCATTTCAAAAGAAAATACATTGTGTTTCGTATTATACCTTAACATATTTGTTTAATATGAAAATAAGGTATTAAGAGGTTTTTCCAAGAAAGAAAAGAAGGAAGGAAGGGAGAGAAAGAGAGAGGAAGAGGAACAGAATTGCAAATAGATACAGTTTTTTTTGTTGTTGTTGTTTTTCTTTTCTTTTCTTTTTTTTTTTTTTACAGTGAGCCGCATACAGTAGTGAATTTGTTACTTTGGTAAGCTTAATTTTTGCTCCTAAACACCCATCACAAATGTGCTAATTGCAGAAAAATAATGAGGCACTCGGGGGCCACAGAACTGGCAAGAAGTCACAAGCATTCATGCCAGCAGTTCTCAGCACATGTCCTGCAAAGCTCCAGGGCTGCTCCTGGACCTGAGTTCATCTGGGCGAGAATTTTTACTTTTGCACTTGATTATATGCACACTTGCCACACTGCACTGCCAGATGATATATTCAAACCGATGGCTTTGGGATGGAGTATTTTGCAATACCTATCTGTATCTACATGTGAGCATGTCATACTGTGTTGACATGAAGATCACATGTTCCACAGAATATGAAAGAGAGGTGATATTTGAACATTGCATACAGTTGTGTATAAGGAGCAAAAAAAGCATAACGTGAGATGTAGAAAACTGCCACAGTAAATCGCCTTCCAGCTGCGCGTCTCTCAAGACTAGGTAAGTATTTATGAACATAGTAATATTGTTTTTAATATAAATCTGTAAATTGAGAGACCTCAGATGATTATAAAATATATAGTGTACAAATTTTGATAGATCATGAGACAAAAATTACTCAGGAATGTACCCCAAGGTAGTAAAATTAATTCACTACAAATGAGCCCATTGCATTTGTAAATTAGAAAATATACATCTTTTGAAAGTTTCTGTGAAATTTTACAAAGTTCCTTACAGATTTCTTCATAATGGAATTCTATAAAAATATCAAGCAAGCAGTGCTCTACTAGAATTCTAATCAGATTTAGTCACTTTCAGAAGCAATCACGAAAGCATAAACTAGCAAGCTGTGTATGGATGAAATTATATTTTTAAACAATTCACGGTTCAAATAAAATTACATATTATAATGTGTTTTCTATCTGGGAGACTGAATAATGAGAGTTCTCCTCACTAAAAGTAGAGATAGCAAGTAACACAACACCTGAAAACAAATCTGTATTAGAAGAGAGAGGAGACTATGCCCCTGCTTAGGCTAGCACAGGGACTGCGGTTTGATCCCCAGAACCACGTGCCACGGCCCCTCTATGGGCATACGGAAGCAACAATCAAGTCTGGGTATGGTGGTGAGCACCTGTAACCCCAGTGCTGGGGAGGCTGAAAACGGGAGGTTCACTGTGAGCCTGAGCTGTGTAGTGAGACCTTGTACCAAATACAAGAGACAAGAGAGAGAGAGAGAGAGAGAGAGAGAGAGAGAGAGAGAGAGAGAGAGAGAGAGAGAGAAACAAGCAAAACTGCAATGCACGAGGGCTGGCCAAACAGCTTAACAGCTTAAAGCACCTGCAAACAGGTGCAGGGGCTGTGGCTTCGATCCTGCGTCAGCCATGCTGCCTCCATCCCCAGGGCACACTGAGACAGCAATTGAGAGGGGACATGGTGATGCATACCTGTAAAAAAAAGATTTAAGTAGAGGTAGAGATGGAGATGGTGAACAGAGATGGAGATAGGAGATAGATGGATAGGTGATAGGTAGAGAGATAGAGAGGAGAGAGGAGAGGAGAGAAAGACAGAGACAGAGACAGAATGACAGTGACAGTGACAGAGATGGACAAAAAAGGGGACTTGAAATAAAGAGGCATACATTTAGGTGGAGCCAGTGCTAAATAAAATCAAGAATGATGTAATTTTTTCCAATACTTGCATGCTGAAGAAAATAAATGCGTTATATTTTTCTGAACTATCTAATAATTTAAAAACAATGATAGAACTAAATTATTGCTCTTAATGCTTAAATTATGGCTAACTTCAAAAAACTTCAATATTTTCTGTCATCATATTTTTTTAATTTTTTAATTTTTATGTATTTAGTACAGGCTCCGCAAGGCCTCACTACACATATTGGACTCATAGTGATCCTCCTGTTTTCAGCCTCCCTAGTGCTGCGGGGATTATAGGCACACACCACCATGCCCAGCCTCAGTCACCATCTCAGCATGCCCCAGGGGTGCAGCTGGCATGGCACATTGTGGATTGAACCCTGGTCCCTGCTAGTCTGCTGAGCTGTCTGGCTGGCCCTCATCATAACTTTAGTAAGTTATTAAAAGATGAATCAGTTTGAGCAGCAGTTTGGAATAGAGACCATTTCAAACTTGCTAATAACTTTTTCATTAAAACAATGTTTTAGGGGCTGGGGAGATAGCTCCGTGGCACAAGTGCCTGCCTGGCAAGTGCAAGGTCATGAGTTCGAACCCTGTACTCCAAAAAACAACAACAACAGCAACACTATTTTGGGTTCAATAAACATGTAATTTCTCTCAAAATCAAAAGTATTGCTCATGGGAAACTCTCTAAGCTTTTGTAGTTTTATTTAATTTTTTCATGTTTTTACATTAACATGCTCCATCATCAAGCTATACTTTTGACTTGTTAGCCCTGCTTGGTTTCAATTTCTGAGTGTTTCTTTTTCATTAAAGCTAATACTCGGTTTTAACTCTACACGCTGTTGGGATTCACCATGCCGGGCTTCCATTCCGGGCACAGGCTCCTCCTCCCCGTTCTCAGCACGCTGTCTGCTCTCCAGTAGTATTTAGTAATATATTCAATATCGTTTGCTGTTGCTTTCATAACTGGAGATTGAACTTCTAGCTTTGTGCCACAGGCTCTCTACCACAGAGCCACAACGCCAGCTTCCTTTCCACTTTCTCTTTCTTTCTTTCTTTCTTTCTTTCTTTCTTTCTTTCTTTCTTTCTTTCTTTCTTTCTTTCTTTCTTTCTTTCTTTCTTTCTCTCTCTCTCTCTCTCTTTCTTTCCTTCTTTCTTTCTTCCTGTCTTTTTCTCTTACTCATTCTTTTTTTCATTCCTTTCTCTTTCTTCTCTCTTTTTTCTTCTTTCCTTTTATTCATCCTTCCTTCCTTCTTTCCTTCCTTCCCTCCTTCCCTCCCTCCCTCCCTCCCTCCCTCCCTCCTTTCCTCCCTCCCTCCCTCCCTCCTTCCTTTCTTCCTTCCTTCCGTCCTTCCTTCCTTCAGGCACTGGCTCAGTTTTGAAGGTGGAGCCTCGCTACTCAGAGCATCCCAAGTACCTGCCCCACACATGTCCCCTTTAAAAAAATAAACAGTCGCACTAAAATGCTAGGCTCCCCAGGCTGCGCTTAAAACTGAGGTTTCCCCTACTGTGCTGGATTAGGGCTCTGCACCTATGTGTGTCCCCTACTGTGCTGGATTAGGGTTCTGCACCTATGTGTGTCCAGCGTCATGACCCACTTCATTGCACCTTGAGGCACAACTGGCGAATCTGCCCAGGCATCCCTCGAACTCCCAGTCTTCCAGTCTGAGCTTCTCAAGTAGCTGGATTCGCAGGCACGCGCACTATGCCCCGCTGAAATATCATTTTATCATTCAGTGCCATTATCAGATGTATCTTATACATTGAGCATTTTATTTTGAACTTCAGAATGTTCTGAAATATTGTTTTGTTTTATTTTTTTATTTCTCTATCTGTCTGGTAGGCAGAATAATCCTCCTCTCCTTTCATGACGTCTAGTCCACAGTTTGTTACCCAAACCTATGAATATGTTACCTTAGCTGGCAAAATGGACTTAGCCAATGGATATAATAAAGGTCCTTTCGATGGGGAGATTATCCTAGGTAATATAGGCTGCCTCAAAACAGTCACACGTGTCCTTACAAATCCAAGAGTGACAGACAGAGAAATGGCAGTGGGAGGCTGAAGACGGCGCAGTGGTCGCACGGAGTTCACATCACGTCTGACTTCACAGAGAAGGCAAGCGCAAACAAACACAGGAAGCTGAGGAAGGGAGGGCGTGAGAAAATGTTTTCCTCTTCCGGCCTTCAGGAGGAAATCAGCCGTTGGCGGGCTTCATTTGATTCCGCGAGAAGTGTGCAACTGCGCTGTGCTCTACAGAACTGCAGTATGGTAAATCCGTGCTTTTGCTAAACAGTGTTTCATGATATTTAGTTATCTTATGAATCCATAGAAAATCAATACACTAAGATTGCATAGTTTCCTTATTTGCTTTTATGTATCCATTTTTTAAAATCACATATCAAGTTAAAGTTGGCTTAAAAAAAAACACTCATGTGAAGTTAGAGGACACTTTGAGGAGTTAAAATCCTATAAATATCTTTTCTTCTCTCTGAGCGTTGGGCGTGGATCCTGCGGTCACCAGCCAGGAAGGCAAATATTCTCGCCCTGAACTCCATCCCCACCCGTTTTCTTTAAACTTTACTTTTGAGATGTGGTCTCCTAAAATACCATCTAGGGCTGGTGCTAAACATATTGCCCTCCCTCCTCCTCCTCTTCCTCCTCCTCAGTCTGTATATTCACTGGAACGACCTGTGCATCCGCTTCTAGCATCATTTGCAGAGCTGTTCCCATTGTGTGTGTGTGTGTGTATCAGGAATTGAACTCAGGACCTTGCACTTGGCAGGCTGACACTTGTGCCACTGGGCTTTATCCCTAAACCTTCAAATATTTCAGAGCTCATATTTCAGTTTCCACCGGAGTGTTTTAATTACCTTTCAACTTTACCAATACTTTGAAAGTGTGTTTGTTGTTGTTGGAAGCATAGTATTAAAGATAAAACTATAAGAAGCAATTTATGTCAACTCTTTTATTAACATAGTTTAGAGTATCATTGAGAGCGAGTTTATTTCATTTCTGGCATAACTAATAGCACAATGAAGTGTAGAATCTCTTTCCCTGAAAATGACATCTAGCTAGAAAGTAATTGGCCTTGAAAATTATTGATCAAATTTCACTCCGGGTATGAGGTAGACACTCTCGGCTCACTGGAAACTCACTGGGCCCAGAAAGCAGGCCTACAGCATGAATAAGACTTCCTTGGGCCCACAAGAAACTCATTCAGCAACTAGGCCCAGCGCATGAGTGAGATCACCCTGGGCCAGCAGGAAACTCATTCGACCCAGCAACCAGGCCCAGGCCTGGCACATGAGTGAGACCTCCCTGGGCCTGCCAGAAACTCATTCTACTCAGCAACTAGGCCTGGCTATTGAGTCAGGCCGCCTTGGGTCTGCTGGAAACTCATTTGACTCAGCAACCTAGCTCAGCATGCCCAGTATGGAAAACTGTTACACAACTCCCTGCAGAGAGACTGGAGACAAGACACACCCAGCTGATCCGGGAGCAGAACATCTTGCCAGAGTGGCACAGCAGGTTCGCCTCCAAGAGCTGCAATAGGAAAAAGTGGAACTCAGAAGCCAGACCCAAGCCACACCCACCTGGATGACTCTCAACTTGGTAGATCTGGACTTGGTGCTAGGTTAAGAACTCTACCAAAGCTCTAGTGAGAAGGCAGGGCTGTACAAAATGGCAAATAGAAGGAGAAAAATGCACCTTCAGGCCCCAAGCCCACCCAGAACAAATACAGGAGACAATAGCATAAAAGAAATTGGAAATCACACACCTGAAATATCTGAAATAATAACATTTGAAGTGCAGAAACAACTACCGCAAGGCATAGAGGGAAACAGATCAGAAATAACCTCTGAAGTAAAAATAATAATAATAATAATAATAATAATAATACCTATAATAAAAGAAGTGTAAAGTGCTTCTAAAGAACATGATAAAAAAAATAGAAGAGAATAGAAAAATGATGGAATCCTTGGATGAGCAATATAGCAAAGTAATAGAATGTACCAAGCAAATTCAAAGTGCTATACAGGAACTTAAAACCTCAATCATAGGCTGGCAAAATCATTTCAATGAAAGTGAAAATAGACTTTCAGACCTTAAAGATACCATTGCAGCTAGTGAAGAGGTAAGAAGAGATCTCTTAATAACAGATAGGAAGCAAGAAAAAGTAATTCAACATCTGCAGGATCATGCAAAGATGAACAATGTAGGACTAATAGGCATCAATCAGAAGGGAGTCTGTGCAAATGATATACATAGAATATGGGCAGAAGTAATAGCAGAAACCTTCCCAAAATGGGGAAACAATTTGACATTCAGTAACTGAAGCATAGAGAACTACAAATAACATTAAGCCAATTAAAACCACAACCAGACATATAATAATCAAGATCTCAGAAAATCAGCATAGGAACAGTACACTAAAAGCTGCTAGAAAAAAGAAATGGATCACATATAATGGAAAACCCATTAGAATAACAGAAAATTTCTCTTTATAAACCATCAAGTCAAGAAGTGGATGGAGCAAAGTACTTCAAGTCTTGTAAGAAAATGAATTCCAGCCCAGACTGCTATAACCTGCAAAACTCTCTTTCAAGTTCAATGGAGAAGTGAAATATTTCCACGACAAAGAGCAACCAAAGAATTTCGTGATGACAAAGCCAACTTTGCATAGTTTACTAAAAGATATTCTGGAAAAAGAATCAAAATGACCACAACTTCAGGAAGGAGAATGGAAAGAACCCACAAAAATAGCACAAATAATTAAACACAGGAGAAAAAGAGATATACAAAAGCAGTCTTGCAACTATTCTTTTGTATATAGTAGCAGAATATGTCCATCAGCATATTCTACAATAGGATTTCTGCACACAATGAGTCATGATTCTGGTTGGATCTACAGGGTTGATATCAAGGAAACAGCAGTAACTCCATCCGACAAGTGACACCTGGCCACCAGTGAGCATTATAGACAGTTTCTATGTCCATGACATACTAGACCTTCGTGTGATATCTTATCCCCAAACTGTTAGAAGTTCTAGTCATATATTTTCCGTTCCGGTATGATGCTATGTTTTATTCTTAGTAATTCTTTATTACCACTTGAACTTTTCATCAAGTTTTAGTTGATATTTTTGTATATATTAATGTATCCATATACTATGGAAGTACTCTGAATTGATTACAGATTCTTACATGCAGATTCTTACAGCGTTCTGACCTTTAAGTTGGACTCACAAATTGATTTGAATTTTGGAATATTGTTTTGAAATACTTAATTTTTAATTAATATTCAATTACTTTTCTGAATATTATTTAATTGTAATTTTTGTTTTATGATTCATACTGTATCTTTGATTAATAATCTACTTATAAGATATGATATGATATTTTTCCTAGTATTAGAAACTTTAAAAAGAAAAACATATATATGCATACACAAGAGAGTTAAGATAGGTACACAGCTGCTTTCTCTTAGTTCACTGAGAATAAAAGTTTGCACTAATATTATTTAGACAAGATATCACGTCTCCATCTTGTCCTCTCAATAACTACTATGAAGACAATATGCATTGTATTAATTATTGTAAACATCCTATTAACCTGTTTTGAAACTGTTTCATTGCTATTTTATCTTTCTTTCCACTAATATTTGGGCTTTTTTTTTGTTTGTTTGTTTTTGTTTTGTTTTGTCTTTTTGAGACAGGGTCTCGCTCTGCAGTTGAGGCTGGCCTTGAGCTCACTTTTGTACCTCAGGCTGGTCTCACACTCGCACCAATCCTCCTGCCTCAGCCTCCTGAGTGCTGGGATTACAGGTGTGATCTACCATGCCCAGCTTTTCCACTAATATTTGAAGTTGCTTCTAGCAACGGTGAAATCTGTCTCCTCCAGGCTCCTTATAAGTTCCTGTGTATAAGGACACCTATTTAACTTATTGAGCAAGAAGTTCAACCACCTTCAACCAGTAACTTGAATCATATTTAATCACACAAAAATATGTACATGCCCCTGTACACACACACGTGTGTGTGCCCACACATAAACACATGGATCCATTGTATGACCACACATATACTTATGTGTAATATGTGTCCATACACATCTTTAAAACAAATAAGAATCATTCCAAGAAGAATTATTTATAATTAGTGCTATAAAAAATTGCCCACTACAGTGAAAATAATGAAAGTGTAATACCACGATTAGACATTACTCTTCAGTAATAACTTGCAATTACGAACGTTAACAGAAATTAATCTCAAAGACACTGGATGCCCACACATAGTACCATTTCTCTAAAAGAAGGGGAAGAACTCATACACCAGGGTGTCCTGATGCTAAGGAGTACACATGGACAACATAAATGCAGTAAAAAAGAGAATGGTTAGTAGCAAATTGAAGGTAATCACAGGCTTTAGCAGAGATGGGAAAGCTTAACAAAGGCAGGTACTCAGACAAAAGCTTTCATGGTGCTGGAAATCTTCTGTCAACTCACCTTAAGTCATATAATTTTATTAACTTATGATGTTGTGTCAATTTATCATAATCAAAACAGGCTTCGCTACGTGTTTGTGTACCATGCTTTACTTTCTGGCTGAATCTAGCTGGAAAGAAAAGAGACATCGTGTGGCGACACAGCTTGCGTGCTCCATATGTGGGCCTCTGAGCTCACAACTACCTGGGGACAGAGAGAAAGTAGAACACACTGTGAGTCTGAAGTCTAACAAAAGAAGGAGAAGGGGCGTTTGTTTTAAAGGTTCTGCACGTCAATTCCTTAGTATAGTTAGCAAACCAGAGGAAGATGAGGCTGAGCCAACGCTCAGAGATCTAGAGACAAATAGCTGATAAGTACCCCTTATTAATTAAAGAGAAACATTAGATAAATGTAGGCTTTGTGTCCACATTGGCTAACTCTTCGAATAATTCACCGCATAAAGCAATAAATGTGATGTAAATGAAAATGATTATTCTGGATTCACTTCTCTATTATGAAAAATGATGATATTTAGTGGACGTTTGTACCAATTAAGAGCTCAAAGAAGACAATATATAACTTCTTTCATTTTTTTCAGTGTTAATGAAATCATAAATCTATGTAACCTGTGAACTTTACATTATTTTGGAAAAAAACATAGAATTTTAATACTGAATATATTTAGCTGAATCTGTCAGGATCCTTAATGGATATTAAATATATATGACACTAATATAAAATGTGTTTAGACTTCCATTTCTTGCAGATTGTTGGATCTCAGAGGAAGCTTTAATATCACATTGGTATGTCACCTTGGATCACTTATCCTGTTATAAAACTACTTGCAAACTAACAGGCCAATGCCAAAATAAAATATCTGCTGAAATGACCTGGCCATTGCTTTAAAGATGGCTTCACAGAAATATGTTAATGAAAAATTGTGAACACTCCAGAAAGAGGTAAGATAATTGAAATAGCTGAGAAATAAAATACATTAAGAATATTATGTTGAAGTCTTACAGGCTCAGTTGATGAACTCAGTAGCACTTTCTGAGTATAGCGAACAGAATATGGAGGTAGAATAATAATTAGATTACTCTGAATAAGAGAGGCTTTTAATGATAAAATAAACAGAAAGACAATCCTGTAAAATCACTGGAAATTTTACGAATGAATTAACATATTTTTCTCGGCCTGGTGAGAGCGCTCCGTAGACTAAAGTGCCTGCTTAGGCAAGCTCAGGCAAGTGCAGTGACCGCCGTTTGATGCCCAGCATCCCATGCTGTGCCAGCCCCACCTCCAGGGTTGGCTGAGCTGGCCAGGGTCTAGGCATAGAGGTGCAAGCACATAATCCCAGCTTTGGGGAGGCTGAAAGCAGGAGGATCACCATGAGTCAGAGCTGTATAGTGAGACCCTGCTACAATCAAATACATTTTTAAAAAGTTTCTCAATGGAGTCCAAAGAGAAGACAAAATTCCGGTAATTTTGGAAAAGAAAATGATGCCTTATATGCAAAATAGGCTGGGCGTGGTGGCTCACGCCTATAATCCCAGCACTCCGGAGGCTGAGACAGGAGGATTGGTGTGAGTTTGAGACGAGCCAGGGCTACAAAGGTGAGCTCAAGGTAGCCTGAACTGCATAGCGAGACCCTGTCTCAAAAAAAAAAAAAAAAAAAAAAAAACAAAAAAAAAAATAGACACATATGTAAGGAGCTCTAACAAAACGAAAGAAGGTAAAATAAAAAACATCAATACATATTTGTGTCATAAACAGTTTGGGCTTTGGCAATCATAGCTATTTAGTGTAAACACATTGACATGTTAACATGTGTTATCTCAAATCACAAATAATATTTTTCAGCATAGCAGATTTCGCGGGTCAGCTGATGAAAGGTCTAAATCCTTTGGAGGCCTGCTCCTGAACATGCTGAGGTGGCCACTGAGACCTGGGGTGGTGACACAGACCTGTTATCTCAGCACAGGGGAGGCTGAAAAACGGAGGTTAATTACAAGTCCGGGCTGCAAGGCGAGATTCCATACCAAATACACACACAAAAAAAGAAAAGGAAAATTAAAGGTCCCAATACATGTGGCATTGTGACTAAAAATTCTAAGCTTTTTTGTTGTTACTACTACAACACTTTTCTGACATCTCTGAAACAAGAATCATATCAGTATCAGTGATTGTACTAACCCTTCGCACTCCATTTCTGAAGAGAAATCGTTACTTAATGCCTGAATATCTCCTCAATACCTTAGAGAAAGATAACTTTATTTTCAGAAATTAAAATTTTTTCAGAAATTTTCAAAACTAAAAAATATTTTCAGAAAAAAAAATCTTCAGAAATCATTACTTGACGCCTGAATATCTCCTCAATACCTTAGAAAAAGATAACTTTATTTTCAGAAATAAAAAAATATCGTGTATTCTCAAATGTAAAACATTTAACAGGAAACATTTGAATTATATTTTCACAATAAGAATTGTAAACCACAAATAAAAATGTCTCAGTTTAGTGGAAAAATGATGAAAGAAGCAGCACCAGGCGAAATTACATGATCTAGAATTGTAAAATAGTCGTGCAGACTGAGGATAAGAATTTACCTGTGTATTATAAGAAATCAGAGAAATGCAACCATATTTGATGAAGAAAATATGAGATATATTTCAGTGGACAGAGGTAATGGTTCTCTTTTTATAAAGGATTGTAATGTAACTTTTTATTATTAGTTTAGTATATATATGACATTCTAAATGCCATAGTCTCTACCACTAAATTGATTATGTGTATTACCTATAAATCACGTCATTCCTTAGGATGAAAAGTAAATGTATTATAACAATAATAATAATAAGAAGAAGAAGATGAATGGTTTCTTTAATGGAGAACCATGTATAGAGGCCCCGCACTTATCATGTAGGTTATATTCTAGCCAACCACAGGGTGAGTGAAAATGAGCAAAGTAGCGATGTTATATTTATTTCAGTATTTACATATATTTTATGGCTTTATATACCCTTGCTACACTCCTATAATCCTTCCCTACACTTTTAAACACACTTTTAATGCTTTTAATCATTTTCTAAGCTCGTAAACCTATGTAATTTCAGCCACATACATATACAGCACGGTACTGTAAAATCCCACCACATAGGGAAAACAAATCCACCATAAATAATTTAGATTAATATTTTTTGAAAAGCTGTGATAGAGGGAATCTGTGTATGTCAGACTTCACGATAGTGAGGGACTACTGTACATGTCGAATAGAGCATATACTCCAAGTTATCTGACCCTCACCATCTTTGGTATCTTTCATCGAGTCTGTAAGTTGTAGATAATTAATGGTTTTAGCTAAGTACTTTTATAGATTTGCACATAAAATTGGAGTCTCAATTGACTTTACTCCCAGAAAAAATAAGTTTTATACTTAGCAAAAAAAAAAATTTGAATGTTCTTTATTACACATACATTTCCTTTTACTTCTCCTTTGATGATTTTGAAATATTGTAATAGTTTCCTCATTAGCAAAGTGTTGAAATCTCTAGTGCATATTTACTCTATGGTTGTGTGTAGAATTTCTATAAGAGAAATTATTGAACAATTTAGTGAGAAGGCATCTGTATTTTAAAAGATTTGGGGCTGGGGACACAGCTCAGTAGCTTTCTCTTCATACTTATGTTCAGTTTATAACACCACTTCTCATTTCAATGTGAGAAAAAAAAACAAAGCCCTATTCAGCACAGTTAATAATTTCTTCTTCTAGGAAGTGCTTTACTCTTTTGGACTTGGATTCCACATTCCTCAAACTTTTGCTCTGTTTTCACTGGTTCTTCCTTCCTAGTATATTCTGATAACTGTGCCTTATCCATTTGACATCTAAATGAGATGTTCTAGAATTCAATCTTTCACACTTGTTTTCTAATAACTGCAGGATAAGGCAAAGAGAAATGATATAAGACTAATAGGTATCAATGAATCAGCTAAAGTCAATACAAATGACATGAAAACATTATCTGCACAAGTAGTAGCAGAGGAATGCCAAGATGGTTCTACTTTGATCCCTAGTCCCATATACCATACCAGTCCCATCGTTGGGATGTGCTGAGCTTCTGAGAGAGTCCAGGAGTGGTGGCACATGCCTGTAATCCCAGCGCTGGGGAGGATGAAACAGAAGAATCACTATGAGTCTGAGCTGTGTAGTGAAACTCTGTGTCAAATATAATAATAAAAAGTAATGTAGTAGCAGAAAATTTCTCAAGCACAGGAAAGCAGCCTGACATACAGTTAAGTGAGGCATGTCAAACTCCAATTAGCCATAATCCAAATAAAACCCCTCAGATACATTATAATCAAGATCCTAGAAATTCAGCAAAAAATACTCTCATTTCCATTAAATGACCATAAATATTCACAATATAAAACACTTGAAGACCACATTAATATATTTTTGTTATAGCCCAAAGTATATTTTGTATCTTTGGTACCTTTGTTTTGTAAAACATGTAGTGTAGTATTAGTGTAATGCAAACATTGTTTATGCTTAGATTTATAGCTTTACCTCACACTCCCTATTTGATGTCAAGTAGGTCATTCCATCTTAATATGTTCAAACGAAACCTCTCCATTCGCTTTTCTACTAGCATTCTTTTACATCTCATCCATTTGGATTAATTCGTGCACCCTCACTGATTCTTCCTTAACAACACTTGATAAAAAAAACCTGGAGCAAAACTGTAATCTATGTCCCATACTAATAATACATCGTGGAGAAAGAAATTAATATGCAGAAACTGCAAGTGTAAAGGCAGTGTCCATTGTAATTTCCACTTGGTTGCTTTTGAGATCCACCTTGGACATTGATGGAGCTCACTTCTCCACACGTCCAGCTGCGTTGCAGGCCACGGTGTTCCAGCCCATGTCTGCTGTTCTGCTCCTGTCCCCTTGTCACTCTTCCCTGGATCTGGTCTCTGGTCACTGTGATTTTGGCACCTTTGTTCTTCTGGGTCTTCTTGCCACGATATCACTGCCTTGGAGCTGGTTGACAGTAGACTAAAACATGAACAAATTAAACCTTACCTCCTTCAAATGACACATGTTGGACACTGGGTCTCGATGACAAAAAAAAAAAAAAAAATCATGTACTCAGCCATAGAAGCAAACAGCGGAGGTCTAAAGTTGCTTCTGAAATCATAAGCATGTCTAGAGGAAGCAAAATATAGAAAATGATAATGACAGAGCCCCATCCTCATGGAAGAAAAGGTGGATTAGCTGGACTAGCTGCTACCTCTAGGAATCATAAAGGTAAATAGTTTGGGGAAAGTGAGCGATTCAACCCCACAAAGGGTACCTGAAAGTTTATTCTTTTGGTTTATCAGGACAAAAATTCAAAATCTCTTTGACATTCTGGCCTTTTTACAGTTTTTTTTTTTTTTTTTTTTTTTTTTTTTTTGCATGCAACACATTGAATTATTCATAAAACCATACAACTTCAGAGTAAAGATGTGATAGGCACTCAGTGTTATGCCCCTAATATCCTAGTTCACGTAGCCATCATTTTCACCTAGATTTATTTTCTTTTTTTGTCTTTTTTTGAGACAGGGTCTCACTATGCAGTTCAGGCTGGCCTTGAGCTCACTTTTGTAGCCCAGGCTGGTCTCGAACTCACAGCGATCCTCCTGCCCCAGCCTCCCGAGTGCTGGGATTACAGGCGTGAGCCACCGCGCCCGGCTCACCTAGATTTATGAAGCGGACTAGCAAAGCCCATGCTATCTCACAATTAAATTGCATTTGATATACTTTCAGCACAGCAGCTAGAAAAATCCTGCTCATCTGTTCAAGAATTTTCCCGCAGAAGTTGATCTCATTATGCTTGGATCTAATTTATTACACATACGGTGTGCTCTCTTTGCCCTTTCTTCAACTCTCTTCTTCCATTTTTTTTGTTTGTTTTTTATTTCTCCCTTGCATATGCTAGCAAGAACACAATCACTGAGAGGTACCCCCCCACCTAGTCTGTTAAACACTTGCGCTTCGCCTTCTGTGTTTACCCTACTTCTACCATGCAATATTTAGAGGAGAAGCTACTCACTTACTGCAGATGTCTGCTTACATGTAGTGTTCTCCCTGATGTCTTTTAACTGCTCTGTTTTGTTTCTAAATTCATTCCTTTCTTCTGGAGATGTACAAATACTTTAGTATTTGGTGTGTAGATCTTTATGGGGTTGCTGAAAGGAAACGATAAGGCAGTGAGAGTTTTTCATTGTTTTTTTCTTTTTTTCTTGTCTTTTTGAGACAGGGTCTCGCTATGCAGTTGAGGCTGGCCTTGAGCTTAATTTTGTAGCCCAGGCTGGTCTCGAACTCGCACTGATCCTCCTACCTCAGCCTCCTGAGTGCTGGGATTACAGCCGTGAGCCACCATGCCCGGCTTCATTGCTTTTTATGAGGAAAACTAACAGATTAAGCCGAGGATGTCCAATTTCACGTTAGCCTAACAAAATTTTATTTATTTATTTATTTATTTATTTATTTATTTATTGTCTTTTTGAGACAGGGTCTCACTATGCAGTTCAGGGAGGCCTTAAGCTCACGTTTTGTAACCCAAGCTGGTCTCAAACTCACTCCAATCCTCCTGCCTCAGTCTTCCAAGTGCTGGGACTACGCACATGTGCCACTGTAGCACAGCTCTCGCCTGACAACTTTTAAAAGCTTTCCAGTCCCTTTACTTTTATTGACGAAGTTGACTTCACCCTTCACTTGGGATTCTCTCTGTTTTTTTACTTTTTAAAGAATATAAAATAATAAGAAAGCATTATAAATGACACAAAATTTCACTATAGTAATAAGAATTCAACAACGGTTGTTGAACTGCAGACACCGTCTTCAAGTTAGTTCTTTAGTTTAACAGATATAAATAGGCAAAAGTGCTTAAGAGAACAAAACAGCAAAAAGCAAAGAATTTTGAAAAAATTAAGCAATAACTGGTCTTTTCATAGGAGCAATAGAGATCAGCAGTACAGCTATCCGAATTAGCCTCCATATATAAATGTATAAATGTACATAGTTATGTATACGTGTGTCTTCTTTCCTGCTTCCTTTTGTCCTTCTTTATCCCAATTTTTAATGCCCACTAAACAATCTTTCTCCCTTTCACAGTATCTATTATCTGTTCCAGATGTTAATCTTTCAGGTTCTCACATCAGCAATACAATATGACGTCTGCACATGCTGGTCTGATTTACTGGACTTACCAACACACTCGCAAGTTGGGTCCATTTATCAACAACAGCTTCAGTTATATCTTTTTCATTGCTAACTAATATGCCATTGTGTAAAGATGGCACATTTTCTACCCATTCTTTACTGGATGGACATTTGAGTTGTCTCCAAGATTTAGCTATGACAAATTGTGTGGCTATAAACACGGTGTGCATATGTCGCTATGATACAATGACTCCCGTTCTTGGTATTTTGGAAAATACTGAGGAGAGGAGTAGCTGGCTCGAATGGGTCCTCCAATCCTATCCTTTTTCAGGAATCTCACACCGATTTTCATAAGGGTTTTATCAGCCTGCACTCCCACCAAAGTGGAGTAGGGCTCTCCCCCCCCCATGGCCTCTCCATAATTTTGTTACTGGTTGTCTTCCTGATGATAGACATTCTTCCTGCTGTAAGATGGTGTCGTAGCACTGTTTTAATTTCACAAATTCAAATTCTGTAGCAGAAATTTCCTTAGCAATGCGACACAAATCATCAACATCAACTGTATGACAGCTCTGTATAAAGTAAGTCATTGTTAGTAGACCCCTGTCATGCAAATGAGGTTTGACACTTGGCTAAGAGTTTATCATGAGAACTGTGTGCCGTCCTAACTTTTAATTCAATTTCATGGGATCACAGGTGATAGTAAAATAAAGGTTATTACTCATTCTTCCTCACAGAGAAAAGTGGTGGACGAGTTATTTCCAGGGCCGTAAAAGAGATGAAGCAATGAGCCGGAGTCTTCCTCTACAGTGTGAAATTGGCATGTTTTCTTTGCCAAAATAATATGGATGCTATTCTCAAATGTTTTTTTTAACGCAATGCTGGATTTACGAGTGGTAGGATTGAAACTACTAGTGGGTTGTGCTGATCCACTCCATAAACCAGTGGGTGAGGGGGGACACCGCTCTTTGCAGCCATGTATCTATGACAATCGTTTTTCTCACTACTGTATTCTAATGACAGAGAAAATAAAGGAAACAAAGATAATATTTACCATGAGATGTGTTTTTAGATCTCCTTAATTAATTCATTCTAATTTGCAAAAGGAATAGACTAATTGTAACACAGTTTTGCACTTAAAACTGTTCTAAATATTGCTTCTTAAAACTAACATAAATAAGAATTCGAAATCTACCTGAAACTTATACTACCTCAGATGTACCAGAATCTTAGCGCTTATAATGGGATGCCTTACAAAAAGGATCCAACATTTCCCTAAGGATAATTTTGAGCCTTTTTCACCAAAGCAGATGTTACCAAGGAAATCTTTGAGCATCGATATGCCATCGGTGTCTTTCTGAAAAAGTCCAGGTGGGCATTTAAGAAAGTTGCTCTTAACGTCTGCTTCTCATAATTTTACAGAGCCAAGTGTTACCATACAGCTAGTAAAGGGATGCATGAGAAAGATTATCCCACTGGTTATTAGTAAGTCTTGCATCAATTTTGATCAGTCAGGAAAAAAGTTATTAACTGAAAATATTTTATGATTTTAATTAATGCCTGTCCATCCAAATTATAAATGATGCTATTAGCAAATGAGGAAAGAACATTCAGTCATCGCTTAATTTCTTGGAGATGTTTTCTGAGTCAGGAAAGCTAGAGTTCACTTCTGAGTGCCCTTAGAAACACAGCATGACAGGCAAAACCAACACGAACTTTGAGTCCAGGAGAAGACAGAGCTCAGTGAAAGCCGCATAGTTTAGAGCACATGAACCCAGAATGAGTTCCCAACTCATGCTGATGCTTGATGCTTAAAGTTAACTGGAAATATTCAATGAGCATACACTACGTTCTTAGAATTTTGTATGGGACAAGGTATGACGTAATGAGTGTGCCCTATGTAGAGCACTGCTGACGCATACTAGATACCTTAGTGAGATACTCTGACATGTTGCACTCACACATAACCACAAATTCTTGTGCATAAAAGAATAAACACCGAGCTGGGGGGATACAGCTCAGTGGCATAATAAATAAGTAAATAAGATTTCAAATTTCACATCATTCATCATTTGCTTTAATGTAATGACCATCAGAAAGTTTGGGCCGCGTATTTTCTTACTGCATGAATACAGGTAAAAGGATATACGTTGGTTCTTTTACGTGAGATTTTTCTTAGCATGGACACTTTGATATTGTGAGCCAGACTTTTTGGAAGTTTATCCTGTGCCTTGTAAGATTCTTAGTAACCCGCTTTGCTCTATTCACTAGCCGCCAATAGTTCCCTCAGTTACGACAACCAAACTAGTGTCCAGACATCCTCAAATGTCCCATTTCGGGGAAACTCTGCTACTGGTAAAATTAAAATCCACCTTGTTACATAAATACTATATACTCTTACATGAGTATTTGGTATTTGAAAGAAAAAATAAAAGTAGCTGACCCAGAGCTAATAAATAGTAAAAAATTGATTTTAGGCACTAAACCAGTTGGGATAAAGCGAATAAGTATATGAAACTCTTTAATGTCACACTGTACTGCTCAGGTAGCAAAAAATTATATTGGTGTTACACTTGGTTGCAAAAATATGAGTAGTATAAGGAGGAATTTTGCCATGGCTTCTATTCAGAAGACCCTCAAGCCCGGCGTGGTGGCTCACGCCTGTAATCCCAGCACTCGGGAGGCTGAGGCAGGAGGATTGGTGCGAGTTCGAGATCAGCCTGGGCTACAAAAGTGAGCTCAGGACCAGCCTCAACTGCATAGCGAGACCCTGTCTCAAAAAGACTAAAAAAAAAAAAAAGAAGACTACTCTCAAAGCCCACTGTGGTCTTGGGTGGGGCTTTTCGGATGTTGCTGGATCCAGGGGTCTAATACTGGGATTAAGCATATGAGGTTGACATTCAAGAGGATCCTACTAGACATGGAGCGCTGCCACCTACACAGCAGGGAATAACAGGCAGTGGCAGAAGCTCCTTGCTGCCTGCTGCCTGCCCTGAATGCCACGCACTGTTCTGCCTGAGGCCACCCTCTGCCATGGCACCCTGCCTTGCAGCCAGCCCGCTTTGAACTGAAAATTCTGCACACCATGACCAAGCGAACCTTTCCTCCTTTATCTTTGGGTGTTGGGTATTTTGTCTTCGTAACAAGAAATGTAACTACGACATACACTATCCTGAACGGTTAGTATCACAAATAAAATACAAATAGAACTGACGGATGTCATAAAGCAGAGCTGCTGACATTCATGGGTTTGCAGAACAAAAGGTTCCTAACATAGGACAATTAACTAGGTTGTTTTATATTCCAATACAGAATGAATAAATATATCCACAGAAAGTCTTTGCAGTCATTTTCCATGACCTAATTTCTAAGCAAAGATAATATGTTTACCTGCACAGTTAATCTGCCAGGTAAAGTCTCTCTCTCTCTCTCTCTCTCTCTCTCTCTCTCTCTCTCTCTCTCGCATGTATTTAGTACAGGGTCTACAGGGTCTCACTATGAAGATTGGACTCGTAGTGATTCTCCTGTTTTCAGCCTCCCACGTGCTGGGAGCACAGGTGTGCACCACCACAACCCCGTCTCAATCACTGCCTCAGTGTGGGCAGGGCCAGCACAGCTTAGGGGGGATCGAACTCCTGGCCCCTGCCTCTGCCTAAGGAGGTGCTTCAATCCATTGAGCTATTTGGCTGTTTGCTTCTGTTTTAAGTCAAGGCTAAGAGCTCTTTGCTTCACAGAAATTTTTAAACAGCTACGTTCTTAAGATTCCATGTCTCCAATGTTAGACTGCTTTTAGCTCAGCAGGAAAAAAACATTTATTTTTAATATACTTGCTATTATTATTTGCCTTGCACATTGATGATAATTAGGAATTATTTTTCATCTTTCACAGTTTATTTAACAAACAGCTTAACTTAATGAGAAAAAGCGATTTCATATTATATAATCCCACTAATTTATTATATTAAATTTTTTAAAAAATTATCCATGTCATGAAATATGATATATATTGACATATAACAATAAGATAATATTAAGAATTTTAAATTTTTAAGTAGATATTGGCCAAAATAATGTTAAAACTGTATGCTCATATTACATGCTCCAAATCTAATCTTCCATAAAATCTGCAAAAGATTTTCCTTAAAAAGTCATTTAATTATGCATATATTTATACCCTCTTGAAGATAATCTCCATGAATTCCCTAATCTTCAGGGAATTGATAATTAACACTTTCTGCACATTAAAAAAATCTGACCAGATTAAGCATCACTGTTTCTGGCTTAGGTCACACTGGATGATCTTATGTTAACGATTAACAACTTTTAGAAATTTAGCATCCGCTTTCCTTTGCAAATACTTTCTTCCTTAATTAGATTGTCATGATTTTTCCTATTTACCAAACTAATACCACTACCTCCATAAATAATTTACCTACTTGATAAGATCTACTATAGAAAGAAAATGAATTTCATGCCTTTGATTCAAAATATTGATTTTTCTTTCATAACTATTTCATCTATTTACCAACATTAATTTTAAAGTTTGTTCATATTTTCAGGCTTTCATTTTTGGATGAGAAATCTATCACTTTCCTACCATGGAAAATAAAGCTTAATCACTTTTTATTCATTTCTGTAATAATTTATTAGTGCTATACCACATCTCTTTTAAAGTGCTGGCCACTGATTACATATTTATGACTATAAATAATACAACTGAGGCATGTGATGCACTTCATCAGATGGACATTCAATTTCTTTCCAAATTGATGATTTTGTTACTTTTTCGATTTTCTGTTTTAAGAAGCTGTTTCTATGACCACTGAATACCTGACATGCACAGCCTGAATCCGAAAGCTTTCTGGAGTCTCAGAGTTCGTAAGGGTGTCCTCCATGGCCGGCTGGTTGCAGTAAAGAAATGTAATGGTGGAAGAAAATTGAAGAAGTAAGCCAGGTACATCCTAGTGTAGGATCTGGGGAGCACGAGGCCAAGGGGTCCACAGAATCAGCCTAGCTGGACTTATCTGTCTGTGCTCTCTCTCTCTCTCTCTCTCCCTCCCTCTCTCTCTCTCCCTCTCTCTCTCCCTCTCTCTCCCTCTCTCTTTCCAATGTAGCAAGACGAAGGGCACACTCAAGACCAGTGTAAATCATTTTGCTGTTGGAATTATCAGAAGGACCACGTAAAGCCACTGCTAGACGGGTGTGGGGTCCAGAGCTAGAACCAGCTGAATCTGATACTGTGGTCCTGCTCTGTGGGCTAGGAGCCCCATCTCTGCCCACTCTGACGTTACTACTTGATTGGTTATTGCACTTGCTCCTAGTGGCTAGGCTTGGTGACCTAATAGTGTAGTTTTGAGGGGAAAAGCAACTACTTAAAGGGGAGCTTAGATGAGTCAGTGTAGCCATAGAGCTGGCTGGTATGTCAGCTGCTTGCTGCAATGAAGAAGCAATTTCCTTTCCACTCCCTGAAGGGGCCTGGCTCCCTAATCTAATCCTACTGAAGATCTCAATTTTCACTGTAATAGAAATCAGCAAATGCTGAGGCCAGAAGAGCAGCATAGATCAGGGTCAGCAAGCAGAAAACACCCTCTCCAGGTTACGTTGTCTGGCGATCTATCTCTGCTCATCAGCCCCAACTTTTACCAGCAAGATCAGCGCACATTCCCCTGAATCCTGAAACATCTAAGTTCATTCAATAAGAATAATCTTATTATTCCAATATATGCATATATTTTCAATGGCTGCTGACTAGAATGAAATATCACTCTCAAACTTGGACAGTTAACACTCTTTTCAGTCTTTTTTTTTTTTTTTTTTTTTTTTTTTTTTTTTTTTTTTTTTTTTTTTTTTTTTTTTTTTTTTTTTTTTTTTTTTTTTTTTTTTTTTTTTAGAATTTATTTTATTTTATTTTTCTTGTTTCAGAACTTTCACTTGTTTGTTTATTTATTTTTATGGCCGGCTCAGCCTGCCCTGAGGGCAGAGTTGGCACAGCATGTGGTGCCAGGGATCGAACCACGGTCCCTGAAGCTGCTCAAGCTTTCCTAAGCAGGGGCTTTAGACCACTGAGCGATCCTGCCGGGCCCCCCTTTTCAGTCTTGAAGCCACTTTTAAAATACAGAATGCTGGTCCTGGGATTTAGCTCAGTGGTGCAGCGTCTGTCTGGAAAGTATGCGGTCCTGAGTTTGATTTCTGGTACCACTGCCCTAATAGGATGCTAATATAATCACATATTCATGATTACGGCTGTCATTATAATATACACATCATACGTATTTCAGAAAACGGCCATGGCAGTATCAGGAGACTGCTGCCCAACCCACTGCTGTTAGGATGCACAGTCTTGCCAATTATCTCTGCTCAACGGAAATCTGAACAGAAATCTTTTCATTCCTAAGATGATGCTGAAAATATTTTAAGGATCATCCTAATCTACAGAAGAATTTATAGGGAATATAATATAATCCAAACTGACAAATCTTTTGTTAACTGCGATTTTATATGAAGATTCAGAAATGTAATCCACTAGGAGACATTATTTTAATGACTATGCATGCAAAGAATGCTAAATATTTTATAACAAAGAGATTTTTGGGGGGATTTTGTTCCTCATCTCCCCAATAATTAATAGGAAAGTTCCGCTGAAAAGTGAGATGAAGATCAAAGGAAAATTAGACATATGTTTGTATTTATTGGTTAGGTTGATGCCAGCTTTCTTTTTTTTTTGTTTTAATTTTTTTTTTCCTTGTTTCAGAACCTTTGTTTATTGACTCTTTTTTATGGCCGACTCAGCCCACCCCAAGGGCAGGGCTGGCGAAGCATGTGGTGCTGGGGATCGAACCGCAGTCTCTGAAGCCGCCCAAGCTTTCCCAAGCAGGCGCTTTAGACCACTGAGCCATCCTGCTGGGCCCAATGCCAGTTTTCTCTTTGAAGTTATTTCAAAATACAGTGTGCTTAATATGAGGCTATCTATTTATCTATCCACCATCTGTCTGTATGTCTGTCTGTCTCTCTGTCTGTCTGTCTGTCTGTCTATCTATACATCATCTATCTATCTACTTATCTCTATTTCAATCTGTAATAAGTAGATTGCCCTTTTAAATATTTTTAAAATGTGGTTTAGTATGTATTAAACATCCTCCTTGGTATATGCTAAATAATACTTTTATTCCTTCTTGATTGATAAACCAAATTTTCTTAATTCATACTGTTTGCACATATTCATATTATCATGAACACTCATTTTTATATACGTATGCATTTTATCTGTTCGTTTCGAATATTTTCCTTTGCAGGGAAGACGGAAGAATCCTGCAGTGTAGCATCACATGAAGACCCCGTGAGACTGTGTTGAGCACTTCATCCAATTCCATATCTTTCACGCATTCTATGTGTCACAGCCCATCAACTAACGCTGTCTCAGTGGCCAGCCAGATAGCTCAGCAGACTAAGGCACCGCCTTGCACAGAGCATAGAGGCCAGGGTTAGATTCCCTGCAGGCTCTGCTGGCCACACCCTGGGGGTTTGTTGAGACAGTGACTGAGACAGGGTGTGGTGGTGCTTGTGTGTAATAGCAGCACTTGAGGGACTGAAAACAAGAGGACCACTACATGTCTGATCTGCATAGTAAAACCCTGTAGACCCTGTGCTAAATACAAACAGCAAAACCAAACGTTTAAGAGGACAAAGGTCTCAGTATTTGTCACATTTATGCCTTATGTTACATAACTTTAAACAGCCTGTCATACTGAATCATTTCAAATATGGTTGTATCCTTACAGCTACTAGTTAATACTATTTGCTTTTTTGTATCAATTTCTAGAACTTTTCTTGTTTGCAAAGCAACACTGAATAAAAATATTTCACTTCAAATTTTGTTGAGCACGGCAATCGGACTTATCCTTATACAATAACCACTAATAAAGGGTAATTCAGGGAAGTTACTTATTATCAAAAACAGAGCTGGTGAGATTGCTAAGCTATCTGAAGCACCAGTTTAACAAGCTTTGGTAAGAACACAGGGACTGCAGTTCCATCACGTGCTGTGCCAACCTAACCTCCAGGGTGAACTAAGCCAGCCACAAAAAGAACGAAAGAAGAAAGAAAGAAAGAAAGAAAGAAAGAAAGAAAGAAAGAAAGAGAGAAAGAAAGAAAAAAATAGAAATATGCAGTCCCCATATATAATTATAAAATTTTTCATTGCCAATAGTTTCAAAACTATAAAATACTTAAATAAATTGAATGTAAACAAAGAGGTGAAAACGCTATATACGACAATGTGTAGATGATTGGTAAATTAAGTCAAATAATTCACAAACAAAGGAAAGTACACTTTATGGTCATAAATAGAATTCATAGATATCCACTATATACCCAATGACATAAATGTTCAGCAAAACATCTACAAAACATCTATAAAATTTCCAATGATCTATTCCACAGCAATGATACTAATTAAAATCCCTGATATTGTTCATGGAAAGAGGAAAGGACCTAGATATCAGAATCAATGCCGAGCCAAGGAACAAAGCCAGACGTGCCACATTATCTCAGCTTCAGGAGCTGAGCTCTGCAGATCATATCGCCGGTGCCCAACCTGACACGGGGATCAAAGTAACAGAACACTGAGACTGCTACTGAATATATTTCCTGTCAATTTATTTTTGGCATAGGTCTCAGGAACATATATTGAAGAATGGGTGCAATCTTCAACACACGGTGGTGGAACATCTGGTATTCTCATGAAGTACATGAAAAGAAACTTAATCTCACTCTCTATATAAAATAAATTGAAAGCTGGTTATTTGGTTATTTATTTGGTACAGGATTTCACTATGCAGCTCAGACTGGTAGTGATCCTCTTGTTTCAGCCTCCCCAGCTCTGGGATTACAGGCCTGCACCACCATGCCCAGTTTGGGGAATGTGTAGGGGCATCTGCGGTTCTGTGGTTGACATAACAAGTGGTTTCAGGGTTCAACCCCAGGTCCTAGCACTTGCCAGGCAGCTGCTTAGACCACCTAGCACCCCAGCCGTGCCAAAAAAAGAGGACTACCTAGCTGTCTCTCCAGCTCTGGATTAATAGTCTACTTTTTAATTAATTAATTGATTGTTGGCCTGCTCAGTCTTCCGTGGGGGTGGAGCTGGAGTGGTGTGTGATGCTGGGGATCGAACCGTGGTTCGCTGTGCCTGCCTAAACGTGCCTAAGTGGGAGTTTTAGATGACTGACCAATCCTGCATTAATAATTTAATTATAAGACTGGAAACTATATAATTATCATGAAACACAAAGACAAGGGGTTTCTTGACCTACATTTTGGTAGAGATCTTTTGACTGTAGACGCCTATATCAGAAAGCATAGGTAAGAATAAACCAATGAGCTCACATTAAACTAAAAGACTTCAAGACAGCATATAATTCATTTCTTAAAAACAGTAAATAATATAAAGAACAACTTATAGTATAGGAAATAAGATAAAGATCTTCCAGATAAAAAAGGAATTAGTGTTGGAGGTAGAGGGGAAATAACGGGAATTATGATGTGATATCTACACTATCTCCACCTACCGCCAGCCGGCCACAGTGTATCCATAAGGTATAACAACCTGACACATCGTAAACATTTATTGATTTCATCAATGGTCACTACTACAGCTGTTCCTTCACTTACGATCAGGCTGTTCTGCTGAAGCTGAAAATACCCTAGAACAAAAATAGAACATTCATTTAATATATTTTATTGCCAAGTATCACACCTTAGCCTAATGTAACTTGAATGTGCCCAGAACACTTGCGTTGAGCCAACGGTTGGACGAAATCGTTAACATAAATCCAATTTCTCAGTGAAGTGCTGAGTATTTCAGGCAATTTATGTAGTCCTCAAAGTGAAATACAGAGTGGTGTGATGAGAATGCCTTTTGAACCATCATAAAGTTGAAAAATCACAAGTTGCCCATCATTCCTTGGGCCCTATCTTACTGTTGAACTCGTAGAATTGTTTGACCATTTAATATCAACAGAGGAGGTAAGAATACAGAGAAGTAGCTGCATTTTCTGGATTTATACTTCAGGAAGTTCTGCCTTAGGGTCACTGTTCTCACTCTGAGATCCATATCCAGGCACAGGTTTAGTTCACAGTGCTTAATGGGATAGCACTTAACTCATCCTGTAGATTTAAGCTTGGTCTTACGTGTAGCATTTTTGGCCTGTTACGTGAAAATTAATATCTTTATATCTGTTGAGGAATTTAATAAGAGCCAATTTTGTCATGCTCAGTATGTACCGTTTTAAGGTAGTTGTCATAATGCCAACATCGTGCAGTGTTTTGATTTCAAACTAAGTTGTACATTGAAAATTTTTCTATGCAGCAAATGCATGAGAATGGGAAGCTCACTTTAAGCAACATGCTTATTTACTAAGTGTTTCTCTTGATCTTCTGAAGAACATTTTAACTTTTCAGCCTTAATTTACAAACCATGAAATGATTCATCTTTACAGTGAGCATTGAAAGAATTGCAGGGACATCTCACCATTAAAATCAAGACCCGATAATAAATTCAGAAGTATTTAACTTGTCAAATAAAGGGGACCGTTTAACCTATAAAAACACAGCTAAACAAAGATGAATTAACTTAATTTTGAGGATGTTTCATGGCGGCAGAAAAGTGATTGTAATGTCACACCAGCTTCTAAATCATGAATGATTTATGGGTGTAGTTCAAAGACAATAAAATTTAACTTCATTCTGAAGATAAATGCTCACTGAAATTTTTTTTCTTGAAATTCCATGCTGTGGTATTTAATACGTTTTGAATTGTTCTAAGGAGGAACTATATTTTAAGCACATAGTTATTCAATCACCAGTTTTTAACTTGTGCTCTTCCTGTTCTAAGTAATTCTTGATGCTAACAAAATGCTAATGTAAATCATGACTGAGAGTTGACATTTTAATAGTTGCAATTTTCATATTGTGCTTCAATAACTTGCCAGGGTAGTGCAGAAATCTACATCTTTTAGTGGAGGATTAATAGTCCGGAGTGCCAGAGATACTCTAACTTCTTTAGCTTTGTGTTTAATGTCATATAATCAGGAAATCAGTAGCTTTTCTTCTGCCCAACACTGGCTGGGGTCTGTGGTCTAGATGAACGACTAACAAAAGTATGCAAATGTGTTTACCAAGAGCTTTAGGTGACACAGCCTGAAGACACAGAGTTGGAGTTGCAGATGAGTGGCTTGACAGGAAGTTTGATGAATAGTGACAGGGACATGACAGGATGAAGGATGTGAGTCAGCATGAGCAACTGGGGGACTTGGCAAGACCCCTTTGCTCTTGATCCTGGCTGTGTCCCTCTGTCTTTGCTGAGAAGATTACTGCTGTCTAGGTACTGAGTCGGGTGCTTCTTCCCTGAGGGTCACGTCATCTGCTCCAGCAGAAAGTCAGAATGTCTGTGCTGAATGTCTTCAAAAGAGTTGTCCAGATTACCAGATAGAAGCATAAAAAAATTGGCCAAAATTTGTATCTTCAGTTCACCACTCTCTATTTATATCTCATCTTGCAGAAATAAAAATTACATGCAGACGCTAAGACCACTATCTGTTTTTAGGCAAATTAACCATCCTCTCAACAGGAACAAGAGAAAATGTATCCAGAACACTGTAATTCAGGAAAAGATTTCCAAAGATCAGAATACACTGATAGAAACCCAACTTTGACTCACAAAACGTCCGTTGAAATATTTCTGTCATCGCACTCATTATACTTCTAATTCTGTGCATATTTAAGGAGCTCTTATGAACTAAGATTCTAGTCCACCAAGAAATCTTATTAAATATCCCTAAGACTTTCTTTTTAAATAAGGCAGATATGTGTGCACATATGTATGAGTGTCAGTGTGTGTGTTTGTGTGTTTGTCAGAGAAAGAGAAAGAGAGACAGAGAGACAGAGAGAGAATCTCGAATCTTGGTGGAATTATGATTATTTCTCTTCAGCCCTCTTTCTGTGGGAAGTGCAAGATTCCTTTTGCAATTCAATTCAAGCGTCACTTCTTTCAAAAGCCCTTTCTTCCTGGATCTTTACTAGGGCAGAGCTCTCACCTCAGAATTTTGTTGATAGTGCTGGTAGCTCTTAGCATACTGAGTAATCAAGTTTGCTTCACAGTCACACCCCAAGCTGTACTTACATTACTAGTACAGAATGCACTTCATTTATTTTCCTACCCACACCACATAGTCGAGGGCGTGACACACAATTAGCATTTTAACTATATTTACTCTGGAAGAAACCGAGTGGTTACATGTGCTGTGATCCTCAATTTATACTGTTTCTATTTCAACTGGACTACTTCAGCTCTATTTTGAACTAGTTTGACGACATTCTCCACATTTTCCGGTTTTCTGGAGCCATACAGGAAAGGTCAACTGTGACAAACATTGATTTTGATTCCTAACAACCTCAGGAATCAAACTCTACTTTCTTAAAACTGTAAGAGTAAGTCAATCACATCAACTAATTTCTCCCCCAAAAGGAAAGAGAAGATAAAAACAATATTAAATTTCTATACATCATATTTTTTATAAAATTACATGAGGACAATGGCCATACATTATATGAATTCTTATTTTAACTACCATGAATTATCATCTGATTTAGTGTTCCTTAGATTGCAATTAAAACATTGATCAGATCTCTGATGAGTGTGAAAATTTTATTGCTTTTATCCAATGTAATATGCACCTTGGTGATATTTACTGCAAGCATGCTAATGTAAAGCATCTGATGTAATCATGATAAATTTCCTATCAATATTTTTAAACGATTGATGATATTCTTAAATAGCTCTTACCAGGGTATTAAGGGTCGAAATGGTAACATGCAACAGAGGGATCTCATAACGTGTGTCCAGTCTGAGGCCAGGCTTGCATTTGGGCCTCGCTTTTCTTTTTAATTTTTATTATGCAGCAATTCTGGACTCAGGGTGCTCCGAGAACTTCTTAATCAATTACCAGTTCTGCTATTTTAAAGAGCACAGCACCTTTTAGTCATCTGGGCCACATCTGTGACTCTCTTCTAATGAAGAATTAGATTTTTGTCTTAGAATATGAAGAAAGTCACTTGACACTTAGATCACTCTGTCAAAAATGAATAACTTTAACGCCATTTTTTTTTTCATTCAAACTTTGAATCTACCAGATACATTACGGAGGTACTAACAATATTTGCAAACGTCTTGTGTGAAACGAGTTCTGATAAAATTTGCTACTTACTTGTGCTTACATCGCAAATGAACTAAAAGCATTTCAACCCAAAGCTTGAAATTTTAATTTAAATGTAAAAATCAGAATATTTAGCACAGGAAATTTGAACAATGTTTAGTGCTTTCTTTATTCAAATAGTTTCATATGGATTCAGTTTAATAACTTGAGCTAATGGCGAATTTAATTCGCTCCCAGAAAGTCACTAGTAAGTACAACGTGGAACTTTAATTTGGAATAGGTAGAGTGTCAACTTTATTTTGTTTAATTAACATCTATCATGAGTCTGAGGACTTCTATAAAAATCCAATTTTCAAAATGTAATGTTATTATTAATGGGGCAGTAATTTATTGTACAGTTGTGCTATGCTTATAGCTTTTGGGATAATTTTTACTCTAGAGTTTTCATGAGACTTGATATAGTGAGTAAGTTAATAAATGGTATTTATGAAGGGCCCAGTCTATATCACACACTACGCAGTGTGAAAATGCTGTGCTCAGGAAAGCTAAAGCCACAGGTGTGAATTTCTGGGCTCAGGAAAGAGCAAGAAAAATTGCCCAACAAATCATTTATTTCCTTTTATGATTTTGCCAGTTGGGAAACATGTATAGGTAAGTGAAGGTAATTTTCTTCTTCCCTGCTTACAAAGGAGAGGAGAATATCTTCCTCACCCTTTTCTTAGAGTACTTCCCTGGGGAGAAAGTGAATCTGAACTTTACCTATCACTTTTGGTCTTAAAATGGCTCTCTGTGGAGACAAAGTTCACCCTTAAATTTTTACCGGGGAGACAGACCTTCCAGGCTGCAGCCAATGCTCTCGGAAATAGTTCAGAGATCTTTTAGGAATATTGCTTCAGGAAGGAAGTCCTTTTGTTTGTTCAAGTAATTGATTTTTTCATATTCTGCTATAGGAAATACATGACATTTAGCTTTAGCTTTGGAGTCATTTCCTGCCAACTTCCGAAGATGATCAAATATTCTGTTAATGTTTATTTTGTACCCATCCGTTTTCTCTTCTTCGTTACTATGGATAAACCTTTTAACAGGAGTTCTCTCTCTCTCTCTCTCTCTCTCTCTCTCTCTCTCTCTCTGTGAAGGTTCTCACTACACAGCTCAGGCTCATATGATCATCTTGTTTTTAGCCTTTAGTGTTTCCTAGGTGCTTTAAGTTCTTTAAATAAATGACTAGATTTTAATGAGGCAGATATTACTAATTATTTTAAATACATGAATCTTTTGTGACTTGCTTGCCAAATTGGTACAAATAAGCTTATTAAACATAATTAAATTTTTTTTTAATTATTAGTATTCATGTTACCTATGAGATGTGAAATTGATTTTTGTGAAATTTCCCACTAGTTATAATATATTATGATATAACATAACATAATATAATAAATATAACGTAATATTTTACAAACAAAATTCTTTCCAACATGAAAAAAACATTCAAGTTAAAACTGATACAGTACAGTTTCTCAACTTTGTCTGTGCTCTTACATATATTTGATAATTTAAAAACTATAAGGTATTCTTTCTGGACACCGACAGAACAGAAACAAAGGTCTGTTAGAAGACAATAAGTCACACAGAGATGCTCGTTTCGTGTCTCTCATGCAGCTCTTGCTGAGGTGGTGCAGCCACATCCTTCCTGCAGTCCAGGGCTGGGCTCGCCTTTCACTTGTCCAGGCCTTTAATACTGGCATCTTTTGCTCTTCCATATGTTTCCTACAAAGCTCAGATGCAAAGTGGTTGACAGCTTGGGAATTATTCAACTAAAACATGCCAACATGATCTCAGTGGTTTCAGACAAGATCATATAGTCTGAGGTACCGTGCACTCTCAAAACCAGTCGTACTCTTCTAAGGTGAAACAACCCATAAATAAGTTATTGAAAACATTTATCCTCTAACTTCTTGTCTCGTCACTGTACCACCTTTAGAGATATAATGCTTTCAGGGTCTAATTTGAAATGTTTTGGGCTGATAGCCTCCCCATTGCATAATATCGAGAACACACAGAGAATAAATTGTAAGAACTCCAAGTTTAAAGGAGCCCCAAAATAACCAAAATCACCTCCAAAACAACCTCAAAATTAAACTTGAAGACAGGAGTTAAGACAGACTTCTCAGATGAAGAAGTAAACATGGCAAATAAATATATGAAAAAATGTTCAACATCATTGGTCTTTTGAGAGATGCAAATTAAAATAACATTTAGATTCCATCTCATCCCAGAAAGTGGCTATCACCAAGCAGTCAACCAATAGCAAATGCCAGAGGGGTTGTGTGAAAAAAAATCACCTTTTCCACTATAGGTAGAAGTATAGAGTTGTGCAACTGCTATGGAAATCAATGTGGAGATTCCTCAAAATAGGAGGATTAGTGATCCTATTCCACCCAGCTGTATGTGAACCCATGTTTACAGCAGGTTAGAAACAACTAAATGCCATCAACTGATGGAGAAAAGATGTAGGATTATTTTTATGCATTGGGGTACTACTCAGCCTTAAATAAAGATGATCTGGAGAAATTTAGTTCATGTAGGTAATTACATGAACTTTGACACCATACTTTTAGGTGAAATACATTGTATATATATGCCAATCCTTGCATAATGAGTGTCACTCTTGTTTGAGAAACTGAAAGCAAAATCAAAAGCCAAAACGTATAACAGATGTTGTGAAACAGGGTGAAATCATTCAGAAAAGGGGAGATTAGGGAGGAGAGAGGGGGAAAGGAAGGAAGCAAACTAAAAATAGGAGAAAAGAAAGATTAAATAGAAACAAAGTTTTGTTAATAAGTAGAAGAGGGGTTGAAGAGAGGGGGGGGAAATGGGGAAAAAGAAACGAATCAAAATAAAACATATTGAGGTACAAATCCCCTACAATGACTGTGCCAGTTCTGTATAGTAAAAGGTAACAATAAGCTTACTAATACATACAAAAATAGCGTATGGTATTTGTTATTGTTATTATAGGACAAGTGGACAATTATACCTGTAGCTCTCAATTAAAGGAGGAGGCTATAGAAGATATCAATTTTGTTATCACATTGGCAAAAAAGTAAGCATGATGAACTGGATATTTCCAAGTTTCTTTCTACTTAGGATTTGATGTTAGTGTTTCCAACTCATTATTATAATGATTATTCATTTATTCCTCAATATAAAAGCAGAATACTGAATCTTCGAACAAGCAGTTCTGTTCTTTTGTTGAGATTTTCACTTATTGCACCACTGACTATGTTTTTCCAAGTTATTTTTTTAGTAAGCATTATTTCTGTGTGCTTAAATTTGCATAATGATCCATCCATAATTTTCCTTCTAAGCCATTTTGAACATTCTGAAAAAGAGAATCAAATAAGATATCAAACTGAGGATTCATCATCTGCTTATTTAATACGTCCCCATCATTCATATAGAGGATCTTACCATTCCCATGCTCTTCAAAAATGATCATCTTGATGTTCATATGAAACATAAGAAATCTAATGTTTTAATATAAAGAAATTTCCTAAACACAGAGAGGCACATATTTCTATGTTGATATCTCTGTTACTATATGAAAAGCAAATGAATAACAAGAGTAGAAAAAGACTCGTAGAGAGTATGGTATTTTACAACTCAGCATAAAAACTTTCAGACAACTCCCCACTTGACCTACGTCATTCCACTGTGTGTGCTTACCGGTTCTGCAACACCGACGAATTCCCCAAGCAGAGGAGTAAAGGGATGGCTGTTGAACCTTGACACCAGATGAAATAAATGAATTATTGCTTTCAAAAATTAAACTCTTCGCAAATTATCTTTCCTTCCTCTGTTATAGTCAATACACAGATTGGGATGGTAGAATTAGCGTCGCATGACTACTGCTGTGAACTTCAGAAAATTTTGCTCAAATTTCTTCATGTCCGTATTTCTCATAGCATAATCAGAAAGTATCTGGGGAAGCAGATTTTAGTTTCTTTTTCTTTGTTTTTTTTTTTTTTTTTTTTTTTCAGAGAGGGTCTCCCTGTGTAGTCCAGGCTGGCCTTGAAATCGTGGTGATCCTCCTGCCCCCCTGAGTGCTGAGATTACAGGAGGCAGTACCATGGACAGCTCCTTTGCAATTAGTCTGTTTATGGCCTCTGTATAGTTTTTTCCCTCCCTTTTACCTTCTATCCTCCGTTTTCTCTCCATTCCCAGATCGTCTTCCTCTGTCCACAATGTCTACCTCCTGTTTCCCAGCATCCGTCCTTTAGCTCTCTCTTTATATAATTTATTTTGTGTTTTTTCCACCAGAGAAATGGTATGATATTTGACATCCTATGCCTGATCGCTTTCTCTCAGTATTTTCGTCTTAAGGTGGGAATTTTGGCTAACTTGAAAACTTCCTGTTTATCATCACTGAATGTAAGTCAGAATTAGCTATGATATTCTTCGGGCTATCAGAACAGGAAAACTAGCATTTCCTAGCTTCCTGTATATAAAAGAATCTCTATACCTACCCTTTGTGAAGAGAAATGTTGTTGTCACCTTTCACTGGAGCCCATTTGGAAGTGTATCTGAAAAAATGTTTTCTGCAACTATGAAATTCTTTTGGTTCAGCAGTAAATAATATCGCTTTTGCTCCAGCATTTTAAGGGGCTCAGGGAAAAGTGCCTTTCAATTTTCACTTGTAACTTTCCAGGTCCATAGGGACAAAACATGAATCAACTCAGAGTCAGAACACAGAAATGATCCAAAGGACATGAGCAAGTCATGCTGAGAACCAGCCCTGGGTGAATGGCCTGAACTTGAAACTGAAATGAAGCACACAGCAACATAATTATCACCTCCCTCCCAAGCTCTGCCCTGTGTTTACCCCAGGTACACTGATGATAGGATCTGGAATGTTAAGTGAGATACATGGTCCCAATTGCTCTTCGCTCCTTGCTCGGACAAATATCTGATACCCAAAATGAAGGAAGGAAAGGTTTATTTAGCGCACAGTCACTGGAGGTTTCAGTCTACATTCAGCTGGCTCCAAGACAGAGTAGCACTTGGCAGAGAGCAGACACTCATGGTGCTGCAAAGAGAAAGAAAGCGAAGGGAGTGGCAGCAGCAGCAGCTCAGCTCTCTCCTCCTTATATTTTATTACAAATTACCTGCCACAGGGCCAGGGCCTGGGAGATGCCACACCTACAATAATCAGTCCCGAAGCTGCCCCATGACTGCATGACACAACTAGGCACAAACCGTAACACACATCATACTCATTTCTCCTGATGCTATCAAGTGTCCCTTTTTCTCTCCTGTGACATTTACAGTCTTACTGTCTTGTGACCTTATTTTTTTAAAAATAAAAATGACACAAACAAAAAGTATTCATCAGTGCATATTTTGTCCTAATATACATCCAATAATTAAGTTTTCCTTATGTTTAGTTTTGTGTTCACATATTATAGGAGTCAGAGATTTTAGCTGAAATAATCTAATTCCATGTACTTTATCTGTCTGCACTCTGTGTCTACCAAAACTTTTAGGTAGAAATCCTTACAAGTGTAGCCTGAGACTCTAGATTGTTCTAAGATGGCCAAAGGCCAATGTAGGAAGCTCCATGGATGCTAATTATTTTGCTAAATCTAATATTGCTTTTAATTATTCCATTTACGTTTTCTCTATTATCAATCTGGCCTTCAGTCCCTTAAAGTTGAACATTATAGAACTTTCTTGTGAAGAATTTGGAAGCCCCTTGCCAATGTACTGCCATTTATTTATTATTTATTTGTTTGCTTGTTTGTTTATCTACTTATTTATTTATTTATTTATTTTTGAGACAGGGTCTTGCTGTGAAGTTCAGGATAAGCTCACATGGTAGCCCAGGCAGGTTTCAAACTCACAATGATCCTTCTTCTTCAGCCTCCCAAGTTCTGGGATTACACGTATATGCCACCACCTCTGGATATATCCTTTTCATATCTAGCCCATTCCTATGTCACCACTGTGCAAAAAAATTCATTTTATTTTCCTCCATGAAGTTACTGTTGACCTTGCTACTCCTTGCTTGAAATTTTAAGAGCATTCTCTCAGAATTTCAGGCACTTAATGGTATTGAGATGCTTTTCTTACGACCATGGTCAAAGTGCTCTTCTTACCTCTGGAATCTTCTAGATGTGGACTTACCAACCCATACTGATGGTCCTCCATGGCTGTGTGCTGAAGATTTCAGAATTTTATTGGCACTTTTGTAACTACCAAAAAGCCTGGCTCCTCTTTTATCCCTTCTATTATTTCATCTTTGAGTGAAGAACTTACTGCTTACAAATTGAATAATTCTTATTTCCTAATTACATATCACATTGCGAATATGCAAAGAGAATCGCATCAAAAAGTTACCTTCTTTTTCACCTATACAAAAAAGAGATAGATGCCTCAAGGCTAAGAGAGAAATTTTTATATTGGAAGTCATGGTGCCTAGGTTCCCATATTCTCTCTGTTATGAATGATCTCTTCAATTATGGAAGTCAGTTCAGTGCTGTAGAGGTCATAGATTGCTCCTGTAATGCAGCTGGATTCAAAGAACATTTTGAGATAAGCTCATTTCAGATTAGTAAACTGTTTAAATTAGGTATCGGAGGCACAAGGCACAAATTAGAAAAGAAATCAACAGGAAAAAGAATGAAGTATTTTCCTTGGTTGATCCATCGACAGCAGAGAGTGAAACACCCATATGGGAGGCATATGCAAATTAGAATGATGTGTCCCTACTGAGTCACTATTATTCATGACTCCTCCCACTATGCATGAGAAGTTGTGGGAATATCTACTCATTTATTTGCATCTCTTCACATTACCTTTCTTGAGACCAAAGAATCTTGAAAAACAAACTTTCCAAAACCAGGAGTAACAAATTTATCACACGAATTTCACATTCATGATTTTGTTCCCCTAAGCCACGTATATTCAATAAATGGGCTAAAAGAGAAGAGGAAAAATTCCCCACTGTTTGAATCAGGTGTCATGATATGACTAAAAATATTAGTGCCACATTTTTTCGAAATGTTATATTCAGTGCAAATTAAATGCATGTCGGAACATTGATCTACAGGGTACCAACACTGTTGTAGTTACAGTGCATCCACATCACCGATTTTAAAAGGTGAGAATCAAAACCATCATCACTGTAATATTGATGACAATGGTAAGGTCCCCAGTTCTCGTGTGTGTGTGTGTGTGTGTGCGTGTGTGTGTGTGTGTGTCTGTGTGTGCATCTTCTATTCTCTCCAGTTTCTTTGGTTGTTCATTTTAGATATTCTCATTTAACTACCAACGTGGTCATGCACACTACTTTAAATCACACAAGTATTTGGAACATCATGGGAATTATTCCTTCTTAATTCATTGATCTGCTTTATCTCTATCTCTATCAGAAAAGACCTCATCAGAGAAGCAAATGAGCTGTCATTATTCTCTCAGGAGAGTATATTTTGCCCAACTCATAGAGAAGCTGCAACTGATTGCTTCACTATGCACACAGTTCATTTTCAGTGAAGTCGACATTCACGCAAACAGTATCCCTAAGAAGCCAGTGATATCACAGTGTCACCGGGGAGCTTGGTTGACCAGGCTTTTTGCTAATATCGATAGTGAAGATTCTGATTTTTGACAAATAATTCTTAGCCTCTCTGTCACAATGCACCTATGAACATTGCCACTCGGGCTACTGGAACATGGCATTGCTCACCGAACTAAAAGCCTAAATGTATAGATCAAAGTTATTGTGTGTTATTAGCGAAGAGAATGCCATACATTGTTAACATGGGAAAGGACATTAGAAATTCGCCACTATCTCATTTCATAGATTAGGAAATTCACATTTAGAGGCACAGATTGTCATGGTCAGGCAGCGAGTGAGTCGCAACAGGAAATGAAAACCTGCTCTGCTGACTGCCAGCCGGCTGTTCTTTTCACTTCACTCGCTACGCATGCTGGTAACACTGAGTTGGAACTAAGTCTCGCTGTGTGAAGTGCTAGTGCCTCAGAACTAATCATGAACGTTCCATTTCAATGGGTCTTTTTTCTCTATATGCACAATTAGAGAAAAAAATCATAGATATTTTGTACAAATCAAATGCTATGAATAATTTAACAGAGTCTTTTCTTACCAAGTAGGCAGTAAGTTGTAAAATAAAATAAAGTGGAGACTTGTTTGATACGTGATTACCTACCGATCCTGTCAAACATGCCAGTGTCCTGCACAGCAGTCTAACGTGAGATGTAGCGTTCTCTTCCTCTAATTACATTCTGTTCCTGCTGAATCTGACAGACTTGGTGACATCAGAAACAAGGTGATATTTTATCCTTGCCAACCAGGACAGGGCATCTCTGCAACTTCTTTGGCACAGCATTCTCCCCAGTTCTTATTTTCACATTTCAGGATCAAGCCCTGGAAGAAAACTACAGGCTGGAAAACTTCCCATAAAGTTTGCCCATGTTCCTCCCGGGAACACTGGAAGTCAAGACAGCTAGAGTTGCTATGCTGTCTGGACTCACTGTAATGGATCGCTGTTTGGTGGTCGCCTAGTTATGCCTAGCTGATCTGAACCAGCATGGCGCTGGGAGGGGGAGGCCCACCTGAGGGTGCTTCTGGCTAAGGAAAAGGCGGAACTGGACAAGCTGATGGGAAGTGCTTAGGGAAACTGTCTACAGAAGCTGTTAGAGCTGTTGGAAACTTCTCGGTTCTCTTGGGCAATTCTGCTGGAGGACTTTGTCACGCTGGCCTTCTTGATGAGCTTGGCTGTTCTTATCAGAGAAAGAGCTTGGGAACTTGTTCATGCTGAGAATGTCTATGGCTCATTTTGGAGGCGCTCTGGTCCTCACCTTGAGCATTACTTCCTCACTCCAGAGGGGAAGACGGTGCACGTCTCAGCATCATGAAGAAGCTCGTCATGTTGGCTTTCTTGATAGGAACTCAGGTCTCCTCATTGGTGGAGAAGCTCGATACCTCAACGTTGCTGAGGGTGGCTATGGTATTTTTCAGGGGAGCTCTGAGTCTTATCTTGGATGCTGCTTCCTGGCTCCAGTGCAGATTCTGCAGGTTACTAGCACAGACCCTTCATCCCACTAGCATAAGCTTCCTAGCATCTACCACTGACTTCTGGGCCTGCTCAACACAGATCTGTGAAGCGGATCTGCATGAGATATTGTCCTGGGCTCTCAGCCTCCAATTTGACTTGTGCGAGGCATTGTTATGGGCTCTAGGTTTTTGGCTGGACTCCTGCAGGATAACAGGATCCAGACCCTCAGCTGAATTCTTGGGTTTTTAGAACGCAGACAGATTTCCTGCACCTTGTATATGATCCTTGGGTGTTTATGAAATAGTTCTCTAACATGTGTATTGTGTGCTTCCCCTTGGAAAAAAAAATCCACAAACCACAACAATTACCCAGCAGGTGCAAAAAGAATAATTCTCAGAAAATGAATCGCAGTTTCTTGACATGTATGCTTTTCTCCACATTGTAAGGTTAAGGATAAGAAGTGCTTCCTTGAAGATCTATTTATCTTCCCCTTCAGCTGAAATTATTCTGTGATTGAAAATTACAAAAGTAAATGCGAAGAAAAAAATTTCCCCAAAAGATAATTATGCCTGATCACCTATAAATTGAAGAGGGTGTGGTTAGGTTGTTTTATTTTCTGACTCAAAAGCAATGCCAAGAGAAGTTTACTTTTCAAGGTATTTGTAATCTTAGTGAGATAGATTAAATCCAACTACTCTACAATTTTAAGTCTATGAGGAAACCTCAAAGGTGCAAAATGAATGCTTCTGTTTTTGTAATTTATATTTGGTCTTCGTGAGCTAAATTTTCTTATATTGTTGCTGTTTCTTAGGTTTATGTGACTCAAAATCTATTTAGATGATTAAATATCAAGATTCTGTTATTTATTGGAAAGGTTATTATGTTGTTTTTCCTTATATGCTTTGAAATTTACTATTTTCATCTCTTTGATATAATCTATGTCACTCCTCATCTTGTCCCACTGATTTGTTAATTTTCTTTCTCATATTCCATTTATAACTTGTTTTATTTGTTCAATAGTAACATTGTTTGCTTCAAAATTTACAAGCATGTGATTCACTCAAATAGAAATTGAAAAAAAAAAACTACAAAGGATGTCAAGAAATATACTAGACTGGGCTGGGGAATAAGGAGAGCAGTATTACTACCCGGCACGCACCAGGTCCCAAATTTGATCCCCTGCACTACATGCTGTGCTGGGGGTGCGGTTGCAGCCCTGGCAGCTGCAGGCATAGTGGCATGCACCGGCAGTCCCAGAGCTTCGGAGGCTGAGAAAGCAGGATCGCTGTGAGTCCACAATGCATAGCCAGATCCTAGTGTGGGGAAGATAGCCTAGTGGTCTAAGCACCTGCCTGTCGATGCAAGAACCCTGGTTGGATTCCCGAAATTGGATGCCATGGAGGCCCGATACCAAGCCAGCCTCCAAAGCTGAGCATGACAGTACACTTTTGTACTCCCCAGGGCTGAAGAGTATGAGACAGAAAGATCACTATGAGTCTGAGCTGCACCGTGAAAATTTGTACCAAATAAATAAATTAATTTTTTAAAAAATCCAATCTATAAGGGCCGGCCAAATAGCTCAGCAGATTAAAGTGCCTGCAAGCAGGCTCAGGGTGAGGGGTTCAATCCCACAGCCTGCCGTGCTGGCCGCACTCTCAGGGCGCACCGACACAGCAATTAAGACAGAGAGTACGTGCGCCTGTAATCCCATCTCTTGGGAGGGCTGTAAACAGGTGGATCATTACGAGGCTGATCTAGTATAGTAGTCAGACCCTGAATAGCCTGTAGATCCTTCCTTAAAATACAAAAAAAAATTTATACATAGATCCATATATCTATATCTATATCTGTATCCATATCCATATCTATATCTATTTATATATTAGACTATGCCAGATTGTGTTAAGCAATTTTTTTCTGTTATACAAATTAGTAACAATTATTAGAGGACAGATAATTCTAAAGAACAGAGAATGGACTCTTACTGGCAAATGTTTTAAAATAATACTGCTTTTGTAATTTTAAGTGACTGTACTAGCTACACAAATCATGTCACCAGTAGACTTTTCAGAGATGCCTAAGAATAGAAGATTTTATGAAAGCTAGGCATACTGAAATTCAAACACTGTATGCACAGAAACAAAATGGATAAATTCACATGAAAGAATGAGTGTCCATCTGATCATACACAGATGTTTCATTTGTTCTTTTGTGTCTGCTAAGTATAGGGCATCAACCCTGTAAAAATCTCTGCAATAAAGGATGAACTGACCACAGTCCAGCACACAATCCAAGTACATCAGGAGCTTATCCTGAGGAAGTTAGAAAATTCTATTTTCTACTCCTCCATTGCTTGATTTATTATAGCCATTCTATAGAGAGACACCCAGCAGAGAAATTGTAGTTTAAGTAGATGTATTTCTTCCATTATAAATGCCCTTATTTTGTGTGGCTTATAACTTGGTTGTTTTTATTTGCTTTTCCCTATAAAGTGACACCTTAGTCTTTGAGCTGTGAATCGTGATGTCTTAAAATTAATTTAAATGAGTTTATTCAGTCTTGCCTCTTTTCCTATCAACTAGAAAAGCACAAAAAAAATGTTACATGAGACATCACCAATTCTATGTTACTGAAATAGGGCAGCTGCCAACAGGAAGCAGATAATTATCATCCAAACATCCTTTGTGCAATCCCCGCTGGACAAAATGAGTGTGGGGCATTCTTGGGCAATTCAGACCTCTTTCAAAGACCAGTTTCTTCTATCAGTGGAACATGTTTGTGATTAAAATCGCAGCAGCAGAACAATAATTACATATTGCGACATCAAGAACTATAAAAATCAGATGTAATATTAATTAGCACCCTCTGAAAACCCAAGAGAACTGTGAGTTGTTCAAATATGCAAAACATTACAAGACCTTTCAAAGACTATGGATTGAATTTTGTCGGATTTCCTTTTGAATATATTTCTTTTTTTTCTTTCTTTTTTTTTTTTTCCTCCTACGTGTATCTCACATTTAAAATAATCCAGAAAGCACACACGAGCCAGTAAAAGTGTTATAAAAGTCCTGCTTTCCAGTAAAGCCATGGATTTCTGCACAAGCTCACCAAGTGCCACCAATACATTAATGTGGTTCTCTTTATATTAATAAATATGATACATAAAATGTGAAATTGGAGTTTTTCCTTTTGAGATGTATGCATGCCATTCTTTCTTTGTATGATTATTAATAATATAATTATTTAAAATAACATAATTCTGTAGTGTTTTGAAAGTTACGCCTTTTCTATGAGCTCTCTCACTTCCCTGCTGTGGCCCTTCTGAAAGTGTCCTATTCATTTATTCGTGGCCTAGCTCGACCTGTACAGAAAACTAACGTTCTTCCCTAACTTCACTTACCATCTGCGGGCTAATAGTACCATAATTTATAACTCAAGAAACTCACATTTCTTCCATGTGGCATGTCTACATCACTGAAAGTATCAAAGCAGGGACACTGCACTGAACAAACACCGAAGCCTTTGTCTTCTCCAGTCACGCTTTGTCCTTTCAGGCAGGGTGAAAATTACAACTATGAACCCTGTCTTCTTACAAAGCGCACTCTATCACCTCCAGTTGCAGGAACTGCTTTGATCACTGCCATTTACTGAAGCACAGTTCCAAAAAATAAATTGTTCAGTACCTTGCATAAGTCTTTGCATAATAGTATCTTATCATTTTATCTTATGCCACAGTTCTTATTTGTCCTTTTATGTATTTATTTATTTTAATGTTTTTGGTACAAGGTCTCACCATGCAGGTTGGACTCATAGTGACCCTCCTGTTCCAGCCTCCCCTGTGCTGGGATTCTGGGTGTACACCATCGTTCCTGGTCTTAGTGGCCCAGTCAGTGTGCCCAGGGGCAGGGCCAGTGCTGTACGTAGTGCAGGGGATAGAACCCCTGTCTCTGCACTGGCCTAAGTAGGTGTTTAGTCTGTTGAGCTATCTTGCCGACCCTTGTCCTTACATCTCCGAATAAAAGATGGCTTGCATTTGGTCTGTTCATCATAACTTACGTAGCGGAAGCTTGCTTCTCAGTACATAGGTGTAAGGCAAAGCAAAATCCATCAAATGTTTTGGTACGGTAATGGAAAGAGCAAACTCATCCTGAAAAGAATGTTGTTGGTGGTGCTCTCAGTGTAACTGCATGTGATTTACCGAAAAAGGCTAAAGAATTTGGAAAGAATGCTCTAAGTGGCGCACTGCTGGTGATTCTATGAGAACCCAGATGATAAGGAGACCAAGGAACTTGTGGAAAATGAAAAGGAAGTTTCAACTGAAAATTAGAGAAATGATAGAAGACTGATGGGCTCTTCCATATGGCCAAGAAAATTAAAAATGAAAACAATGCCTTTAAGCTGTTAGATGTTATTACCGGTTGTTTTTCCTTTTTCAGATTAATAGGGGTATCCTCGAAGGAAAGAAAGCAGAATGGGAATGATCTGGACAAATTGCAGCCTTCACAGGAGTAAAAATAAAAATGTGTGCCTTGGTACAAATGAACAGTTACTTGCAAAAGTGTTTAGTGTGTAGAAAGGGGAACCATTTGCACTACCAGGCCAAGCAGGAAGAGGCCTTGCAGGCATTTCAGAAATCGGATCTGTTCTTTCCATTACAGGCTTTGAGACCTTCCACAGTAGAACGTTTTAGAGAAAGGTCTGGCGTTGCCGAGGGTGCACTACCGAGGGATATATCTTCCTGCTTTCACCTGACATAGTGCCGTGACATTCACCATGGTTGCAGTCATATTTTGAATGAGGTCAAGATAAGCTACGTAGTGGTGGACGGGCTAAGGGCTCTTTTCAATACCCTGCTTAGGCAAGCTTAGGCAAGTGCAAGGACCACGATTCGATCTCCAGCAACATGTGCCACACAAGACCCTTCCCCAGAGTGGCCTAAACTTGCCACGCAGTTCAGGCATAGTGGTGTAAGCCTGTAACCCCAGCAGTAGGGAGGCTGAAAACAGATTGCTATGAGTCCGACCTGTGTAGTGAGACTCTGCAACAGCTAACCAAATAAAGAAAGAAAGAAATGAGAAGTTAGAAGGCCGAGCAAAACTTTGGTATAGCGGTAGAGCTTCTGCTGCAAACCGCCCCACAGAGATAGATATGTGGGAATCCTGGAAGTCATTATGATTTAGATATGAACCTTCTCTTTAAAATTGCATGTGCTCAGGTATCGGGCTTCCAGAAGAGGGTCTGGTAATAGGAATACCCCACATTTCTGTGGGTTCATCTCACCCATCACATGCCCCAGTGCAGAAACAAATACATTTCGGTATCACATTTCTTCTTGAAATTGTGCAACTTGCTTTAATGATTTTGGGGCTTATAGCCTTAAAAGTTTTGAACGGTAATGCTCTAAGTTAAGGCTGTGAGATCTCTGGGGTAGAGCAGAAAGGGAGCCTTGGGGGACAGAGGGACGCAGCTGTCGTGTGGACTTGTGTAGAGGTTATCTTAGCTTTAACCATCTAGTGGAAATGTCTAACGGCAAGGTATTAAAATTAAAGCCATATTAATATCCTGAGCTGTAAAAGGCTAAAGTCAACAGCTTCCAACACTGCCAGCTCTGCTGATAATCCACTATTATTATGTACTATTGGACTATATATACAGCTATTTTCTCTTGGTTCAGTGGGAAGAAAGATTTGTACTAATCGTGTTTAGACAAGATATCATGTCTGCATCTTGTACTCTGAGCAACTACTATGAAGACAACAATATGCATTGTATTAATTATTTTAACTCTCTTACTAACCTGCTTTCCAACTATCTCATTGCCATTTCTTTCTCATTAAAATTAATAAAATTTTAAAAAGAGGTTCCTGTGTTGAAGGCAGGTCCTCTACAGAAACGCTGTCACAGCAACCTTCTTCAGATTAGAGACCTGCAGGAGAGAGGTCAGTGACTTGAGTAGGCGCCCTAGCAATAAGTTGATGTGGATCTCATTGGACCTTGGATTGTTCCCCGCAGTAGTTGTGAGATAGAAAGGCTGACCTCCGCCGTGCACCCCACATTGCTGCCTTGCCCTGTGGTCTCTTCTCACGTGGGCTTCTGCCACTGTGGCACGGAAGAGCATCGCCGGCACTGGTGGGAGTCCTTAAGCCTTGAAACTTATGATATAAGCACACTTTTTTAAAATTTAAAAACTCTATCTCAGGTACTTTGTTGTGTATCAGAAATAGTACATAAATAAAACAGCTTAAGAGATTGGACTGTAAGTCTATACTTTTGTTTTTGTCTGTGGGTTAGACTTAATGTTTATCTACACGATTTAGTATAATGATTTTTTTGTATCTTGCTATTTTCCATATATGTAAATACATATTTGTATATATTGGTATATAGAGATATACATATGAAATGGGAAGCTGTGTAGCAAACTATTAAGTAATGAGGAAAGCCATGTAAGTTGACTTAAATCACAGTTGTGAATGATTATAGTGACATATTTTAATTTTATTTTATTTATTTATTTTATTTATTTATTTATTTTTTTTTTTTTTGGTAGTTTAGGGAAGGTTCTACAGGATGTTCAGGATCTCACTACTAGATCAGACGTGAAGTGATCCACCTGTTTACAGCCTCCCAAGCACTGGGATTACAGGCAAGCACCACCACACCCAGCCTCAACTGCTGTCTCAGCGTGCCCCGAGGGCAGAGCTGGCACAGCAGGCCTGGGGATTGAACCCCTGGCCCCTGAGTCAGCTTGCAGGTGCTTTAGTCCACTGTGCTATTTGGCTGGCCCTATAATGACAGATTTTAATTTTGCTTGTCTTATAAGCAAATGGTCTAATCTGATTTCATTCCTGTTGGGGAATTCTTCTCTGATTGTTTGAACCAAAAATCTCTTTCTCTGTTCAAAGTGTAATGTTAGTGCAAACACCTTCACTAGGGTGAAATGTCCCAGTGATTTTCAATTGAAAATTTTCAATTTCTATGAAGTTCATTTTATCAATTATTTGTGCATGGTACATTCTGTATAATAAAAAATACCCTGGCTAACCTAGCATCATGAGAACTTTCTTTTATGTGCCTTTCAAAACCTTTGATGGATGTACTTCACTATTTTTATTTCCATGACCTCTGATAGATCAGTGATTATAAAATCAAAGTTGTTTCATGCATGTATTTTATTCTTTCATTTTTTTACTGTACCAGGGATTGAACTCAGGACCTCATCCTTGTCACTAATTTCACTGAGGTATACCCCTGGCCCCAGGAAAAATTTCTTCCTTTCTTTCTTTCTTTCTTTCTTTCTTTCTTTCTTTCTTTCTTTCTTTCTTTCTTTCTTTCTTCTTTCTTTCTTTCTTTCTTTCTTTCTTCTTTCTTTCTTTCTTTCTTCTTTCTTCCTTTCTTTCTTTCTTCTTCCTTTCTTTCTTTCTTTCTTTCTTCTTTCTTTCTTTCTTTCTTTTTTTTTTTGCATTTTAGGGAAGGGTCTACAGGTGTTCAGGGTCTCACTAGTAGGTCAGGCTCATAGCGATCTGCCTGTTTATAGCCTCCCAAAAGCTGGGATTGCAGGCCCAGTCTCAGTTGCTGTCTCAGCTTGTGGTGGGCGTGCATGCGTATATTTTTTCTGTGTGTGTTTTTGTGTGTGTCTATGTGTGTGTATAAATATTGCAAGTCAATTTGTAAATAGATTGTCCTTTTGTATTTAAGTGTCTTTGACTTTGTAAAAGTTAGTATAAAATATATTCATTTTCATGAACTTTCTATTCAATTTTATGTTACATTTATCCATATTTACCTGAAAAACTATTGTCTGATTATTTGGATAGTATCAGATACTTTTAGGTTACAACTTTTTCTTTCTTTTTTTATGTATTTAGTACAGGGTCTACAGGTCTTAGTACATGAATCAGAGTTGTGGAATCCTATTTTCAGCCTTCTAAACCCTGGGATTACAGGTGCACACCATCATGTCCATTCTTAGTCACCGTCTCAGCATGGCCCAGGGTATTCCAGGCACTGTGCCTCTGGTGCTTGAATCTGCTGAACTTTAATCTGCTCAGCTCTGTCTTCTTTTCCATCATTGCTTTGACAAGTACAGGTTTTCTTTTTAATTATTACTTTTAATAAGAAATAACAGTATGTAACAATGTGACAGTTTCAAGACATGTTAGTAGTACTACATTTCAATGTTTGATACAATGCATATTATTGTCCAGTATAGGTCTTTTAACATTTTAATATAAGCTTTAGAATGAGTTTGGCCATTTTTCCTGAATACTCACTTAAAATTAACTGGGAAAGTTTAACATGCAAATCTCTTTTTAGAGACAGGATATGCAGTTCTCTTTTTCCACTCAGAATATGGTATATTTCTATATATATTCAGGTCTTCTTTGGCTTTTCTGAACACTAATTGGATATTTTATGGTACAATTCTCTTGTATGTTTTGTACGATTTATGAACAATACTTTTTATTATTTTTACTGTTGTCTATATTATTTTTACCTCATTTTCTTACTATTTACATTTTCTCCAGATCTGTTGAAATCATTTATTAATTTCAACAGCTAATTTGTGGATGCCTACGGATGTTTTCAAAAGAGAAATATCCTATCTACAAGTAAGAACCAGTCAAGTCAGCTTTCTTAAATCTCAGAGACTTTTCCTGCTTTTCTTGCCTCATCGTGCTATGTAATTCCACAAGGAATGAAGAATGGAAGTGGAGTAGCTGACGTACTTCTCTGTTTTCCAGCCTCGAGAGAATGTACATAGCTTTTTACAGTGCAAAATGATACGGATGGTAGGATTTTGGTGAGCCAAGGTATTCTATTTTTAATTTTGTTATATTTGATAACATAAAATACTTATATTTTGTTTTAAAATGTTTTATACTTTTAATCTTTTATAAAAAAGCATTTGTAGCCGGGCGTGGTGGCGCACGCCTGTAATCCCAGCACTCGGGAGGCTGAGGCAGGAGGATTGCTGTGAGTTCGAGACCAGCCTGGGCTACAAAAGTGAGCTCAAGGCCAGCCTGAACTGCACAGTGAGACCCTGTCTCAAAAAGACAAAAAAAAAAAAAAAAAAAAAAAAAAAAAAAAAAAAAAAGCATTTGTACTTTTATATTTTACATTTTGTGATATTATGTAATATATGTATATATATACATATATATACATATATATATATATATTTTTTTTTAATATATACATTTCCCACTGCTCTGCTAAGTGTGTCATGCCTCATCCATGAACTTGCATTTCATGTGCATGACCACTAAGCAGTGTTCTTCGATATCTTGATTTTTTTCTTGGGCCAGTAAGATGGCTCAGTGGTCTAAAGCACCAAGCTTTAGACAAGCTTAGGCAGCCACAGGGACCGTGGTTTTATCCCTGGCACCACACACTGCGCCAATCCCCACTGCCAGGGCAGGCTGGGCCAGCCATATATATATGGCTAGCGATATATCCCAGTGGTGTAAGTACCTGCCGGGCAAACACAAGGTCCTGAGTTCAATCCCCAGTACCAATAAATAAATAAATAAATAGATAGATAGATAGATGATAGATAGATAGATAGATAGATAGATAGATAGATAGATAGATAGATAGATAGATAAAACATCTTATTTTGAGACAGGCTTTCACAAAGTTGCTAGAGTCAACCTTCATGTTAGAGTTGCCACTTCAGTTTTTCAAGCAGGTTGGATTCTCGGAGCGCACCATGACACCAGGACTTAAATTCCATTTTTTTATTTTTAATGGTGTTAGGGATGGAACCCAGTACCTTCACAGTGAGCTACTTGTCCAGCCCTTTTCACTGCTACGGGTTCTCATTAAGCGGTTCGGGCGACTGCTATCCTCTATCGCAGGCTCACAAGAATTCTGCGCTAAGCATATTCCACCAAAGCTACCTTGCATTGGTTTTTAGAATATTAGTACACTTCTGTGTTTTTAGGCAAACGGCCCCTGTTAGAGGTGAGCTCTAAAATGCCCCTCCCCGCAAAACATCGTATCTTCTGTAGTGAGGCTTTCAGTGGATCCTTGGGTCACGGGCCATGAGTCTCACCATGTCGCTAGTTCATGTAAAATTTTGTAGCTGGTGATGTGCTCCTAGGTGTGTAGAAGGGCGCGTCCCGGGAGGTTCGCCTGCTCTCGCTGGCTTGTGCTCCGCTCACCGGCTGCTGTGCATTGGTCTGCTTCCTTCCTCTGTGTCCTTCCTCCATGTCATTTCTGTCTTGGCCACCCGACCAGGAGCTGAACTCTAAATCGATGGTCAATGCCGGGTGTGGTGGCGCACGCCTGTAATCCCAGCACTCGGGAGGCTGAGGCAGGAGGATCGGTGTGAGTTCGAGACCAGCCTGGGCTACAAAAGTGAGTTTAAGGCCAGCCTGAACTGCATAGCGAGACCCTGTCTCAAAAAGACAAAAAAAAAAAAAAAAAAAAAAAAAAATCGATGGTCAAGCAAACTTCTCCAGTATCTGGAGTTTGGGCATCTCAGTATCCTGTTTCGGTGACCAGAGATGGACAACACACCCCTCTGAGAGCGCAGTGCCTTAGTTTGTTCCTCTTGCAAAAATCTTTGTGTGATCTCAGTACCAGGGAAAAGGACATCTTTATTTTTTTTTTTTATCTGCACTTTTTCACCCTTCCTCCCTCTGTTCTTTTGCTCTCCGTCTGTCTCTTAGCCCCCTCTCTTTTTTGTAGCCTGTGCGTATTTGCAGTAGGTGACATTCATATTCACTGTCTGGAGCTGTTAAGTGGCCATAACACAGCTTAGCTATTTCAGAGGAAAAGGAAATCTCTTGCATGATTTTGAAAGTGTTCCCCCGTCTTTACACTAATGGAAAAATCTATGTGTAATCTATGATACTGATAGCAAATATTTAGAATTGGCCAATTTAATTTTGGAGGCATAGCATCTCTTTAGGAAGAAGTTTTGAAGTAAAAAGCACAATTCTTTAGCATTTATATACATAGGACTATTCAGAATAATTTTTTTCTCTTTTAAATTTTTAAAATTAATTGTAATGAGAAGAATAAAAATGAAAGTTTCAAGACAAGTTAGTAGGACAGTTGCAATAACGAATACATTGCTTGTTATGATCTTTGTAGTAGTTGTTCAGAGGGCAAGATATAGACATGATATCTTGTCTAGACAATATTAGTGTGTCCAGAAAGCTCAGGGGCACAAGTGCTTGCCTGGCAAGTGCAAGGTCCTGAGTTTGATTCTCGGTTCTGCAATAATTAATTAACTAATTAATTAAAAATGAACTAAGGGAGGGGCTGGGGAGATAGCTCCGAGGCACAAGTGCCTGCTGGGCAAGTGCAAGGTCGTGAGTTCGAACCCTGGTCCTACCAAAAAAAAAAAAAAAAAATGAACTAAGGGAAAGTAGCTGTATATCTATCCTAGTTGATATATATATACATATATATATATGTATATATATATATATATATATATATATATATATATATATATATATATACTTTTTTCACTACATAGTAGTCCTTTATTTAGGTCCCCCTTTTTTGTTTTGTTTTGTCCGAAATGGGTGTTCCATTGCTGTTAGAGAGGCTGTATTTTTCTGAGTGAATTGCAGTCCTTTTTCTGTCTGTCAAGGTAGTTTTTTAATCTGGTTGTCAAACATAAAATCAGAAACTGATCCAAATATTTTTGCATTACTCTTTGAGAATCTAAAAGTCTCTGGTGATTCGCGAAATTAGGTTATGAATATGTAGCTTCCCAAACTACAATCATTTATTTTTAATGGAACAATTTCCCCTAGATGCTATTTCTGCAGAGTTTACAATTTTAGCTTATTACTTCATTCCACTCTACTTAAAAAAATATGCTCTCCCTTTCCCCTTTTTGAATTTCTATTTACTCTAAAGATGATTTTAAAAATTGTTATTTTGTTTTTAAATATTGAATAATTTTGTGAGCTACTTGAAAAGTGGTTTAACTTAATTCCATTGGACTACAGAAAAAAATGATATCTTTCTGTATTTATTGAGACTGATTTTTATAATCTCCAAAACATCTTATGAAGATAAATTTTTATCAAGATCCATGTCATAATCTGTATTTCATGCTGTATTATTATTATTATTATATTATTATTATTATTTATTTTTTTTTATGACCAGCTCAGACTGCGCTGGGGGTGGGGCAGGTGCAGCATGTGGTGCCTAGGATTGAGCCGCAGTCCCTGTCTTTGCCTGAGCTTGCCTAAGCATGCACTCTAGACCTCTGAGCTATCTTGCCAGCCCATGGAGGCTTATTATTTTTTCTTTGAATTTCTCTCAAGCTTTCCATGAATTCCTAACATTAGTGAAATACACATTGGAGAATGTTATGCCCTGTTGGTCAATTTCTCTTTATTTTTTTAAACTTCTCCTTATAACCACATCATAATTTTCTTTCCTCTTACAAAGCCTTCTAATATTCTTTTGCTCATCTAGTTCTATGCATTTTTACTACTTTAATACCCATACTAGTTGGATCTTTATGTATAAATCATAGGAAAGTAACATTACTGATTTTAACATTTTAAACCAACCTGATAATAATATAGAACTTTAGATCTGTATTTAAATTGTTTATTGTTGATATATCTAAGGTAATCTTATCAGGTTGCATTTTCAATTTTAGCTGTGAATTAGAAATAGAAAGGTACGCAGAAACAGAATTCACCATTTCTAATTCCATCACCTAATGAAAACTTCTTCTATAGCTTTGGGACATCATTTCCTTGTTTTGGTTTATGCATTGAGAGTTCAGTGATTTTCTATATTTTATTTCTAGAAGACATTTCCCAGCCTTGTAGCTGCTGTGTTTTTCTAAAATATCTTATATTAGGCTAAATTATTATAAAATGTCATTAAGTGAAGTCATATTTTCAGAAATTTTATGTAGCACATATTTTTTTTTCCATACCAGGGATTAAACTCAGAACCTTACCCTTGCCAGGGAAAATCTTAAACTTTTACATAGTTTTTAGAATGATGTCCACATTTTCATTAATATAAGTAATACTATAAAACATTCATGTACATAATTTAGAATCCATGCAATGTTACCACTTTAGGATATATTCATGAACATTAAATTAATATTCAAATCATTGAACTTTATAAATTGCTTACTTTTTATTCATTTAAATATAAATAAAATTTTTGAGCAATTTAGGAGACTAAATATCTCATTGTCTAGATTTCTTTGCATTATTCATATTGCCATTCATATGTAAATTTGAAGACTTATTTTTCTTCTGTGAAATTTCTACCTGTAATGTTTTAATATATTCTTTCTGGAATCAAAATATATGTTACTCATTTGTTAAGACATTTTGATTTTATGTTTGCTATGACAGTTATTACTTATCCATTATTTTATTTTACTCATTCTCTTAAGAATACTAAGTATTTTAGACATGAATACACATCACTATTTTTTAAAAATTTTGCCTATTATTTTCACATCCAGGTGTATTTTTCCAAGCCAAAGAAATTTTAACATGTTTGGGTTCATTTCACTGTATTTTTAAATTGTAGAAATTCATTTAGCCCTAAAGGTCACTTTGAAGTTAATTTTAGGATTTGATAGTAACTAAAGAGTAAATATACCTACTCTTCATATTCTAATGATTAACGTTCCTAAAATGTAGCTTTCTATGTCTTCAGTTTGCATTTTTTTTAAAAATCTAGATTTGATATAAATCTAGGGCAGCAAGTAGATATTTCCCCCGTGTCTTGATCTCTAAAGCTTACCACTTTCTTTGTCGTGGTAGAGACTGAACCCAAGGCTGTGCACACAAAAGATAATCATCTTTCACTGAGCTAAACTCCCACACCTAAGCAGTTCTCTTAAAACATTCCTTTTTCTTTTATGTTTTGCAGCCCCTAAAATTGCCTTGTCATTCAGCCCATATTCTGTGCTATCCCATGACTTGATTCAGCACCAGCACCCTGGAGCCATATTTTTTAATTTTTTATCCTATTCTGCAATTCCGAGGCTCTGGACCCAGGCTGAGCACTCGAAATCGTCTGCTCTATTCCCACACGATAAAGAAACGTAGTCAAAGAGTTTGACCTCTTCGCTCATAAAGGCGCAGTCGCAAGCATCTGCAGAACCTTTAGTGCATATCATCAGCCCGTTTGCTCTTCTTTGGGAACACAGAACGGGCACTCCGCGCGATGGTGACTCCGATCCGAAGCCTTAACGGATTTGTATAAATACCGTACCCCGCCTCCACTCTATTTTCACCGCGAATGACTGAGTTTCCTATTACGTAGCTAAATGTAGGGTTAATAATATTATCCTTTAATGCCCCTTGCGCTTAAAGATGTTATCGTTTAACATCTTTTCTTCCACTTCCAGGAAAATAAGAATTCTGCAGGCCTGCTGCTAGCCATCTCCTGCCCAGTAGGCCTTTTCTGCTTTGTTTTATGGATAACCCACGAGAGAATGGGAAACATTTCTGTCAATGATGAGAAATCGCCCGCAGTCCGTGTGTTAGAGCTGAAATATGAAAAATAAAGTATACTGAAAATGGGGCTAACAGTAATCTTTCTTTGCTTTTACCCATGCTTGAATTCCCATTTTAGGATTCTATACGTGTTACCCATTTCATTTTTCTTAAACGGTTACAAGAGAAGTGTAATTTCGGAAATGAATTGAGGAAGAGCGATAGCTTAGCCGAAGTCAATCGTAGAGCTGGTCGTGATGATGGCTGGCACTGTCGCCTGACTCAGTGTTCACAGGGGAGCATTCCGTGGGGTTAGCGTACTGGTTTCCTTCCTTTTTTCTTTCTTTCTTTCTTTCTTTCTTTCTTTCTTTCTTTCTTTCTTTCTTTCTTTCTTTCTTTTCTTTCTTTCTTTCTGTCTTTCTTTCTTTCTTTCTTTCTTTCTTTCTTTCTTTCTTTCTTTTCTTATCTGTCCATTGTGAGGCTTTTCCTCTGCTAGGCACTCCCAAAAGGTCACTTTTAGTTTCTCCAATAAATTGTTGCACCTTTATTTGTTTACACAAATTTATGAGGTTTTTCATTGCTCGTGCATATTTCAGTGTCATGGTGAGTGAGAGGGAACAGATATAGCTCAGCAAAGTTCATAACCTCAGAGCAAGGAACTGTCCTCTAATTTTCATAAAATCCGATTCTCAGAGGAAATAACAGTTTCAGCCAACTCAGCAAACTAACGCACCTGCTGGGCAGAGTGCAGAGGCCCGGGTTCAATTCTCAGCTTGCCGTGGAGGCCCAGCCCCAGGGACACGCTGAGGGGACAGCTGAGGATGGGCGTGGTGGTGTGAGCCTGTAATCCTAGCACTTTGCAAGGCTGAAAACAGGAACATCAGTACTTACCTGAGTGAGACTCTGTAGACTTGTAGACCCTGGAGATCCTGTAGACAGACACTGTCCTAAATATAGAAAGAAAAAAGTAAAAGAACAAAAAAAAGAAGAAGAAAATATAGTTTCAGTTTTCTATATCTTTTTAAAATTCATTTTAATGAGAAAGAACATCAAATAGCAATAAAGCATTCAAATCAGGTTAGTAGGATGGTTACAGTAATTAATACATTGCACACTGTTGTCTTTGTAGTAGTTATTTAGAGGACAAGATGCAGACGTGATATCTTGTCTGAACATTATTAGTACAAACTTTTATTCTCAATGAACTAAGAGAAAGTACCTGTATCTAAACTAACTCTCTTATGTGTGTATATATATATTTCACAAAACAACAGTCTTTTATTTACCGTTTTCTATATCTTGCAATAATTTCATTGATTCAATAGATGTTTCCAAGTTAAAGATTATCTGCGAATTTAAAGAGTCTAATAAATTGTACTATGTTAAGTATAACACATATGAATAAATATCTAGTAATCTAATTACTATGTGACTTTATCTTTTAGTCTGACTTATTCATGAAATTGGGGAGCAATTTTCTCTTTATTTTGCAAAGCACTTCATAACTAACCTTAATTCCTATTTTGGAGTCAAGTAAGTGAGTGACTTTGTAAAGCTCAAGCTAACACGTTGTGGTCTCAGGTGCATCGCCAACCTGCTTGGACACCTCCAGTGACGGCTAAAATTTGAAAACATTTAAAAAGAAAAAGGGGCCCGGCAGGATGGCTCAGTAGTCTAAAGCGCCTGCTTAGGAAAGCTTGGGCGGCTTCAGGGACCATGGTTCAATCCCCAGCACCACATGCTGTGCCAGTCCTGCCCTCAGGGCAGGCTGAGCCAGCCATAAAAATAAATAAACAAAGAAAAGTTCTGAAACAAGAAAAAAATAAAATAAAATAAAATCTTAAAAAAAAGAAAAAGGTGAGAATTACCCCTCAATAATCTCTGATGTCCCGTTTATATTTAATATTCCGCAGCTATATTTACTTAAATGTTCTCTGCAACACCATGATCGATCCATAAAAGAGTTTTGCAAGCACTATTGTAAAAATATTATTCTTAACACTTTACTCAAATTTGTGGTGTAACCCGCTAAATTCCAGAAAGTTAGATGACACATAAATATTTTATTTAATTTAGCCTCAACGATTCTGAGTTTCTTGGATAGTTGATGCTGTTGTAGTGCTATAAACTCAGATAAATTATTTACCAGGTCCTGAATTATTTAAAGGGGCAACTTCCTTTTTAACTTAAGAACATACTACACACAACAGTTAAGCACCACCAGGTAATACTGAATGTCATGTTACTGAGTAAATGAATAATTTTTTCCCTTAAGTAGCTTAACTGAAAACTGTAACTTATTTTTCTAGGCAACAAATGGTTGAGTATTTAACATGCAAATCTTTAAATTTGCAAAGCAAGAGATTATGTTTAGAATATTTTCAAAATTCAATAAATATACCTTGCACATGATAGTATCATGATGTAATAACAGACATTCGTGAAAACACACTCAAAGCATAATATAAATAATAGATTTTAATATAAGGAGTATGAAAGGATTATGGAAAAGATTTTAGAATTATATTGCACCCAATGTTTCAGAAACTATCACTTGTCAACTTTGATGTGTTATCAAAGAAGAAAATTCAAATCATGTGAAAATATTGCTGAGGCATTCCCTCTTTCTTCCTGTTTATTTGAGACTGTTTTCACATTATTTAGTTGAGTATATTAGAATATACTGAATAAAAATACAACAGCCTAGTTGCTGGTTTTTGAAAGCCACACCCTGAAGAGATTTGTGAACACCGAGGGTAATGCCATGAGAACAACACAGGGAGGCCGCCATCTTTGTAACATAAATTGTTACTATTACATGAATTATTCATATTTTCACTTCATCAGTTTTACTCTCTGACAAATTATTAGTAAATTGCAATACATTTATGTAAATAATTTTGATAGATATGATATTAATGATTTATAAAAATCTTAGATGTTCTAAATATTTATGAAACAACTCTAATGAGTCAAAATTAATGAACTTCAGAGCTCCTTTCAGATTTTTTTAATGTAATTAAGTAGTTTAATGCGGATTTAAAATAAGGAACCTGAAATATATTTAAGTATATTGTGCATATTAGCTAAGATTAAGCATGTATTTAGCAAGTATGAATATAAGTTTACAAAACATTAACATTTGTGAACAGTAGAACTATAGGTAAATTATTTAAGATACAATTTCATTCATATATTTGGTCCTTGACCTAGAATGGCTTGACATGTTTTGCGATGTTATGATGACTTAACCATAGCACATATCTGGTATCTCCTGTATTTCACAAATATCAACGTGGACTTTTCTCTACTCTAGAAATGTGGGGTACAATAATACTCCTTCTCACAGCTGGTCAGTGGCTGGGAGATACCATTCCAATTAGCCTTTAGATCACTAATTTAAACAACTGGAACTCTACTTCATAATGCATTGTGTTTAATATATTACATGATAACCAGTATTTTACTAGAAAATAAGCTTTGTACTAGATGATTATTTCCTACTATATGATTAAAGTAGGCTAAGTGTATTAAATACAGAATATATGTTTTCTGATTGCAGAAGTTTATTGGAATACTACTGCATTTTTCTGAAAGGCTAAGATATGCTTTTCTCATCGCTTCTGGGGAACAATGATACAGGACACATTTTATAAGTTTATTTTATAAAAAAAATCACCCAAAGATTTATATGCAAGGAGTGTAGGATAATCTGTACACACACACACACACACACACACACACACACACGACAAGAAAAAAGAAACCAGCTGAGGGTCTGGATCCTAATATCCTTTATGAGTCCAACTAGAAACCTTCAGCTTATCACAATGCCACCCATAGGTTCTACTGGAGGCCTAGATTTGGTAAAAAGAAGATCCTGAGAAATGTGAGACAGGTCTTCGCAAAATGCTCATTAAAACCTGAATGGTCAGGACACTACTCAGTGCAGCTCGGGTAGTTGATGATACAGGCTGAAGAAGAGGAGAGTTGTGGAGGAAGGGTAGCATTAGCCTGCTTGGCAGCTCTGAGAGCTTCTGAGATGAAAAAGTGCATCCGAGGTCTCTTACACCCAGTGGAGAGATCAAGGAATTTGGCCTTAGAAATAACACATACATCTTACCACAAAACACAAAGCAGAGCCATAAAATCAAGAACTGGCAAATGCCTCAGAGAGAGCAAGCAGCAGGCTGCATCCCGACCGCTTCAAGGGCTGAGGAACCCAATTCTCTTCCAGGGTCTCCATCAATGCAGCATGAAATTAAATCTACAAATTGACAATCTAATCAGTGGTTCAACTATGTACTGGAACAAAAATTAAGAATCTTCAGAGGACAGCAACATAAATAATATTCCTGAGTACATTAGTTTTAATTTCCCCAGGGTGTTCATGAATCCCTATGTATAGCAAACAACCAAAAATTTTCAAACCCATAGGTTAGAGACAGTAGTTTTTTGTTTGTTTGTTTGTTTGTTTGTTTTTTAGATCTGGAGAAAAACTGTTATGTATGCTAACCTTACTGCTTTTGTTCAACATAATAATGGAATCCCATGAGATGAGGCAAGAAGAAGGAAAAGAAAAAGAAACAAATAGATCTAAATTTGAAATGAACAGGTTTTATTTTATTTTTCTGTTTTGGGCTATTGCAGGGTCTCGCTATGCAGCTTGGACTCATGGTGATTCTTCTAGTTTCAGCCTCCCGAGCACTGCGATTAGAGGCACCTACCACCACACCAGGACCGGTCAGCTCAGCCCACCCTATGGGTGGGTTTGGCACAGCATATTTTAATGAGGATGGAACCATGGTCCCTGCATTTGCCTAAGCTTGCCTAAGTGAAGTGTGCCATTTTATATAGAACCATAAATACTTGTTAAAAAAAAAACAAAACTCTTCAAACTACTAAAAATCATTAACATTGCTAATTATAATAGTGCATAAGAAAGTCAATACCGTCTGTTTATTCTAATATTATACTCCATGAAAGAATACATTTAAAAACCTATTTATAATTACAATTGCATAAGATATCTAGGACAAAGTTTATATAAGGAGTTGGCAGATCTCTACTAATAACATTCATGAAAGACGCTGAAAAGTATAAAAATAGTTCAGAAAATATCTGTGCTCAAGGATTGAAATAATTACAACTGTCAAAATGGCCCCACTTCTTAAATCAATCTATATATTCAATGAAATCTTTATCAAGTGTCACTGACACAGCATGAAAGTGGGAAAAGTATTCATGAAACTTTTATCAAGAAATTACAGCCCAAGTCTGACTAGAATGATCTGTAGTGAAAAGAAAAAAAAAATGCTGAGATATAAAAGGCTCAAGTCAACAGCTTCTGAAATTGCCAGTGCTGCTGATAACCCACTACAATTATGAACTATATAGGGCTACTTTCTCTAGGTTCAATGAGAGGAAAGATTTGTACTAATAGTGTTTACACAAGATCTAAAGTCTCTAACTTGAACTCTAAACAACTTCTGTGAAGACAACAATATTCAAGGTATTAATCATTGTAACTGTCCTACTAACCTGTTTTGAAACTGTCTCATTATTATTTCTTTCTCATTAAAATTAATAAAATTTTAAAGAATCTGGAGACTTTATTGTACCTCACTTTAAAATATACTGCAAAGCTTTAGCAACAAAAATATAACATCATTATTATGAAAAAAGGACATGTGGACCAAAGAAACAGAATAAAGAAAAAAGAACCTTCCAGGAAGATCAGTGGAAACATATTGAGGAAAGAAGAGTCTCTTTAATAAATGATGTACATAAGAATGTGCATCTTAAGTCTCATTCAACTTTTCTTTCTTTTTTTTTTTTTTTTTTTGTCTTTTTGAGACAGGGTCTCGCTATGCAGTTGAGGCTGGTCCTGAGCTTGCTTTTGTAGCCCAGGCTGGTCTCGAACTCGCATCAATCCTCCTGCCTCAGCCTCCCGAGTGCTGGGATTACAGGCATGAGCCACCACGCCCGGCATCATTCAACTTTTCAATAGTACTAAATTTGTGCTGAGTTACTAGAATCATCAGGTGTGATTTTCATCAAATTTGCAAAGGACATAGAAGTTATTAATGCTTTCAAAAAGTTCATTTTTCGGGTCTGGAGAGATAGCTCAGTGGCCTAAGTGTCTGCTTAGGCAAGCATAGGGATGGGGGTTTAAATTGCTATCTCTCAGCATATGAAAAACTCACTGAAATTAGATTAAACATAAAACTTGAACTAAATTTACTAGAGGAAAACATAGGATGCACATTTCACAACAATGTTGTATTAAGAAATGGTCAATAGTATTATCAGCAAAATACAAATATAAACCATAAAGAACATCACTGATATAGATCAACTGCATAAGGGCCTACCAGGCAAGTGCAAGGCCCCAAGTTGAATCCCCAGTACCGAAAGAAAGAAAGAAAGAAAGAAAGAAAGAAAGAAAGAAAGAAAGAAAGAAAGAGCACCTTACTTCAGTTAAAAATGGCTATGGAAAAGACAGAAAAAATATGCTGGTACAGATTTGGAAAAAAAGGAACTTTTACACGTGTTGCCAGACATAGACATTTATATTTGTACATCTACTATACAAACCAGAAAGGAACTTTAAGCTAGAACCACCATTTTTTTTTTCAGACGCACTATTACTGGCTATTTAATAGTACAAACTTAATTTGCAACACTGTCAATGAATTCGGGTGATAGGTGATGCAATTATAAAATACAGCGAATGTTTAAGAGTTACAACTATGTATTACAGTGAAAGACGTATTGCCATTAATCCGCCCTCAAACTTCTCCCTCTGGTGCAAAACCTACCTATCCTACTGTTGTTTCCACACTCTGAGAGGTATGGTGACCCTATTTTATGAACGATTTTTAGTTGGGTGTTTATGGCTGCGTCAATGTCCTGTGTCAATTCACAGTGTTCACCTTTCTTAGCTATTTTGACCTTAGATGAGAGTCAGAAGTCGTGAGGCACCAGACGCCTCTGAATAAGGTGGAGAAGAACACGTTGTAATGTATTAAGTTGACAGAAATTGTTGTCTCTGTGTGGAATCAACACAGAATGTGGAAGCAGCCACACCAATGCCACTAAAGACGCAAATGAGAATATTCAGAGAGGCCTCACAAGTGTCAAGAATGAGGGGATTAAACGCTCGAGGTGACAACAACATTTTGAGGGAAACTCAGGACGTTACATCTTTCACCGTAATAAATGTTTTTTGTTTAAACATGCACCATATATTTTGATCACCCTAACACTCTAAGAAAACTTCCATAACCAAGTAGACAAATATCATCCAGTTTCACTCACAGGTATAATATAACAGGCGTGAGGCCCTAAAAGTAGTGACTGGAATGGAGGTCACAGGGACAAGACGGACTTTGGGAGAGATGCTTCAGGGAATGGTTGGTCACGAGACGGAACATTGCCATCAGAAAAGATGTGTTTTGGTGTTCAACTGCTCAGCCATGAGATCAGACTTAATAAATATATATTTCATATCTCAAAATAACTGGAACAGAAGATTTTTAATAAGCCCACCACAAAAGGGATAAATCTTAGAAAAGATGGCTATGCTAATTGCACTTGTTTGATCATTGTACTAAGTCAATTTGCTTTGAACTATTATAATAATTTTAAAAGACTAAGGCAATTATGCGGATAGGAATATAAAATATGACTTTAATGTAAGTAGGTAGAAAATTTCACCTTGAAATTGGAAATTCCAAGTATCAAATAAAACTGAATTCTAGAATTGTAAAAGTAGAAAGTAGAAAAGTAAAATGCATAGCTTGGATAAAATATAATTATGTGGAATTAAAATTGATTAAATGGTACATATAAAAAAAACTTGAAAGACAACTAATTAGAATTATCTACTCTAATCAACAGATCTCATAAAAAGATATGGAGTGAAATGGATTATGTAAGTTGTCAGTCTTACACAGATGAAATTGAATTCCAGAAAGAAAAAAAATAAACCCAGGGCTGGGACCACAGATGTGTACCACCATGCCCAGATATAGTCATGGGCTCAGCGTGCCTACTGGATGGGGCTGGTGCAACGTAGTAAGTACCTGGGTTTAAACCCCCATCCCTGTGCTTGCCTAAGCAGGCACTTAGTCCACTGAGCTATCTCTCCACACCCCCAAAATGAACTTTTTGAAAGCATTTATAACTTCCATGTCCTTTGCAAATTTGATGAAAATCTCACCTGATGATTTTAGTAACTCAACACAAATTTAGTTTGATAGAAAAGTTGAATGGGACTTAAGAATATTACAAACACATACTGGAAATAAACGATAAAGAGAAAATAATTGCAACAGCCAAAGTGGAGAGAAGGCCAGTTACACTCAACAGCAGATGATTAAGAATGACTATTATCTTTTCCTCAAAAACAATCATATATGAAAACAATAGAATGTCCATAAAAGATGCTTAAAAGGCTTAATATTTTCAGTGGTTCTAAAATGCTGTCTCAGTTTTCTGCACACACTAAAGGCTGTTGCATATGCTTGAATTCCTCCTAAACATTTAGGAAGGGTCCTTGAGCATAGAAGAGACATTGAAGCTCACATATATTTCCATTTCCAGAGGATTATAGTTCTGTATTATGCATTGTCTAATTCTTCAGATTAATTCGAATTTATTTTATCCAGGACTTGTTTTGTGCCAACGGGTATCAATGCCAAATGATGGTTCAGTTAATTTTAACACATATTAGATATTTCTCTTTTAAAATAACATACCATTTTTTCTTAGAGGAAGATAGTTGGTTTTCTAAATTTAGTATCATCAAGGTTGATTGAGTTAAGAGTGTCTACATCAAATGTAAATTTTCCAAAGATGGCTCAGTTGTTTTTAATTTCTTGTTTTTGTTAAAACCAAACATAAAACAAAACCATTGGTTTATATCACAATTGAAGGCTACTAATTAAAGAAGTGAGTTCTGCCTTCCAAATGTTCTGTAAAACCGTTCAATATTCTTTCCCCTATCAGGGAAATTCCTTATAACCCTCACAGTCAAGGAACTGTAGAACATGCTCACCTTATGCTGAAAATACAACTGCTCATGTAGAAAGGGGAATCCTTACAACATTCACACCTTGTAAAACTCTTCATGTGTCATTGTATACTGTTAACTTTTTAAAATCTACTAGGAATGGGATTATAACAGCAGAAAGATGATACAGTCAGATAGAGGAAAAGAAGTTAGGAAGGGCACTTCGGAAAGGTCTTCATGTAGGACAAGAGAAGGGATCCAGCCCGTCGCTCATCTAGGGTGAAGCATCTGCTTCTGTGTTTCCAGAGAGTCCTGAGCAGCCAGTCTTGGTGGCAGAGCACGCTGTCTGACTCCATGATGGACCTAGGCCTGGAGAAGGAGGAGTTGGTTCCACCTTTCAAGAAGCAGATGATCTGTCCCGTGGCCCTGATGTAACAGGGACCATACCACAGCCAGTGCATAAGGATGAGGCTAGGCTTGACCTAGGGCCAGTCAAAGAAACTGACCCACAATGCCCAGGAGGTGGTAACCAAGATGGGCCACTGAAAGTCTAAGTAGGTGACAGAGTGTATGGAGATACCTGGGCTGGAAGCTACCTGGAAGAAAGGGATGTAAAAGTTATCAGTGTCTATAGGATAAAAGAAAATACGTTATACATAGGTAAAAAGTTTTGCTCCTTCTAAATTCTTTGTGTAAAAGATCTCTGATAATTAACATGCAAAAAATCTCACTAGACTAACTATAATTGCAAATATCTTTTTTTTTTAATTTTTATTTATTTTATTTTTCTCTTGTTTCAGAACTTTTGCTTGTTTGTTTATTTTTTTTTTTTTTTATGGCCGGCTCAGCCTGCCCTGAGGGCAGGGCCGGTGCAGCATGTGGTGCAGGGGATCGAACCGCGGTCCCTGCAGCTGCCTAAGCTTTCCTAAGCAGGCGCTTTAGACCACTAAGCCATCCTGCCGGGCCCAATTGCAAATTTCTAAAACCATAAAAGTTATTATAATTCATTTTGACCAACAATATAAATATATATGAGTACACTCAAATATGTTTCTTTTTTGTTTCTATTATTAATATTATTATTATTATTATTATTATTATTATTATTATTATTATTTTATTTTGTGGTACCAGAGATTGAACGCAGGATTCTGTATGTGCATTTCCTTGTTTATTTGTCCAGTCTGTTATAAACTTACAGATAGAACTTAACAATTGTTTTCTTTTTAATTTTTTTTTTATTATTTTTGGAGTTTGTAAGGATTTGTTTATAATTTAATGTGGCATATAGATTTAAAAAGTTAGTTCCACCTGAGTTGCCAGCTGGTCAGAGTTTTGCTAACTTGGTTTTCTCCTAAGTCATCAGAAATCCATCCAGGTTATTAAATGAGGATTCCTTCAAGCTTGGGAAATTTTTGGCCGGGGGGCTCTTAATTGATGAATAAAAGAGCAGCCACAAGAAAAATAATATCCTACCCTTTGTTTATTAATAGGAAGCATCAATAATTTTCATACCTTGGGCCCGGCAGAATGGCTCAGTGGTCTAAAGCGCCTGCTTAAGAAAGCTTAAGCAGCTGCAGGGACTGCGGTTTGATCCCCGGCACCTGATGGAACTGGCTTTAGAGCAGGCTGAGCCGGACATAAAAATAAATAAATAAACAAACAAACAAAAGTTCTGAAACAAGAAAAAAAAAATAATTTTCATACCTCATGGGAGACACCCAGTATATGTTGCTTAAGGTACATTATTGTGAGATATTCACTTTGGTGATGATCCAAAGATCAAGTTTTCTACAACTAAGACAATTCTGATTTAGAGATGCTCTGGTACAAATTTAAATTAGGAAGCAAAATTTTTATATGGCTGTAACTATTAACTGCTATTAAATATATTCAGACTTTCTACATACATAGTTCTTCGAAAATACAAAACTGGAACGGTGGGTGGTGAGGGACTTTTCTCTCAGATTCAGACACCTCTGCCTTTGACTTGTGCTTCTGAAGCCTTTGAGTGGGAGGCTTGTGCCAAGCTAGCATGACATCACCATTCGCTATGAGTATTTTTTCACAAAAACTCAGGTGCTATGTGTGCTATGCATCTGGTACTACACTGGGAGCTGTTTAGATATTAAGCAGTTCAGACAGCGTCACACACTTCAATGCCGCCCCACTGAAGGATGACAAATTAGGTAAGAGCTTCATATGTGCAAGACAGAAATGATTGACGCAAAGGATTATTCTGTCAAAATGGAAATTTCAATGTGTTAAAAATATCATGCCGGTTATGCTCAAGTATTACGTACAGTTTAGTTTTTGATTTTCAATTTCTCTGTAAAACCATGTAATTGTTGTATATTAACATCGTTCAGGAATTCAGCTACTAGACCATCCATGGTTAGTTGGAAATTATGGTTTTTTTTTTTTTTGGCTGTGTTTAGAGATGTTTGTTATCAGATTAAACAACATTAAGCTCTTTTTTTTTGTTTTTCTCGTTAAATGTGATGTCATTGGACTTCTCTGCTGGGTGTTCGGCAGCGGCGGAGGATTGGAGTCCAAAAGCTAGAAAGATAATTTGTGGTAGGAGGACAGCTAATATTTTGGACCTGGTCTTGCATGGTCAGTGAGGACCAAAGGCATAAGAGCATCTCTAATGTGGTAGCCTACAACTTAGTAGTGGACCCCAGACCTCCTGTCCAAGGAGATTGTTATGCCACAAAGACTGATAGCGTCAAGTGTACGCAGAGTCCCCAAGGGAGAGAAGTCCCCAAAGCTTTCATAGAAAACGATTCAGTGAAGAAATAGCCATGATTCATCCATAGAGCTGACTCTCACCGAACTGAGGGGAGCTATACATGCTTCTAATGCAATTCTGAGGAGGCTTAACTGACCTTGACAGATAGCAAGAAATTTCAATTAATATAGGTTTCACTTTTACATGGTCTTGAACATTCAGCAGAAAAGTACAACCACGAGATACGTAAAACTAATGTCATGACAACATGCCAGCTATAAACGAGGTTCAAATCACTTACACCTTCTAACAATGTCCTGAAACTGTAGTTCTGTCTAAATAGAGAAAATATAATTTTACATTGGAAAATTTGAATCTATTTTCGCATTGGTGTCCAGAAATATTTATTGATTTGTATTCTGAGTGGTAACTTGAGATAGTGCCTATTGCCAGACAACCTTAAGAATATCTACTTATCATAACATTTCATTATTATTTAAATTAATACTATTTCACTGTGGGGATCAAGGTTCTCAATGTGCTCATTTTACCCTGGACATGGTAGCTCCAGTTTAGCCTATCACCTCTCAGTGGTAAAAGACACCTGGGTAGAGTTAATTCTCTATTACACTACCTGGACTGTCCCAATCCCTCTGTATCCAAAATCCTTGTTAAGATTTTGTAAATATAAAAGAGAAAAGAAAGGGTAGACAGAATTAATTGCAAAAAAGTGTGTAACACTTTATGGCATCATAAATTCCTGTGATAGGGGCTGGGGAGATAGCTCCGAGGCACAAGTGCCTGCTGGGCACGTGCAAGGTCGTGAGTTCAAACCCTGGTCCCACAAAAAAAAAAAAAAAAAAAAAATTCCTGTGATAGGTCTTTCCCCCACAATGATAACAGCCTGAGTCACTAATGCTGCATTTCATTGAGGTTGCCCTGGAAACCAAAAGGGTATTTAAAGGAAACAAAGAAAGAACAGGGCTGACATTCCTGACTTGCTAAATGGGAATGGCTGGCCAGCTAGCCCAGTGGGATTAAACTCTTTTTCCCACATTCCTCGCTCAGGGAATTATCGAGTGTGCTGTCTCAAAGAGAGCCTGCTAATATCTGTGAACTAAGCGACTACACTGAGAACAGCGATGTGTAATGCAGAAACCATGCTTGAAGACTCGGCATCTTGGTCTCCTAAATGTGTGCCATTCCTAATGCCATATGAAGCACTCTCTTTTTAAAAGATAATAAAATAAAAAAGAACAAAAATTCAAGATTTCTTCAAAGCAGGCAGTAATATTTAACCATACGTCCAATGTTAACTCTATCTGTTATTCTGAGCAACAGATTGGACGGTGAAAATAGATAATATATCAATCATTGTTGATCAGCTATTCCCTTTTTTTTTTTTTAGAAATTTATTTATTTATTTATTTATTTATTTATTTTTCTTGTTTCAGAACTTTCGTTTGTTTATTTATTTATTTTTATGGCCAGCTCAGCCTGCCCTGAGGGCAGGACTGGTGCAGCATGTGGTGCCAGAGATTGAACCGCGGTCCCTGCAGTCGCCTAAGCTTTCCTTTAGACCACTTTAGACCACTGAGCCATCCTGCCAGGCCCCTTGATGTGCTATTCTTGTTTTGAACATTGGTAACATGTATTTTTGCATGTTACCCTGCTTCTGTCTTTGTTTCTGATTCTCTCTCTCTCTCTCTCTCTCTCTCTCTCTCTCTCTCTCTCTCTCTCTCTCTTTCTTTCCTTCTTTCCTTCTTTCCTTCCTTCTTTTGTTTTTTAGGGAAGGATCTACAGGGTGTTCGGGGTCTCAGTACTAGATTGACTCACAGTGATTCTCCCGTTTGCAGTCTCGCAAGAGCTGGAATTATAGGCATGCACCACCACACCCAATCTCAATTACCATCTCAGCATGCCCTGCGGGTTTGGTTGGCTCTGCTCTGAGCCCTGTGCCTGCGTGCAGGTACTTTAAACTGCTGAACTATTTGGCCGACCCTTGTTTCTGATTTTTTGTTCTTATTTTTGTTGTTACTCTTCAAAATAAAATGAAAATACAGTAAAATAAAATGACAAATAAATAAATAGAGCCTCGTAAGGAGGTGGAATGCTGGAGGGGGGATGTGGAAAGGGACCTCTTCCTCCGTGGCTCTTCCCTTTGCTCTCTACCTCCTGACTGGCAGGTTGTGGTCCGCTCATCTCTCTCCGTCATTTCCATGTTGGAGTGTGCTGAGCCTGGAGCGACTCTTCTGAAGCCAGAAGCCAAAATCAACCTCTCCTCCTGTCACTTGTTGCGGGGCGGGGGGGGGGGGGGGGGCACGTTCTGTTTCTCAGTGACAGCAAAGCAGCCATATCTCCATGGAGAAGTACCATGAACAGCTGCCTACTAGCCTTGGGAGTGCACCTGGTTTGGGGTATCCAGATAACACCACCATGGATTCTCTGAGAGGTTTCTCATTCTGGCATTCTCAGAAAACAGTAGTTGAGTTGGCTATGTAGGAGGAAATTCACCCTTATTTAAATGAGGAAAGACCAACCAGTGGTTGTTTCTTTGTGCCAGTAGGGACAATGATGTCCTTGACATTCAGACAGGTGATGGCTGAAATACCATTTAAGAAAAAGACCTTTGCAGCCAGCTACAGACACATAAATGCATCAATAGTTTTCAGCACTTTTCATGTGCCTGTGTTCTACAATTTAAAGATGTAGATTTATTTTTTTTAAATAGTTGTATAATGGAAAAGTAACAAGCCTAAGAAACCCTTTAATTTGTTTGGCTAGGCTTATGCATCAATATGGAAATTTTCCATTTCTTGGTCTTACTTATAACAATTTTTGATTAGTTTTCTGGCATATGAGATTGTAAGATGCATTTAATGATAATCATATTTTAAAAATTGTGAAGCTTTTTTGGGTCTGAAATGGGTGTATTTTCATGCGTGCTAAAGTAATATATATTAAATGTCATGTCATTTCTGGTTGTGATAGAATTTTCTATGGAAATATTTATACAAGTTATATGTGAATGTCAAATACATTAAACATTCACTAAATCCAACTAGTTACATGATACTTCCAGTACTTCTCCCAAAGATGATCATTTATATAGATATGAAATATTTATAAAGTTTCTAATTTTATCAATACAAAAACTTTGGTATCATCTATAAATTGGCAAATATTTTTACCTAGACATTTGGAAATTTAACCATATATAAAATTATAGCAGGTGAATCCTATGGCATTTTTCTTTGTCTCTTATTCTCTTTTATTAGCCTTAAAAAAAAAAAACAGTTACTTGAGAGAGTATAATAATAATTGATATGACATTAGAAACCACACACATATAAAAGACCAGAATGACAGGTATTCCAAGCATGGTTTTAGTATTACACATTACTATCCTCAGTGTCAAAAACCTTTAAGCTCAAGTAGCTATGTTATAGAGTAAAAGTATCAGTAAGTGTCATTTCTGGAGGGTTAACAACTTAAGTAGGCAGACCAAAAAATTAGAGAAAAAGAAGGGCTACGAAGATAGCTAATATTCTGGGCATAAGAGAACCTGTACCATAAAATCCTATAATTCAGTGGTGTCCCAAATTTCCTGTTCAAGAAGATTATGGGTCTATAGAGGAAAGGGATTGATGATGTACAGTGTGCCTAAGGAGAGTCACCTAGAGAGAAAACATTATCTCAGGCTTTCACAGAGAGCAAACTGGCCAAGCAATAGCCTGGACTCATCCAGATGGTTGACACTGACAAAAATTCTACAAAATGCTGTACATGATTTCAAGGTAAACCCTGAGGGGATTTGACTAACCTTGTCAGATTCAAAAGTTACATGTTTTATTATATAGGTCTTGCTTTAACTTGACCTTAACCATCCAGCAGAAAAGTTTAACTATGAGGCATAAAAAGTAAAGCCAGATTAGTATGATGAGTTGTAAAAGGCTAAAGTCAATAGCTTCCAACATTGCCTGTTCTGCTGATAACCCACTACTATTATATACTATGGGACTATATATACAACTATTTTCTCTTAGTTTAATGAGAAGAAATATTTATACTAATTGTCTTTAGAAAACTTATGTCTGCATCTTGTACTCTGAACAACTACTATGAAGACAACAATAAGCATTATATTGATTATTGTGGATGTCCTATTAACAGGTTCTGACACTGTCTCATTGCTATTTCTTTCTTGTTGGAATTAATAAAATAAATAAAGAAATTGGCAAATATGTTTTATAGTTTCTAAGTCTGTAATTCTATTGATTAATTTTTTTTTTTTTTTGTCTTTTTGAGACAGGGTCTCACTATGCAGTTCAGGTTGGCTTTGAACTCACTTTTGTGGCCCAGGCTGGTCTCGAACTTGCACTGATCCTCCTGCCTCAGCCTTCCAGGTGCTGGGATTACAGGCGTGCGCCACCACACCCGGCTTTTTTTTAAGATCTTTTTTTTTTTCTCTATTAATTAAATTTTGATCAAAAACAAATTGGCAGTATTCTCAGCAGTGATAAGACTGATAATAATTTCTGTGGGATTGAGGACAGACTGGCTTGTATAGTCACTTTATGGCCAGACCAGAATGCATAGCAAGACCATTTTATTAAAGGAGAAAAATGTGACAAGGTATGAGACCAGTTAATGCTCTAATTTGCATTTCAAAATTACTATTAGTTGAAGATTTTTCATTGGTCTTTCCGTGAAATATAATTTTTTAAAAATTTATTCCTGTGCTATTCTTTTTTTATAAATTTGCTACAATGAACTTGTGTTTTAAAGATCAGATAATTGACTTAGACATCATGACTATATACAGTAAAGTATTTCATTCAGATTCACTGTGAGTGTAATGGTACCAATATATATAGGTATATGTAAAGAAAAATTTAATTTTTTAAATTTCACTTATTTTGGCAAAAAGAAGTTCCTTTACCAAAATTATATTCCTGGGCTATTTCATGGCATGCGATGTTTATAACTGTTGCTTTTCAATAATCTATGAAGGAGCCTCAACTAATTGGGCTGAAAATTGAGAAATCCATGTCTTATATAACCCACGTGGTAAACTATTAATCTTAGCCAGATGTCTTGCTTTACTCCAGATTATAGACATAGGATGTTGACTCATGATGGAAGCTGCAAACATTAAATTCATTTATTTTCTACAGCTGACCATTAGGAAGTGTGGCCCACTAGCTATGGTAGGTTTCTTGCCACATAACTTAACGTAGATCAGAATTGCAGGGTCAATTTTCTATTCTACGTCTTTTGTTTAAGTAGATGAATGGAAAGAAATCATTTGCATAGATGTCAGCTGTTTTATCTGAGATTGCTCTGACACCTCATCATGAAGCCTGCTACAAGATGAATACTTTACCTGAGGGATAATACTGGGTCCTTTCAGACATGCAAACACAAGATATTTCACGGGATTAGAAGTCAGTGTATGTCACAGAAAACCGCCCTAATGCATTGTTTTGATCTTTCCAGATCCTTTAGTAATAACCAAACCAAAGGAAAAAAAAATTTGCTATTGACAAAGATCTGAAGGAATAATCAAGAAAGGAGAAAAGAACATCTTTTTATGTTTAACTGAAACAAACAAACAAACAAACAAACAAAAACTATTAAACACCAAGGCCAGATGTTCCAGATTAACCACATGGACACTGGTGCTTTTTTTTTTTTTTTTAAATGAAAACATCTTTTTCTTTTCTGAACCCTGTGATAATGTAGGTAATGCTCGTCAGAAACTCCCTGGAGTCAAAATTTTGAATAAAGCATCCTATTACTGATTTTATACTTGTAAATTATTTAGGTAATGGTCAGGGATGAAAGAATTTTAAATTAGCACCAACTTATCTTCGATAGAAGGTGAATGATAGAAGACCCTACTTTCATGAGGGCTCTTTTTTCCCAGTCCTTTTCAACAGGAAGCAATGCGAAGACATCTAATCTTCTCCAAGAAAATGGAGATTGTTGATAGTAGTAATTACGATGCTGATCACATTTCCTTCTTGGTTTATTTAAAGTCTTCAATTTCTGACATATTTACTAAAAATTGTACTTTTCTTAGTTCCCTAATTGCCAAGAAGAGCTAGGCTGGCAATGCTGCCCTAAGACTTAAAGATTGTGTTTAGCAGCAAGAAATAAGCCGGGCAAGAAAAAGCTAGTTTTTGCTCCAGAAGAGGATGTTTAATTTAGTTCCCTGGGGCTTCCAGAAAAATTTTTCTTGTTCTGGGGGTGAATGGTTGTGACAATGATCTTTCTAGAAAGAAAAGAGAGACAGACATATTACTTATGGATTTAGGGTGAAGGGTTGTGACGATGATCTTTCTAGAAAGAAAAGAGAGACAGACATATTACTTATGGATTTAGGGTGAAGGGTTGTGACGATGATCTTTCTAGAAAGAAAAGAGAGACAGACATATTACTTATGGATTTAGGGTGAAGGGTTGTGACGATGATCTTTCTAGAAAGAAAAGAGAGACAGAAAGACATATTATGGATTTAGAACTTTTTCAACCAAAAGTGACCCACCCTTTTCTACGTATCAGACTTCAGTTGATTTTGTAGCTTAGAAATTCACAGTTTTATCCAACCCCACTTGATTCCATAGGCTCCTAGTATTAACCATATTCAAAATATATGTGGGAGGCTGATACATTAGGCTACTTGGTGAAGAATTGTAGAAAATCAACTAAACATATGCAAACCTAGATACAGAAAGATACAGAATTCACTTGGAAATGCAGAACGGCAATTTCTTTCTTTAAAGAGGAAGATGTACAGAGATTTTAATCTTTCTGGTTATGTTAGTAATTTACAGTGCTATTCATGAGAAAGCTGAAATTATTTAAAATCAAAAAATCAAGAAAGATAATTGTAAGCATATTATTTAAAGGTGTAGAATAATGACCATTATACATAAATTTGTGAATATTTAAATGAGGTAGATAGGAATATATGGCGAAGAGAGTAGATTAATATACCATTCCATAATTTTCATTAAATTGTAAATATATTTTTACCTAGGCCACAAGGTTTTAATTGCCATAGTTTTATACAAGTTAAACTATTGTGAAACTTCTAAATTTATTACTTTTTGCGACATTTTTATTTTAGCATATAAAATTAGTATATTTATATAAACAAAACTACTTACTGAGATTTTTGCATGGAATTTCATTTGCTCTGTAGATCAAGTTGGGACAATAATGGGTCTTTCAGTGTATAAATATGTGAGTTTAAGTAAATCTAATGTTATGATTCTCCTTAGTGTTCTATAGTTTTATACATATAGAGACGTATACACTGTAATAGTTATGTTTACTTATCTTGGTGCTATTGTCAATAAAATTATAAATTATTATTTAAAACTACATGGAAAGGCTGGGCAGATCACTCTGTGATTTAAAGTGCTTACGTAGGCAGACACAAAATCCAGAGGTTCGATCTCCTACATGTAAGGCCAGCTCCGACCCCCAGGGAGCAGTGACATGGGGACTGAGACGGGGTGTGATGGCACGTGCCTGTAATCTCAGTGCTTGGGAGGCTCAAAAACAGGAAGGATCGCTGCGAGCCTGATCTGTGTAGTGAGACCCTGTAAACCCTGCACTAAATATATTTAAAAATAACCCAGGAAAATAAAATAAAATAAAGCTACATTGAATTTATATAGCTTTAGATATTATATGATATCTAGACTTTATTTGAAGCATACAAGAAAATATGCATAGATTATATGCAAATACTATGCTATTTTATATAAAATATTTGGGTATTCATGCATTTTGGCATATACAGGTCCAGAACATGATTTCATTATGAACAGTAAGGACCAAATATAACCCAGTTATACCATACAGTATAGGTATGTTTCATCTTTTGAAGAAGTACCATATATTTCTCCATAATAGCTTTGCTAATTTATGTTTTTACCCACAAAATTCAAGTATTCTTGTTCTGTACACACTTATGAACTCTTGTTATTTTTCATCTTTAAATAATAATATTTGTGGGGCCAGTGAGATAGTTCAGTAGTATAAAGCACCTGCTTAGGCAAGCTTAGGTAACCACAGGGACCGCAATTCAATCCCTGGCACCACATGCTGTGCCAGCCCCACCCCCAGGGCATGCTGAGCCAGCTGTAACATACATACATACATACATACATACATACATACATATTTGAACAGATCTGAGATTATCTGTCTTTGTGTTCTACTTTGAATTTTCCTAAATATTATTTTTGAACTTTTATTTTATATAACTTATATCTATTGGCAAACTTTCCTTTTAAAAGTACCAATTTATTATCAGCTGTCTATTTTAATTGGATTCTTTGAGTTCTTTAATTCCTTCTTTACATTAGAAAATAATTCTTTTTAAGACGCACATTTTCTAAAATATTTCCTCCAAGTCTATGGGGCTGTGGTCCTGTTGTTCTGTTCATCATTTTACAAAACAGCTTTCAGTTCATATATTTTACTTTTCTTGCATATACATTGGGGCTCATTGTCAAGACAAACACCACGCAGTTTGTATCCTACATTTTCCTCTGGTATCTTCATCTTTTCTTCTAGTCATTTTGTAATTTGGGTTATTATATTTTTAAAGTATTTTAATATTTTGAGACAAATTTTATATGTGGTCTGAACTGAGAGTCAAGTTTCATTTTATCGAATAGAGATATCCAGTTTTGTTTTTTAATACCATTGCTCCATGATGTTTTTTCTTTGCAATTGTGTTTGTTGGTGTCTTGTTAAATGCAGTGGGACATCTATTTGTGATCCCATTTCGTGGATTTTCTTCTTACTTCACTGTAAGATATTATTATGCCAGCGCCGTGCTATTTGAATTATTTCCATTGCTTGGATATTTTGTAATCAGGTTCTATTTGCCTCCAGCCTTGATCCTTTTCTTCAGGATTGTCTATATTAGTCAGAACTTTTTGTTTCTCTGTACAAATTATAGATTGCTTATTATCTCATATGATAAATGGTATTAGAATTTTTATAAGTACTGCACTCATACAGATAGTTTTATGCAGAATGGATATTCTAACAATATAATTTTTTTCTCAGTTCATGACAACAGTGTAATTTCATTGCAAGATTAAATTTCCTTCTAAGTACTTTTATAAATAGGAATTTTCTTATGAATATTCTTAAAAAGCATTCACCTTTAGGGTTGAAAGATTTATATACATATATATATATATATATGACTGTTGTTTCCTGAAACTTCAAAGCATTTATTCATTTTCAGAGATTAGGGGATGTTTTTAAGGGTTTCTTTACATAAAATGTAATGACAATTTTAACGTCTTTTTCTTTGGTTATCTTATTTCTCTTGTGAGGAATTATACTTTTATATTCACATATTGGTGAATATGAAGAGCTTTGTGAGGCATTCGAGATAGCTCAGCAGTCTAAGCACCTGCAAAAGCAAGCTCAGTGACCGAGGTTCAATCCCCGGCAACACATGTCGCAGTGGCCGCATTCCTGGGCGTGCTGAGCACACACCTGTAACCCCAGCACAGGGGAAGCTGAGGCAGAAGGATCACTAAGAGTCTGATGTGCATAGTGAGACACTGTAGCAAATACAAAAAAATATAGAGCTCTGTGTTGCTGTGTGCTTTAAAGAGAATGGAGAAGTAATTTATAGTACAAGAAAATTCCAGATATTTAAAAACAGTGCATGGCGGTTGGCAAGATACCTCACTGGTCTACCACACCTGCTTAGTCAAGCCTAGGCAAATGTGCAGGGACTGTGGTTCGATCCCCAGCACCACAGGTCATGCAAGTCCCACTCCTAGGGCACCACTAATTAAAATAGTGCAAATCCACAGAAGGTAACTATGCTTAGCTGGGACTCAGATGAGGAGAACAGTTGACAATCGGGATGATAAAGGAGTAGGAGGTGTGCATGACGAGGGCTGCAGTGGTAAGAAAGGGGCGACTGGGTGAAGTGAGCAGCAGGCATTCCTTGACAGAAACCTAGCAAGAGTAAGTACTCCACAGCAGATTTTTTTTTTTTTTTGTCTTTTTGAGGCAGGGTCTCACTATGCAGTTGAGGCTGGTCCTGAGCTCACTTTTGTAGCCCAGGCTGGTCTCGAACTCGCACCAATCCTCCTGCCTCAGCCTCCCGAGTGCTGGGATTACAGGCGTGAGCCACCACGCCCATCTGGAAAGGCCTGATTTTCTTAAGCTGATCAAGTATGTTGAAAAAGCTATACTAAATCCTCAAGCTACTTACTAATAAATTTTATATACCATTCATGACTTATACACTTCATATTATGCTTCATGTGTGGCTCTTTGAAGGGCCCAGAACCTCAGAAGCATGAGAAATTTATTCATATTCTTTTGGCTTATATCGGGTTTTTTATTAAAAATTGCATGAATATAGATAAACAAACTGAGAAAACACAGCACACCTTTTTTTTTTTTGACTAAAACTAAACATTTATCTGTGAAAAATAGGACTTTACAAAATAATAGATTTAATATTGCAAACAATTCAACTGATGGAGCTTTGTCAATCTCTGTTCTACAAAAGTATACTTGTGTATTTCAAAGTGGAGCATGGGGAGACAGCTCAGTGTCATGTGTCTGCCTGACAAACGTGAAGTCCAGAGTTTGATCCTAAGTACCAATAAATAAAATAATGAAATAAAATAAAGTGAAGCATGCACTTCCCATATCATTTTCCGTGCCATGATTTTTGTGAGTAGTTAATGAACTTAAATCCTATGAATAAACTAAAATGCAGCTATTTTAAAAATGCCTTGATCTCTAACATAAAATGAACCTTAGACACCTATAATAATTAATTAAAAATATTTATAGGTAAACAAATGCTGTTTCTTTGGGGGGGGGTGCAAGGTGACTAATACAGGACACATAATTTTTAATATTATCTCCCAATGTGTCACCCAAGGAGTCACATACAATGAATGTGCAGGCAATCTGTCCACACACTGAGGACTGACACATCCAGATGAGGATCTGGATCCCGTCCCTTGTCCGGCATGAGGTCAGGCTAAAGACCTGAAGCCCAGGACAATGTCTTCGTACTCTTTTCTCATTACTGATAGTTGACTACAGACTTGGTTGTAAAACATAATCAAACTTCTGAGGTGTCCCTCTTTTTTTTTTTGAAACAGTGCACGGGGCAAAAAATAATCAATTCTAAGAAAAAAAAAAGATGCATAATTTTTTGCATGGAATGCAAAAGTATTCTTTAATACCCAAGGATAGGAGACATTTTATCATTTTATTTAAATGAGCATGAAATATTTTGTCTACTACACTGAACACTAAAATATTTTGTTGCTAAATGAACATTGACTAGCAAGTGAATCTCCATTTTATCTTTTAAAAATATTTTTAACACAAAGTGAGGACAGCTAGATATTTGTGTCACATTCTATTTCTAAAACTTTGACTTCATTTACAAATACAAAGAAATCTATTATATATCTTACGAGTGCTATCAGAATTATGTAATGTAAATAATTTAAAGTTCATATAATGCATATTAGAACGATTTTCATGTGTCATGCTCTACAGATATTAATTTATAAGGAAAAGCAGTGATGTGTTTCATGACTTTTTAAGAGAAATGGTTTTGTGCAATTAGTGAATACTGTTTTTATAAGCTGAATGTTTGGCAGAATTTTCCTCATCATTTTTATCTGTTTCATTTTATATCCATGGATAGATCAATAATTCATAAATAGTGCTGATGCCAGATATTTTCAGGTTTCATAAAACTAACTGCTGTGCACATATTGATAATATAATTTTATAATCACCTGTCATAAATTTGCTTTGCAATGTCTCTGTTAAACGAGTAACAAGTTTTCAAAAGTTTTAGTTTTATAAGGAACATCAAGCATATTGAAATGTTTTCCTGAATGCTCAGCTGTTTTGTTTAGATACTGAGAAGCTTTGGTTTAATTCTTTTCAATATATATTTGATATAATTGACATTGTAGGTAAGCCAATTAAATCTATGTTCTTAAAAGTCAAATTAACCCTTTTCTATCAGAGGGCAAAGTAGTGGCTATTTATTAATTTTTCAATTTATGAAATATGATTTCCACTGCGTTATTTCATCCCAAGCTTTGCTTTGAACTGGTAATACTCAGTTTATATTTTTTGTCTCATCACTTTTTTTTTTAACTGAATTTATTTTAAGCATGACACTGGCTGATTTTAAATTTTATGAAACAGGAAAATCCAGCAAGCGTGATTTGATTTCCTCCCTGAAGTCAGACAAGAAGCTGAGAGGAAAAAGATTATTGGCATCAAGACAGAAAAAATAAATTACATACATTCCTAAGTTTATGAAGCCGTAAAGACAGAAAGATTTTCTGTGATATGATCGAGACCATGATTGAAAAAGACAGAGGCCTTCATAGTCTGGGTCCGTATCCTACTAGGGAAATTGGAAACCGTGTATGCCAGGTGTGAATAGCTAAAATCTTGTGTAGAATTAGGACAAGCTCATGGTAGGCTGAAATGAAAGCGATTTCTATGTTTTTTCCACCTGCTTGCGTTGATATATCTAGTATCGTATTTCCAATGAAAGCGGTTATTTTAAATTCATAACATTTACAATTTATAAATTCTGGGAATTGCTTTTCTTTGATTTTCTGTTCTTTTTTTTTAATTTTACTTTTTCCATGTTTGTGTATTTGGTACAGGGTCACACTACACAGGTCAGATTGATAGCAATCCTTCTGTTTCAGCCTCCTCAGTGCTGGGATTATAGGCTTTTGGCAGCCTGTTTGATAAGCCCAGGGTGGGGTCTGCGTACTCAGGCAGGGCCTGCATGGTAGGTGGTACCGAGGATCAAACCCATGACCTTGTGCCTGCCTAGGGAAACACTTAGTGTACTACGCTATCTCCATGGCCCTTTGATTCCTTCCTACTTCATTCCCTTTTCTCTTTTTCTTTTCACCTTTTTCGTTTCCTTTTCTCTGTTCTCTTTCTTCCTCTCTTTCCACCTCTTTATTTACATTATCATATTCCTGTGTTTTCTAATTGTGTCTTTGTTTATAATATAATACGTATGAAATTTGTAATATTTAAAAACAGAAATTAAGAGAACGAAATGTTGGATTATTAAAATAAGACAATGGTATGCAAAAGTGTGCACACAATTTAAGGAAAGGTTGTGCTGTGAACAACAAGTTCCAAGAGCTTCTTTGTCACCTAAAGGCCCAGCTGTTCTATTGGTCTTCAGCAATGACTCAGCAGTTCTTCCCATTACTAAGTCTGTCTTGCTTCTTAGTTTTATCTTGATAACTGTTGTCTTGCAGTTATTTTGAATTTAATCGTCAACTTTATCCTTGATGTTTTTCTTCTGATATTCTTTTTTTTTTTTTTTTTTTTTTCTTTTTTGTACTAGGGATCGAACTTAGGTCTTTGGGTTTGCCATGAACGTGCTTATGCCACCGTGCTATCTCCCTGACCCAGTTTTTTCTTCTTTAAAGCAAGGACCAAAACAAATTTATGTTTAAAACTTCTTAGGTGCTAAGGAGAAAGCTCAGTAGAATAAGTGCTTTCCTGGCAAGCCCAGGGTCCTTAGTTCAATCCCCAGAACCAAAATAAATAATAAATAAATAAATAAATAAATAAATATAAAATAAAATTTCTTTATCATTTTTCTTCTGAATAGTTAACTATGAATACTTTTTAAAAGGAGTCATCTTAGAAATAGACACTCAGGTCAGATTTTTAAGCCTCATTGTTGGCTTCTAGGAGTAGAATCTTCAGTGATGGGTCCAGGTTTATAATATTAAAAATCTTTAAAGATAAATAACAGAAGCATGCAGGTATGAGATATTTTGTTAGAGCGATATGTTACTCTGCACATAGCTGCTAAGTGATTTTATAAAATATAAATTGTAAGTGAAAAATATATTACATATTAAGTTTAATAAATCTAAAATGCATGGAACAATTTAAAACTTTGAAAGTGATCATGGGTAGGCAGAATCACTTTATATGTAGAGAAGACAAAGCCAAAGAAACTATTAAACATATATGGGTCAAGTAATATCAACAGGATAATTATGAATACAGTCAAAATTGTTTTCTCTAAGTAAATAGTAATGACTTTAGTGAAGACAAAGATAGGATCTGGGGACCACAGTATTTTACATACCATTGATTTGATGTCTAGTATCCTGGACAACTATAGAAACATTACTTTTTTTTCTTTTTAATTCTTTTCCCCTTTCTCTTTTTTTGAAGGTTGACATACTGCATATTGTCCTCACAATCGTTCTACAGAGTACAGTGTATGGGCATGACCCACCTCCTTATTGGTGTTGCTTAGGAAAAAAAAGAAAAGGAAAATAATATACTTCTCTTTGGACTAAGAGGAAGCAGATGCATACACAGTCAAATGTTCTGCAATTGCAGTGTGACACCAGTGAAGCTTGCAGTGTTGGAGGCTATTGATTTAAGCCTCCTAAAGCTCATCTCACCAATCTGGCTCTGCGTTTCATGCATTGTAATTAAACATTTTTTTAAAAGACCTATATAGACATATGTTTGTTGGCCATTTGTCCTTCTGTTGATAAGTATCTTTTCATTTCTTGATTGGTTCTTTTGCTTTCAGTAGTCCAATGTTTACTGAGTCCACTATGTACTCTAGATATTCTTTTTTCTAACCCAGGAACACCTCACAATGTTTTATTTCCGATTTTACATGCTTGCTGTCTCCTCACTCTGGATTACTTCTTTTGCTGTGTAGAAGTTTTGAAGTTTGATACAAGCACATTTGTTCATTCTTGCTGTTTTCTTTGGTAAGATTGGAATTCTGCTTATTAAGTTCTTCTCTACATTTGTGACTATGGCTATAGTCGTTGAACACAATCAGATACATCCCAGCCACTAGTTGCTTTCAAGCAGAGTTCACGAGAAGCTTCAGCACCTGAAGTTCTGCTCACTGTGTTTGTCTTCGACACTCTGCTTGAGGGACACCTGGGAAAGTGGCTGTGGTGGTGCAACTGTGGCTGTCCAGTCACAGGTGGTGCCTATGTAGCATGCAGAACTATCCATTAATGTGACTTCAGGTTTCTTTCCTTACAGTGCATCTTACGTTGGCCTTAGGCATACTTTGAGGGACAAAATTCTAATAGAGCAAGAGTAGGAACCGGGGGGTGGGGTTGGATAACTTCTCCATGTACCTTATTTGTGCCCCCCAGATCTGCTCAATCTCAACTGTGTATACATACATAACTTTCATTTCATCATGGTCTATTGTGCATGTCTAACTTTATGATTTGTTGGATCACGTAATTTCTAGTTTATGACAGTGTTTCCATTACTTTTCTCTTGTCGCTGGGACAAAGGCCCCATCCTCAAAATGAAGGAAGGAAAGGTTTATTTATTTCCCAGTTACTGGAGGTTTCAGTCCACACTAAGCTGGCTCCAAGACAGAGGGACACATGGCAGAGAACAGCAGCAATGGCACCACAGATAGAGTCTGTCTGTCTATCTTTTTTTTTTTTTTTTTTTTTTTTGTCTTTTTGAGACAGGGTCTCACTGTGCAGTTCAGGCTGGCTTTGAGCTCACTTTTGTAGCTCAGGCTGGTCTCGAACTCACAGCGATCCTCCTGCCTCAGCCTCCCAAGTGCTGGGATTACAGGCATGAGCCACCACGCCCAGCTTTGTCTGTCTATCTTACATTGCATTGAGGCTCTCTGTCTTAGATTGGATGTAACACTCACACCCATAATCCTAGCAGTGCTAAAACCTATAATCCCAGCGGACCACACATAGTCCCCGTGTATCATGAGTTAATCTCAAACTCTAGAAGTCCACACCCCATGACTGTAGGTGATGTTGGAACACAAACAGACACAAACCATAACAGCCAGGTAGCTCAGGTTGTATGGGAAGGGTCTAGCATATAGTGCAGGGTCTACAGAGTCTCACCACACAGATCAGAGTCCTAGTGATCCTCCTGCTTTTAGCCTCCCAAGTTGCTCAGTCTCAGTCATCTTCTCACTTTGGGGAATATGACCATTTTCACTACGTTCATTTTTCCTATCTGTGAGAAATGGATCTCTGTAGAAATAGGTCTTTCTCTCAGGGGTCCCCGGAAGGAAAAGGTGAGAAGATTTAGAAAATAAAAACAAAAGATAATAGCTGAGGTCAGGTGGTGGACAATGCCTCATTGACAATACACGCCTAGACAATGGTAGGAGCATTTATTTATACATTTTGTGAAGTTGCAAAATACAGTGTCCAATAGTCAACAATGCCTAGAATAGATTTTATTTTTTTCAAGAATGAGGTAGCTCAATTTCTTCAGGAAATGGTGTTTCATCTTGCCCTCATCCTGCCGGAAATATGGTAAATTTCTAGCTATAGTGGTTCCCAGCAAGTATCTTTCCCTTTTGTGATACCATCTTCAATATCCTTTAAAAAAAAAATACTGCAAATTTTCATGTGTAGATCTTTTACCTCTTTTATTAAATTATTCTTAGTATCTTATTTTTGGGTGCTACTCTGAAGGATATCATTTTACTAATTTCTCTCTCATATGTTTATTGTTTATAGGAATACTATTGTTTTTTTGAGTGCTGACTTTGTAATTCTGTTATGCTACTATATTGATATATTAAATCTGTCATTATTTTGTGGATTTTTGGAAGTCTTGTATGTAGAGTATATATCATCTGGAAATAAAGGCAATTTTACTTCTTCCTTTCCTATCTTTATTGCATTCAGTTCTTCAGCTATGCGAGTGTCAAATATCACGCCATTCTTAAACAGTGTTCAATTAACTTCTTCCTTCCATAACTAGTTCCTTTTGCTTCAGTCTTTTCTTAAATTGCTATGGTTAATGTTTCTAGAACTCTTCCTTTCTTGATCAGAACATATTTATAGAGAGAAAGAAAGCTCCTGTCTGACACAGGGACAGGAGGGGGTCCTGAGTGGGTGATCCCTGGTCCAGCTCTATTCTGAGTAGGAGTGGTGATAGTGGATTTCTATCTTTTCTTCTGACTCTAGAGTGAAAGCTTTCATTTTTTTGTCCACTTGGTATGTTACCTGTTGGTTTTTCATAGAGGGCTTTCATCACATTGAGAGACAGACTCTATTCTGAATTTCTGCATGGTTTTTATTTAAATGTATGTTGAACTTTGGCAAAATAATTTTTTGTGTTGTTTTGGCTCTATTGATGTGATGTGCTACATTTATTGATTTACAAATATTAAACCATTCCTGCATTACTGGGCTGAATTTCACTTGTTCGTGGTGTATAATCTCCTTAATGTTTTGCTGCTTTATTTCCTCATATTTTGTTGAGGATTTTTGCATATACTTTCATTAGAGAGAATTGCCTATAGTTATCTTTTAAGTCGGATCTTTCTCTGGTTTTGATACCTGGCTAATATTTGCTTACAGGAATGAGTTATATTGTATTGCTTCTCTTCAATTTCATTAAAATGCTAGAGGAGTATTGGTTTTAAATGTAGTCTATATTTCTTATAGAATTCAACAGTAAATCCCTCATGACCTGGGCTTTTCTTTGCTGGTAGGTTCTCTATTACATTTATAATTTCATTAACTGATATTGCTTACCTCAGAATTTTTTAATCTTCTTTATTTATCTCTGGTAATTCATGTATTTCTAGGAACTTGTCCATTTCTTCAGTGTTTTCCATTTCATGAAACTAAAGATTTTCAAAGTAGGTATTGATGATCTTCAGAATGTACACAGGTTGTACAGTATTTTATTCTTTTCATTCCTCAACGAGTGAAGTTAAGTCATTCCTTGTTTTATTGGTTAAGCTAAGGATTTATCAGGTTTATTTAAAAGTTCAAATAATGAACTGTTTGGCTCATGTTCTTTGTATTGTTTTCTTAGGCCCCACTGTGTAAATTTCTCTTCCGACCTCCATTATTTACTTTCTTGTATGGCTTGGGTTTATCTTACTCTTCCTGTTTCCAGAGCTGGAAATGCAACAACAGGCTGTTTGTTTGTTCTGTCATCCTGGTGTGAGAGTTCATTGCTATAAGTTTCACTCTTAAGACTACTTTTTTTTGTATTCCACAGATTCTATTATTTTGTATCTTCATTCTCCTTTAGTTATACTCTTTATTTTCTTCTTTAATTTCATTTGTGAGCCACTGATTGTTCCAAAGGGTATTATTCAATTTCCATTTGTTTACGTAGATTTTGCGGTTTATTTTGCCATTTATTTCCAAGTTCCTCACACTCTGCTGAGATAATATGACTGAAATAAATTGAATTCCTTTACATTTACTCAAGGATATTCTGTTGGCTTGCATACTGTCTACAGAGTGAAATCTCTGCAGATGCTAAGCTAAGTAGACTTTTCTCTGTTCACTCTGGGCTTTGGGTATGTTATCTCACTAAGGGGAGAAAAGTAACCAAGACCCAACAGCATTTATGCAGTAGTGCATCTCCACTCTGCAAAAGAGAGTTGAATATTTTCAGTGATAAAATGATTCAATTGTATAGAGGAAAATGAAGAGGGAATGAAACTGTTTCTTGTTCAGCGAACTAGAAATTTGCTCTTAGACCTGATCTTTTTATTTTTTAGGACAGTATTTAAAATATTTTCTATATTCTATGTATTATTTGTTCTTCTGCCTTTTCTTCAGGTTCACCTTGATTACACTGCTGTTTAAAAATGTATACAATAGATAGATATTCCAGAATCTGCATCTTCATATATTTTGTCTTATTTTTTAAAGAACTTTAAGCTTAATCTTTTAAGGACAATAAAAATAATAAAAACTTAGAAACAATACAGAATTTCAAAACACAAGGCAATAGGAATCCAACAACACTTGTTATGTTTTAAGTTATCATCTTCAATGGAGTTGTTCAAATTAGCAGGTATACGCATGCAAAGTTGGTCAAATAGAAGTATAATCATGTTAGCTGTCATATATATATATATATATATATATATATATATATATATATACATATGTACGTATATTCACCTTCTATCTTTTCTCGTTTCCTAATGTAAGAACCTGAAAGAAAAAAATAAAATCCAAAATTTGCAGTAACTATTGTAAAAGGGAAAGAAACTACATACATATATTATATACAGGCAACATTGATTACACACATGTAGCGCTTAATGTATTTATGTAACATATGTGCATAGTTGTATGGTGTATGTAAATATAATCTTTTTTCTGGTAAAATCAGACCTAGCTAGTCTGCCTTGCACACTGGAGATCAGGAAGATCAGTACTTTAGCCCCATGGCCTCACCTGACCTGCCTTACCCGGTGCGCACAACACAAGATGGGGCCAGGACATCGGTGACACTGGCCATCACCACGGAAATGACCAGTGCTTTCCTGGTTAGGCCTAATGTTGGCCAAACAGTAATGTGTGTATCATATTTACGGACCCAGCATACATGTAAATCTGTTTCCAATTATATTCTTTTCTCTCTTTTTGTACCAGGAATCACACTCACAACTCTGCTCTTGCCAGGTGCTTGCTGTGCCGCTGAGCTCTGTCCCGAGGTCAGGTGTATGCATTTATTCACACATGTCTAACAATTATACATATTAAATATATGTATAAAATATAAATAAATATTTTGCTTTGTGTTCAAACACTCTATGTCAGTAATAGAGGCACCTTTGGTCCCAAAAATTACTTGTTATTCTCCTGTCTCAAATATCAAGCAAGGGCCAGCCAAATAGTTCAGTGGATTAAAGTGCCTGAGGGTTTCACTCCCGGGCCCGCCCCCAGAGCATGCTGAGATGCAATTGAGGCTGGGCATGATAGTGCACGCCTGTAATCTCAGCTCTTGGGAGGCTGTAAACAGTTGTATCTCTACAAGTCTGATTTAGTAGTGAGGCCCTGAACACCCTTTAAACCCTTCCAAAAAAGAAAAAAAAAGAAAAAAAAATCAGATATCAAGCAGTTTATATTATTTGCTTATTTTTCCTTAATCACAGTCTGAAAGAATTGTCTTAAAGGCCTTGGAAGTGAAGGTCATTTCCCATGTGTTAGCATCATAATTCTCATGAGAGAGTGTTGAACAATAATTTGAAAACTTCTAAACATTGCGACTTAGCAGTACCCTATGGCCTTTTCATTGAAACATAAATATGAAACCCGACTGGAAAGCACTGATAAGCGCTGTTAACTTTAAGACTGGAGAAATATATACAACTATAAATCAAACCTCCTTTATAATACCCCTCAATGTGAAAATTGTTCCTTAATTTGATTTCTTTTAATTTTTTGTATTATCATTATTGTAAATATAACTAATCCCAGCTCCCAGCTGGACAGATTTGATTATAGTATTTTTATTTCTTTTTTTTTTTTTTTTTTTGCAAAGAATCTTAACTAATATTGATCTGTGTGCTCAGTACACAGAATCTAATTTATTAAAGCATAAATGATGGATGGCATATGCAACTCCACCATGGATTAGCTTAATATTGTTCTTTTTGTCAGTCCAATTTTAAAGATTCACATAGTTTATATAAGTGAATATATATATATATATATATATATATATATGAAGATAGATAATCCTAATTTTGAAACTGTTTATATATTTAGACTTATGGAAATGTACAAAATGTTTATCCAAACTTGTCTTCTCTTAATATCTAGCAATTTTCATAACTATGTTTATAATAAAAATGCTGATATTTTGTTAGAAAACATGCAGATGTGTTCCTAAAAGCCTCTGAAATGTACTCCTTGCATCCTTTTATGCTATAACACAATATTGAACTTTTTTTACACTCATTATACCATCCTTGAGGTCACAGGCATTATTATTTTATACCCGACAGGTGTTCACAGAGAACGCACTACTGGGACTCTACAGAGGTAAGACCCTCAGAGTGCTTCAGTCTTGAATGTATGAGTGGATGCCTGGTCACTGTTGAGCATCTGACCTAAGCACACACTCCGGACTGAGAATTCTCTTATATATGTGCTCAATGATCTTTCTGCTTCTTACAATTGCAAAGGAGACATAAAAATACTAGTATGTCTTGGGTTACTCCAGGGAACAAGAACTAACTAAGCAATTCGATTTTTTTCTCCACCCATTTCCCTGTGTATTCTCTCCCCCAATAGTGTGGCCTGAATCTTACCATTCCCACTGAATTTGCCTGCTCTTATATTATTTATATGCTCATATGTAAATAAATATATGTGTGTCTACCTATGACTATATATTAAAGATATGAAATTCAAGCTGGTAAATTATTAATCAATTAATTTGCCATCAGTAATGTAGAGTTGTTATAAAAACAAGGAGTATTATCAAGATTCTGAGCTACCTGTGCTGATGTAAATATTGTAGAGAGCTTTTGAACTTTACCAAAATTTGAGGGGGTTTTGTTTTTTTCTAAGAGATACATGTGCTATGGTTTGTTTACAAGTGTCTCCCCAAAGCCTCATCTAGTCACTGGGGTGGCTTCTAGATTGTGATTAATTTGTGCTCCCATGCTGGGATTATGGGTATGAGCGCTTACATCTGTCCAGGGGCAGAGAGCATGAGTATAATATGAGGAGGGGAAAGAGGTCAGCTAGCTGCTACTGCTGTAGCTCCTCCCTCTGCTCCCTGCTGTTTTCCACCGCCATGAGCTACTACCCTCTGCCCTGTGGCACTCTGCCTTACAGACAGCAAACTATGGACTGAACCCTCCACTAACTGTAGCTAAATACATCTTTCCTTCCTTAATGTGGGGTGTCAGGTTCTTTGTCTGAGCAATGAGAGAAAAGTATCCAAGATAGTGTGTAAAGCAGAACGTGATGGGCTTGCAGAGATATCACAAGAATGTAAACCAAGATTGTTCAATAGCTGAGAAATAAAAATAAGGAGAAGGCATTTAGGGATTGCATTTCCTTGTAACTTATTGGAGAAAAGTGGCTGATAATAACTTTAATATTATGTTCAAGGATATAACAAATCTAGAGAGCAGATTTAGTATTCTATTATAGAAGTATATTTCACTTTTATGAAAGCGTTGTCAAACATTATTACAGTGTACAACTATTCTGTACCCTGTCTCACCTCAAATTTCTGACTGAGCAAGCTGGGCTCAGTCTGCTTTTATAAAATATTTTCACGTGACACTGAAACCAATGAATTAATTAGATATGACCATTTTTGTTTTGTAGATTTGCAAAATTCTTTGATAGATAAATTTTATGAGCATGAATGTATTTACCTTGTTTGATCAATACACATTACCTTGATTGCTTAGCTTTTGCTTTGTTTTTATAATATTCACTTTATTTGAGGAATGTGTATTGACATATAGCTTTTGTTCTGATAAAAAGACTGACTTTTGATTTATAATCTGTTCAAGGCATCAAACCAATTGAGACTATTGCAGAAGAAAATGAAAGGCTAATGCTTTTAATTTGTAATTTTTGTGGAAATGATAGCATCATAATAGATGCTAAACTTTTGGTTACTGCAGAGGTGAATATTGTCTATAAATTCTCAGGAAAACTAGTGGATGAATGTATTATTTCATGTTGGCATGAGATAGTGAGCAAAGTTCTATTTCAGGTAAAAATCAATACAGTCACTAAATTATAAATGGTATATAGAAAAATATATCCATGCATTAAAATGCCCAAAAAGTATTTTCTATATTAAACACACTATTCTTCAAAGATGCAACTTAGGGTTTTTTTATAACAGATCTCCTCCAAAAAAAGTCATTATTTTTCAAATGAACCTTTGAACTTGTACATGTGTATTAATGTAACAGAACTGCATAGAGCTAATTCTTAAATTCTTTTTTTTTTTTTAAATCTGGAATTGAGCTAAGAACCTAGTCTTGCCAGGTGGGTGCTTGTGCCACTGAGCTATTTCCCTGGCTAAAGCAAATTTTTATGTACAACTTCCTTTGGCTCCATTTGTTATTGAAGCTGTGCTTTAGTATTTTTATTAAATATAAGATTCTGCACTTTTTTGTGAATAATGTCATTTTATAATAACATTCTCTGTCTGATAAACTGCATCATTTGATACTTCAACCATACTTTCATGCAAGTGATACTTAGGATGGTGGTGGGCCTTAATTCTATTTCTTCTCTAAAACCAGTTAAATACATAGATTTGTTATTCTATGCAGGTAGTTTTATTAATATCTATGAAATGCTAATGCATTACATTCTTAATGGCAATATGTAAAATACATATCCAAGTATGGCTGTGGGTTTTATTTACATTTTATTTGTTGCTTGTAATTATGATAATTTTTGTTGTGCATATACACACACACACTATATATATATATATATATATATATATATATATATATATATATATATTCCATAGTGAAAAGTTGGCTTATATATATACAATGTGTATTGATCAAACAAGGGTAGTTGGTATTCCATCTTGAGCACTTAAAATTTTTTGACTAACAGGATATAATTATGCATGTTTACTTGATTTTTGATCACAGATTTCAGTTCTTAGAGACAACCCTGATGCTTTTTCTCTTAATTTGAAACATTATCAGATAGATCCTCACTTATTTCCAGTTGGCCTTAATGATCTTCCGATATTCTTGACAGTCGGAAATTAATACAATTTACGTGATATATATGGCAACAAACATTAGGAAAACATTGCTAAGATCAGAAATTTAAATCATCTTACAATGTACTGAAAGTTTCTCTTACTAATATGGTGTTTGATTGTATTGATTGGAGAAGCTAAGAACTTAACTAAGTCTCTGTAATTCCACACCCTAGGATGTGGAGGCCCCACTCCTGGTACCAAATACTGTCTCAATTGTTCTTCGCTCTGTTGCTATTGTTGCTGCTACTCCTCCCCTGACTCCTTTTGCTCTTTGCCGCCACCACCATGAACCAATGCTCTTTGCCCTGTGCCACTCTGCCCTGGTGCCAGCTGAGTATGAACTGAAACCTCAAGTAACTGTGAGCTAAATAAACTCTGCCTTCCTTCATTTTGCGTGTCAGGCATTTGTCTCAGCAATGACAGAAAAGTGAGACATATGGAGCATAGAAGCACATGGTCCCTGCAGAGCTAGGTGTCCTGTACTAGACATGATGAGAGAAACTCATTCCTAAGTACCTCTCGTAGGAGCACCAGCTTGATCTCTTTAGATAAGCAGCCAAAACCCAACCCTACACTTGGGGGAAGAACTGCTGCATGCAGAGATCAACAGAGCAACACCTTGTGGAAATTTCCAGGCCTATGTAGGTGTATCTACCCAGAAGAAGTGACCTGAGTTACTTAGTACCACCACGGTGGCCTGGATACTGACCTGTGACACCACTCACTACCACCTCCACCACTGGCAAGGCTCCGATGTCATATGTGAAAGTCTGTGCCTAGATGTCCTCTCAAATCTTCAAGCAGTCATAGGTGGGGCTTTCTCCAAGCTGGCTGACTCTACAGTGTGTGATGCCAGGATAAAGCTTATGAGATTACTTAATCTCTCTGTGGGCCGGTTCAGCACTGCCCTAAATCTAGTAGCCTGGATCAAGTACAGAAGGGGGAGAAAGAGACTACTGAGATCTCTTGTGTGCTTTGCTACCTTCTGTCAACTGTGAGCTATTTGTCTTCTGCACTTTCCTCCTGCCATGAAACCCTGATTCTGAGTCAGCTGATTAGGGACTGAAGTCTCTATAGACAGTGAGCTAAAGGAGCCCTTCCCCCTCTACTTTGGGTGCCAGATATTCTGTTATGTCTGTGAGACAGAAGGAACTAATGCACCTGAATTCTCTTGCCTTCTCTGGGAGACAGTTTTAACCTGTATCATAAGAACATGTACTGTGTAGTCAGGCGTGGTCATCCAGAGCTCTAACCTCAGCAATCTGGGAGGCTGAGGTAGAAGAATGGTGAATTTCTGTCCAATTGGATAACTTACTGATTTGTCACAACACTGTCCCCAAGAAAGGACAGTGCAGGTGTAGAAGTAGCTTAATTTGGAATCTCTAAGTACCATCCCAAGTAATACACACAGACACACACAGACACACACACACACACACACACACACACACTGTGAATTTCTAAATCACCACATCCAGCAGGCAGTCACATCTGTTTTGTTTTGTTTTGTTTTTCAGGGTAGGGTCTACAGGGTATTTAGGGTCTGACTACTAGATCAGACTCACCGTGATTCTCCTGTTTTCAGCCTCCCAAGAGCTAGGATGACAGGCACTCACCACCATGCCCTGTCTCAGTTGCTGTCTCAGTGCTCCCTGGGGATCAAACCCTGGGCCCTTGGGCCTGCTTACAGGTGCTTTAATCTGCTGAGCTATTTGGCTGTCATGTTTTTAGTATTTCTTGTTTTGAAGATAAACAGATATGACCTAAGACCTGCCTGCATATTTTTAATAATATGGGTTGCTTAAGGCAGCCTTTTATGTAATGGATTACAGCCAGCTTGTGTGAATGAATCGTACCCTGACCTAAAAGTCTGTTTTTGGACCCAGGCATAGGCAACTCAAATCCAGTTCTTCCATCTTATTGTCAGGGGCTCAACCATGTTCAGGCTGGGACTGCTGAGGTCATTTTCACATGGGGCAAATTCCTCACCACACCATGCATACAATAACCTGTGCTACACTAGGAGGCCAACATGAGGAAAAGCAGCTGGAAGTAGAAAAGAGCATATTGTTTAATTGCATTGAACAGCATGACATGAAAACCACAGCTTCCACACAAAGCCATTCAGAGACAGGGCTCTGTGTATATGCGCTTTAAAGACCACAAAAAGAAAATGGAGATATTGAATATATAGAATAGAAACTAGAGCTAAGATGTAGGTATACACTAGGGTTTCATGACAAGCTTTCTTTACTTATTTTTTTCTTTAAGGGAGGAAAGGTTTACTTATATCACAGTTGATGGTGGTTTCAGTCCCTAATCAGCTGTCCCAAAGGAAGAGCGCAATGACAGGAGAGCAGCAGTTCAGTAGCAGAAGACAGCAAAATCAACAAGATCCCTTGACAGTACTTTAAAGTAAATTAATCCTCTTGCAGGTATAATTGGTGATTGAAAAATATGGTGAATATTTAAATAGAAAGTCATCAAACTAAAAAGATGTATTGCCATTAGTCTTCCTGAAAATGCTCCTTTTCACGTTAGGTGCCTGTATGCCACCTTGCCGAGTGGATCTAAAATTCCCCTTTCATGGCTTACAAGGACCAAAAAAAAAAAAAAATTGTGAACGTTTGCTCCTGAAGGATGTCCAGCTTGAAGTCAAGCCCATCAAAACCTTGGGGTTTGTCCTCGCCCACCATTTCACAGGATTGGGCACTGCGCTGCTACTGGCCCTTCCTCGAGGTCAAAAGGACCATCAGAGGAGAATCAGATCAGAACCTAGAGGCAGCCAGAACTGCCTAAGTGGACACACCTGCGGCAGGGTTTCCGACGCTACTTCAGAAATAGGTGTAAACCCTGAGAGAAGTGAATTTGAAGCAAGAGTGAGGGCAGGGGCAGTGGGGACAGAACTCGGGGCAATGTGGCTTTTACTGTGATGCATTGTTTTACAATGTAATCCACTGTGTTTTATTTAAACACAGATTATATTTCCATCACACCTCAAATGTTGGAAATATAGATGTACACGAAAATACAGTGGTCACGGGCTGGGGACATAGCTCAGTAGAAGAAGCGCTTGCCTGGCAAGTGCAGGGTGCTGAGTTCAATCTTTGCTTCTGAAAAAAAAAATTCAAATGATTTTGGGGCTGGGGATATAGCTCTGTGGCACAGTTGACTGCCTGGCTAGTGCAAGGCCGTGATTTCGAACCATCGTCTTGCAAAAAAATAGAATAAAATGCAATGCAATGCAATGCAATGATATACAATGCAATAAAATAAAATAAAATAAAATAAAATAGCAGTGGTCCTTCATTTATCATGGAGGGTATGTGCCAGACACCCCCATGATAAGTGAAAATCAGCAATCAACATTACATTCATTTTAGTATTTATATATATTTTAAAGTTTTAAAAACTCTTCCCACACTCTTATAAACCTTTCCCACACTTTTAAAAACACTTCTAGTGTTCTTAACCATTTTCTAAACTCATAAAGCCACATAATTTTAACAATACGCATATACCATGTGGAACAGCAACATCCAGAGATATAGCAAAAAATTGTGACAAATAATTTTGATTATTATTTTTTGAAAGCCTGCGAACCAGTGAGTAGCCAAAAGTCAAATCACAAAACAGTGAAGGACTACTGTATTACTGTTCCACTGTGGTGATTTCTAAAGAGTAGAACAGCCTCACTTCAAGTGATTAACTATTGTTAAAGGATTGTTTCATTTCTTGGAGGATATTATGTGTATATTATTAATGTAAAACAGGAATGGTAATGAAATCCTAACATATGTAATGCTATGTATATTTTTTAGTAAACCTGGAATATTTAGATATGAACACAATTGTATTGAATCCTATTAGTTACTATGTATTCACTCTATTGTGTTTTATAATTACTCAGCCAGTCCTATCCTGACATGATCTGTTTGTTTTTTTTCTGTTGGTACTGGGGATCAAACTCAGGACCTTATTCTCGCTAGGTAGGCACTTACGCCACTGAGCTATCTCCCCAGCTGTTTTCTCCTCTTCTCCTTCTCCTTCCCCTTCCCCTTCCCTTCTTCTTCTTCTTCTTCTTCTTCTTCTTCTTCTTCTTCTTCTTCTTCTTCTTCTTCTTCTTCCTCTTCCTCTTCCTCTTCCTCCTCCTCCTCTTCCTCAAATTCTAATTCTAGTTCTTATTTATATAAAAGTTTCCCAGAGTAATCTTGCCCTTGGCTATACTTACTGCATAAATTCCTAGATGTGGACTGCCTGGAGCCAAAATTTTGTGCATCACAAACATCTTCAAGCCGCACGACCCCCACTCACATTTTCTCACACGGATTTGCTCCTGAGGCGCAGCTTCACCTCACTCTCCTTGGCTGTCACTGGCAACGCAGCGACTTGCTCTGCACTTGGCATTGTTTATCCCATCCTTGCACTTCTCACACACGTAGACTCTGGCCTCCTCTCTTGCCTTCTCTTCCATGCTCTATACAATGAGACGATAGTAACACTGAATGCAATGTTTTTTCTCAGACTTGCTGGCCACCACTTGCTGTGCACAGAGTAGGCAGTCCAAAACTAATTACTACAAAACAAACTGATTGCTACGCATAGCAGAATAACATTGTACAACCTGTAATTTGATAATAACAACATAACAAAGAGAGCTAATCATGTAAAGTCTTTTATCATTTGTTCTGTGACCCTTTTGTTATTTATTGTCTAGTTTTCTTCTAATTTTGTGAATTTAAATATTGTTTATACATGATTTCTATATTAGCGGTCCCAAGCCAAACCCCTTCCTCAATGTCATACAAGCTCTGCAAAACCTCTTCACCTGGACACTGGATAGATATCCTGAAATTGCCTATCTCATTGTACCTCATCCGTTCCTCCCACAGGAGCTCCTGTGTCAGGCCCCGACAGCTTCCTTCTTCCTGTTCAGAGTCGAATTTCCTCACGCTCTCCCTGTTTTCCTGTGGACAGGCCATCCGCAAGTCCCGCTTGCATCCTTGTGGTAATCGTGAAGAATGCATTCTGGGAATCGATGACAACTTCCTCTCACACCCGTTAATATCATCTCTGGGAAAAATCCAGTCATCTCTCATCTGGGTTATCACAAAGAAGCCCACCTGATCTGCCTGGATACCACATCTCGGTATCATTTTGTCAAACTAGCAGCCACCAGATAGTTGCGAAATATTGATGAGATCATCTCACTCGTGTGGCCTGTGGTGAAAGCCCAATGCCATGCTCTCTGTGACCGCAGGCAGGTGGTAAGAAAGAGACGACCTTCCTCACCGGCTTTGCTTTTTAGAATGTGCAACCTCTTAGAAATGCTGAGAAACATCAGAAAATCCAAAGTGAATGATATTCTATAGCTTGCATGAGTAGTGGCAAGCACATGAAGACCACGAGGAAATACGAACGAAGGACAAATTCTCACAAGTTGAGGAAGACAGAAGAGATGAATCAAGTGACGAATCATCGCTGTGGGTTGCGCCTTTCACTGAGCAACACTGCAGGTCTGGAAATGGGGAGATCTGATAAAGCTGTTCACCAGCCAATGTCGTTGGTCCACGATGTCTACACTTTGATGATTGCAGAACAGTTACTAAACTAGCAGTAGAAGACCCTGAGAACTAGTATATTCAAACATCCTCTTTTTAAAAAATAATTTTTTATTTTATTTATTTATTTTTTTCTTGTTTCAGAACCTTAGTTTGTCCATCCACTCATTTTTATGGCCAGCTCAGCCCGCCCTGAGGGCAGGGCTGGCGCAGCATGTGGTGCCGGGGATCAAACCGCGGTCCCTGCAGCCGCCCAAACTTTCCTAAGCAGGTGCTCTGGACCACTGAGCCATCTTACCGGGCCCCTCAAACATCCTCTTATCACTTCTGTAAACCCCAAATGAAGGAGCAGTTAATCCTTCGTACTTTTCCAGTCCTTTTAAATTTCTTATTCCTTTTTTGGGGGGGAGTTCAATTTTTCATGCTTATATCTGATAATCTAAACAACTTAATTTAAGGACATTAGGAAATACAACAACCATTGTCAAATTCTTCTTGTTTTGTCTAGTGAAATTCTGCATTGATTCTAATTTTTTTTTTTTTTACTGTTTTGTGTTCTGTGCATATACTAAGATAAAGCTTAAAAAATAAGCTAGAAGGAGTTACAAGGTCTTTGCCTCCCCTTTACCAGTGCACTTACTGGTTCAGCTATTCTTCTTCTGCTTTTCCCCATTTCTTCTCGCTCTTCTCTTGCTCGGCGGACAGTTTACTTCCTTAGAATTCTGCAAGAGTGTTGAGAATTTTGGGCCTCAGGACACTTGCATTTGTTTGGGGCTTTCTCCCCTTCCTGCCCTTCTTCTTTGCCTCTCAGAGACAGGTCTGTTGAACGGTGCCCTCAGCCATGAGGCCTGCCCTGACGCCCCTACCAAAAGACAATGTGTCCCCAGAGCCCTCTAGCTGCTCTCATGCTGTTCCCTTCCCTTTATTACCGCTAGTCAATGTATAGATAAAAATCTCCTTCTGTGAGCATTCATTGTTATTTTTTATTTTATCTGTTAATGTATTACAGGGTCTCACTACACAGATCAAACTCATAGTGACTCTCCTTCTTCAGCCTCCCCAGGGCTGGGATTACAGACATGCACCACCACACCCAGACTCGGTGGCCAACTCAGTGCAACCAGAGAGGGGTCCTACTCCACATGTGGTGTGCAGAATTGAACCTTGGTCCCTGCTCCTGCCTAAGCAGATGGTCAGTCTGCTGTGTTATCTCGCCAGCCCTGTGTATATTAATTGATATTTCCCTCTTCTCTGCGAGACAAACATTGCTTTGTATTTCCAATTCTTAGGATTTTCGCAGTCACCTAATGGAAAATAAACATTTATTTTATCGTATCTGTGAAAGAGCAAGTGAACGCGTTTATCTAGGAAGCTTTTAGCGGAATGGATTTTGAATTAAAAAAAAGTAATTGTATGTGCTTTCATTTGTATCTAGCATCCTAATTTCTCTAATAATAAGCAACAGAAAATACACACTGTCTTACATAGCTGAAATTATCAAGTTGTATTTGTATGTCCTTAAAGAAATGATAAAGCTGAAAAACAAACAAGAAAGAAAGAAAGAAAGAAAGAAAGAAAGAAAGAAAGAAAGAAAGAAAGAAAGAAAGAAAGAAAGAAAGGGAAATGCGGAGGCCAGGCTGGGCTTGGTGGTGTAAACTTGTAGTCCCGGTTCTCAGGAGGCTGAAGCAAGTGGATTGCCTAGAACTTGAGGCCAGCCAGGGCTACAAAGTAAGTTCAGGCCCCGGATGAACTACAGAGCTAAATCCTAGCTAAAAGCAACAAACAAGTGAATAGAATTGAGATGATTAAATTGGTTTCAATGGAAGGATATTTTTAAGTTATAGGGAAAAATGAGTCAATGGACACAATTAACCTATGAGTAAAGTTGTTCTTATTGAAAGCTGGAGAGTTTAATGTTAAGTTCATTTGTGTTTGTAGTGTGAATAAAACTCAGGGCCTTGCACTCAGAGGCAGGCACTGCGCCACGGAGCTACGTGCCTGGCCCTGTCCAGACCAATTTCTATCCCTTGCTGAGGTTAGAAAAAAAAAAAACAGAAAAAATTGCAAAAGGTGGTAAACAAATTCAATAACAATATCATAGAAATATCTAGTTAAATTCTCTTTTGCAGATACACACATAGAGAATGATTTCAAACTATATGTCTGAGCATAATATTTGTATGTAAAGTGAATCGTATAATTACTTTCAACTAATTCTTATATATCTCGCTTTATGATTCAATGGGAAAGTGTTACAGCACCACAAAGACCAGTCATTGATGGCATTGCAAAGAGTGTGACATCACACGGTGAGGTAAAAACATTCCGGGGACCTGAAGTTTTACTGTGCTCCAGAGGTAACTCAGAATAACAGCTCAATTAGCCAATAATGTGGAAAAGTTATGGCTAATTTAACCAGTGGTTAATGAGACCTAGTAAAACTGTCAGATTTGACGAGCCCTGGGAGAGTTTGTGGAGGAGCGCATATTACAGTTAGGGTCTTTCACATTCTTTCAGGGTTTAGTCAGCATTTCGAATGATAGGTTAGCAACTAATGATTTCAAAAAATGTGACCTTTCCTTTTTTTTAATCTAGACTAAGTAAGTTAGGTCTTTTTCATTTGTAAAGAAAAAAAAGAGAGATAAACAGAATAGTGGAACAGGGAGGTAGCTCTGTGGTTGAAGTGCCTGCCTGGCAAGAGCAAGTACCCTGGTTGGATCCCAGGTCCAGCATGCTGTGCATTCCTAATGCTGACCTGACCACCGGAACTGGGCATGTCGGAGCACACCTAAAATCCCAGCATTGGGGAGACGGAAACAGTAGGATCACGGTTAGGGCGAGCTGTGTAGGGAGACCCTGTACGAAATAAATAAATAAATAAATAAATAAATAAATAAATGTGTGTGTGTATATATATATATATATATTATATATAATATATATAATATATATAATATATATATAAAATATATATATTTATATTTAAACACTCTTAAGCATTTATTTTTATTTATTTATTTATTTATTTATTTATTTATTTATTTATTTATTTATTTATTTATTTATTTTACTTACTTACTTATTTGTTAACACATTATCTGCCAAGATTTCACCTTTGGTTAAAATTCAGTTCAGTCTTTACGTTTCTCTACAGAGCTCGGCATCTCAGTGCCTCATAGAAAAGCACCACCTCCAGCCGTCGGTGTGACCACATCTGCATAGCGAGCCCCACCGGCAGCCTCTAAGCTCCCCAGGTGAACCTCCAGGAGGCTAATACTGCTCTGATACAAGGTCAAAGCTCCTGACTCAGCTTATTGGAAAAGGAGTGAAACTTCTGCAAAGTGCCTTTATTTTTTTAAACAAAAGGTTCTTTTTTACTTTTGAAAAGAAATCAGTGAATCCTCTAAGAATAATACAAAGGGGCATTGTACGGCTAATGGTTTGGAGAGGAGAATTCCAACGTTGCTCCGCTGGTCAGCGCTGCTGAGACACTTCTTGTTCGTCCTGCGGCCCCATCTCCAGGTGTCTCCAAGCCTTCGCCGGTGGCATAGAGCGTGCCTACAATCCTCTGCAATCCCGGGTCATTTCCCCCCTTATTCTCCTGGCAAATCAATTCCACGTGCCCTAGCTTTCCACAGTAGAAATCTTTTTCTTTCTCCAGGTCTTCATCAGTAAGTTTCAGTACATTGACCTGTGCCTGGGTCCAGCTGCCTCATCACCGCGTTGCCCACACCAGGATTCTTCCGCACCACACCTGGGCCAGCCTTAGGAGTTCAAGTCCTTCTCTGGGATGAAGCGGGTCTCTGTGGAGCTGCACTGCTCAGGCTGAGAGGTTGTTCAGTTTATTCAGAGCTGGAGCAACAAGAGCAGGAGCCGCCACGGTCTCCTGACCTTGTCTGGCAGCTACAGAGCCATACTCTTCTCCATCTCAGTTTGTATCAAGAAACTTCCTGAACCACCGAACTAATTCAAAATTGTCCTGAAACTTTCCTTTCACTAATTGATCCACAGGAATTATTTCGTCAACATTCCTCCTTTTAAAACCTGCTTGTAGTATTTTGAAGTTCTGGATGTACTCATGTTCTAGCTTCACTTGGAGTTTCACTTTCTTCAAGACAGTGGAGCCAAGGAAGAGCACGTCCGTAAACTGACAGTACCAGCCCGTGAGCGCAGCCGTTCAACCTTTGTCAGACCCAGCTGCAAAGACTCATTGATCCAGGCCAGCGTGTCCTGTTGACTGAGATTATCATGGGTGCCTGACGTATACTCAACGTATACTCAACTGGCACATGCAAGGAATGAGTACAATCCCCGGTTCTGGAAAAAGAAAAAAAAAAAAAAAAAAAAAGCAGAAGGCAATTTTTCCCCCGATGGGATACATTCAGGTCAAAAGAATGTTTTTTATTGTTGTTGCTGATGCTGTTTTGTTTGTTTGTTTTCTTTTTAAGTACGGGGTATACAGGATATACCCAGAGTCTACACAGATCAGACTCATACTGATTCTCCTGTTTTCAGCCTCCCAAGCACTGGGATTATAGGAGTGTGTCACCATGCCGAGTCTCAGCCCCAGCCATCTCAGTGTGCCCCGGGGGTGGGGCCAGCACAGCACACTGGGGATCGAGCCCAGTCACTGGACATACCTAAACAGGTGCTTCTAGTCGGTTGAGCTATCTGGCTGGCCCTTCAAAAGAACTTTTGAGTGATAACTGAAAGTTGGGTTGTTTGAAGAGGCCATCACAGAAATTCAAGAATCTTTTCCTTAAAATATTAAAAAGGCTAAATAACTCTTCTATGTAAATATTTTTAGTGCATAAAACAATACCTTGAAAGTTAACAGGAAATATACCTATTCATTCTTAATGATTTCACAGTTGGCCTGGAAAGAAAAATTTCCTGTTGGCTGCCTTCCACAGTAGATGGAAGACAGAAAAAATTGATTATTTTTATTCAAGTGACATTTAGGACCTTATCACTGCGGCCTACTTTTTAGACTTTGTCATGGTAAAACTTGGTCCTCTGTAATACAAGTAGTATTACAAAGTATTTCTTTATTGCTGTCACTCACCCTTTAAGAACAGTGATGTAAGAAGTTTTTTTTTTTTTTTAATTAAACAAAATTTTAGAAATCTTATAAGAATTTCAGTATTGCCTTTCAAAGTGATGAAATAATTATCTCGAATTTGGTGCATTTTTGAGGGTGGGATAAACCTAGACCCTTGGAGTTGAATGCTGAACTTTTAAACAGAAATGTGGTTCTTGGCATTAGTTTTGGTTTAGATAATGAAGGTGCCTCAAGGCTGTAAACGCATACTTAGACAGTTACCTGATAAGACACTGGAGAAGGATTTGGGTAAAAAGCTCACAGCAAAAACCATGCACAGAGGGGCAAGTTGACGAACCAGAAACTTAGGTGAAAACCTTCCAAACGCAGGTCAGAGATATGCTCCGCAAAAATGACAAATATGTTAAATTTTTATAACAAGTCTAGAAAGCAACTACAGTTTTTAAAACATATTTTCAAACTTTTTACAATCAGTATAAACCTACAATAAGTTCATTCTATGGCTGGATATATTAAAATCCTTAAGTATTTTGATTTTATCAGTATAATGCTGCACTGGTATTTATTTATTTATTTATTTATTTTTAATTTTTTTTTCATTTTTAAAAATCTTTAATCAAATTTTATCTTTTCTAATGAAGACTGCACTGGTATTTATTATTAGGCATTGTTATCATGAGCAGAAAACAAACTAACTGATCATACTCACAGCAATGATTTCAAATAGTTCAAAGCAACACCAAGACCAGTGCTAAAGTGTGCTGTATTGAAAGTGAAATAAAACATAGTTAAAAAAGCATTCTGAGGTTGTTGAACAAGGGAAACCTTTGTGTGGCTTGGAACCCAATATTTAAACTAAATATTAAATTCTTATTAACACAAACAGTTACAGAAATAAGCGTAGACCTAGATAAGAATAGGCTAGGGAAGGCTGGCTATGGTGGCACACATCTGTAGTTCCAGCTCTTGGGAGGCTGTAAACCGGGGAATCACTACGTGAGACTCAAAGCACACCTGTACACCATTACCTAAAATAAAAAAAAAAAAGAAAGAAAAAAAGAATAGGATGGGGAGAAATATACTGATTCATTTGGCTTCCTTTTTTTGTAATATTTTATTGCAAACTTGGTCAGAAATAAAATATATTGAGTGCTTATATTGCACAAGGAGCCTATTATTCTACTCTGTTATCAATGCTTTATTCAGACTACACATTAAAAATACAATTGCAGCACCCGCTCCATTTTTTGGGTTAATAGTGTACACAAGACGGATGCATTTTCAGTTGGTGGGTATTTAGATGAAATAGTTCCTGTGGTTTGCTCATTATTACTTGCTTAGAGCTCTGAGCCTCAGAAGGTTTAGTATTGCATTCAAGATCACACAGTCAGGCTGCTGAGCTGGTGTAAATGCAGTCATGCCCAGTTTCCTCAATTCATTCAGCAAGAAGAAATGAAAGACATGTGAATCTGTGCCTTAGAGGCAAGGATTTTCAGCAGAGCAATAATATAGCACCTGTTGATATGTGTCTATATGCAGAACCTTTTAATTACATCTTCAAAGGGTTCTGTCCCTCTAGATATACCTTCCCAATATACATGTACCTTTGCACTTTCATACAAATATTTTTTATTGTATTTGATAGTTACAGGGTCTTACTCTGCAGTTTTGACTCTTAGAGATCTTCCTGTTTTCAGCCTCCCCAGTGCTGAGATTTTTTTTTTTTTTTTTTTTTTTTTTTTTTTTTTTTTTTTTTTTTTTTTTTTTTTTTTTTTTTTTTGGCTTTTTGAGACAGGGTATCCCTATGCAGTTGAGGCTGGCCTTGAGCTCACTTTTGTGGCCCAGGCTGGTCTCGAGCACACACCAATCATCCTGCCTCAGCCTCCCGAGTGCTGGGATTATAGCCGTGAGCCACCACGTCCGGCCCCAGTGCTGAGATTAAAGTCATGCACTACTATGCCCAGACTCTGTGGCCAGCTCAGTACACACCAGGGGGAGGGCTGGTGGGGCACATGGTGCCGGGGATTGAACTGCAGTCCGTGAACTTGCCTAAGCTTGCCCAAGCAGGTGCTTTAGTTCACTGAGCTATCTCACTGGCCCAAACAAATTTGTATTTTTAAGATAGATCAAAAGAAACTATATCACCTGCTCTTATCCACAGGCTTTTGTAAGCTGTGGCACTCTTACTTAACTCACTCCACATCATCCGTGACTTCTCCCATCTCTACTTATAAAAGTATTTTAACTCTAGAATAATGATATCTATGAACATAAAATATACTATAATGATTGTCAATTACATTTTATCACTTTAAACATTGATCGTGTTAGCGCTTGATCTTGCCGCAGTGTTGGTGTTTCTTTATGAGGGCACTGGCGGACTTGATTTGCATTGATCATGTTGTTCACTTCCCTTCCTTTTTGTGAGAGAGCAAACACTGCTTATTTTTGGGTTTAAAAGATTATGGCACAAAACACCGGTCAATAAATGCACACAGAGTAGTATAATGGATGTTAAGTTTCTCAAAAGTGGATGGCCCAACACTTTAGTTGGATAGCATAGTCTGAAAAATTAAAACTAAATACAGCAGAAGCTAGAAATTTATGTTGCGGTGAAATTTCTTGGAGATAAGTGAAGAAGGCATATTGCAGCACAAAAATGTGCTAAAAATAACATCTTCTCTTGCTATAAATTGATGTTTGGGAACACAGAATCCAAGTCTTATCCTATAGGTGCATCAGGCAGTGCTCAGAGATACTTCTGAAACAGATTTATCCTTGCCTGTTAATCACCTCTGCAGCTGTTGGCCAGTACCTCTGCGAGATCTAAGACTGAAGGAAAAACGAACTCTTTACTTCATGAGAGTGGGTCATGCACAGAAGCCCTTGGAGACTTTCCTCACATGAGACAGCTGGAAAGAACTACACAATACATGAGGCTACGGGGCAGGATCTTTGCTGGGTTGTAATTTGTCAGTTCCGTGGAAACACAATTCCTCCTCTTTGCTCTCCTGAGTGACCCTTTTTAGAATTGGACCATGGGGGTAAATTGTGGGAGGTCAAACGAGGGGCCCACTTTAGGCTGTGTGTCCTGGGTAGGTACAAGGAGCCGCAGGAGTTCCCAAGCTCTGGTCCCGGTGAGCTTGCTTGCTATTTGGGCATGGGCACCGGCATCTCCACTGGGCATGGCTAGCTTCTTTCAGCTTCCACGAGCTCTCAGAGATACCAAAATCAACCACGGGACAAAAGTCACCACCCCTCTCTCTCCTCCACCTTCTGTCCCATCACTGAGACACTGAGTACCGCACGTGTGCTCTGTGCCTACTAAGGGATGCTGCTCTGAACTTGCCCTCCCACTTCACACCTAGCTTCTTGGTTCCTCGGACCGCTACTAACTTTAATACAGGGTTAGCAACGACCTTCCACAGGCTTCTTCATCTCCCCTATCTGCTGCTCGAAGCTAAACGTCTAAAGGGAAACCCATTTCCATCATCTCAAAAGACAGTTTTGCATTCCAGATAACACTTGCTTAATGTATGTTCGTGGGCTAAAAGGAAGTGACAGTATACACAGCAGCACTCCATTTACTTTATTATCCCAGACATTTTGATGGCTTCTTAAATGCATGGCGTAGCCGACAATGCACAGAAACAGCTGGATCGGTATGTGGAGTAAATGCACACTGGGAGATGCAGTTGTTTGGAGTGAAACACTAACTTTTAAGCAACTTTTCTCAGTGATTTGGTGGCGACATGATAAGGATACAAAAAGGACAGGCAATATGCAAATGTACAGATGCTTTTACATCACTCGGGGGTGTTTTCACTAGCTTCTATTGATGCTGGAATAACTCAGTATAAATAATAGATTAATACAGATTTATTGCTTCTCAAATAGAAGTGTCACAAAAGTTTCATTTACTAAGATCAATGCTTCAAAAAGGCCATGTCCCTGCTGAAGTTTCTAAAATGTCCCAGTGTAACCCATTGCACAGAATTGTGCAGTTATTGTTAGCTAGATTTAATACAGGAAGGAGCTAACTCTTTGAGCTATCTTAGCCTTCATAATTTTCCCATGTGTCACTCTCTATCGCCATATCATTAAAAGTTAAAACTACAGCACACACATATGTACAATAATTGTCTGTCAAAATGAATGATTGAATCAGCTGGTATCGTTACTACAAAGTGCACTTCACAAAAACAGGATATATAATACAAGGGTAACAAAGTTATGCCTTGTCAACGAAGACACTTAGTAGTTATCGAAAGAAAATTTTATTATAACATCGCCACATATGGTTTTCCATGGCTACAAAGTATAAGAAAGTTTTGAGATAGAGACACAACCGTTGGAAGATAGACTTGTTTCTTTTTTGAAACCCACCTGGACTTCTTGATTGGGATGTCAGGGTATTTTAAGGAATTGTTTATAAAATCAGGCGGTAAAGACTGTGAGACCTAAGTGTAAGCCAATTGGGCCCTGTCTTGAAGGGCAATAAAGGCATGGCTTTTAGGTTTGTCTTTTCCAATAGATCTGAGTCTACAGGTTGACATTCAGTGTCTTCCTTTCTGGGTTCTGATAAAAATTTTACAATTTTGCAATTGTAAAATTACAATGTGAGATATTCTTCACCACTGTTCAATCGCTAAAATAGTCCTTGGTTACCCGCAATCAGCGTTGCCTCATAGGCTACTGAAGGATCTAATGTACTTGCTTTTGATTTTCAAGTTTGGCATAATTTTTCTTAATACCGGTAAAGTAAAAACTCACTCAATCCAAATTCAATCTTCTGGGTTTTACTTTGCTATCTAATCATATCTCTGGCTTGATTTCATTATAACTGCTTTTGAAAGCCCGTGGTAAGGCACATACAAAATGTGTATAAGTCCCTTTCTTTAAAATATCCATAAAATGATTTATTTTTGTGGTTTTCTTTCTCCATCAATTGGGCCATGTAATTACCTTTATAATGCTATCATTTATTCTTGACATTATCATATAGCTATTTGTTGAGAAGAATGCTCTTTTATGAGACTCCGGTCTACTTTGTGTCATGTTCCCTTCTAAAGCTCATATTGTTTAAGAATTTAATTAGTGCAGGTTTCTAAGAGAATTGTCTTAACTGTCACAGTTATTTTGTAAGTAACTATTGTTGAAAAATAAGTTTTTGTAAACAAGTAGCGTAGAATTTTTAAGCCTTCTTATGCCTCCAATTTTTTTTTTTTTTTTTTTTTTTTTGGTCTTTTTGAGACAGGGTCTCACTATGCAGTTCAGGCTGGCCTTGAGCTCACTTTTGTAGCCCAGGCTGGTCTCAAACTCACACTGATCCTCCTGCCTCAGCCTCCCGAGTATGCCTCCAAATTTAAAACCATCAAGTAGTAACCTTAAAAGAGAAAATATAATACATTTAGAATTTGAATATTCTTCCTGAATATATGACATAGTATTTCAGACTTCTGGAGCATAATAATTATCTTATTCTTATGTGTAACAGTGACAGAAATCAGTCTTCAAAGAATGTAAGATTGGAATTCAGCAATACTTGTAGAAATCTGCATTAGAATAGGAATGCAAAGGTGATATTTTTCAAATTGACCTCCAAATGTGAAAATGTTTTAATACATATGTTTTTCACTATTGCTTAATCTATACTTTTAGTTATAATGAATAGATTGGTAAACATTTCTACTTTCAGTAGATTTTAATAGTAAAATCTTTCTATTGAACAAGTAAATTCTTCAGATGAATCATTCTAGAAATTGATGAAACTGGCCTAATGTGTCTTCCTGCAATAATTTTTTTTAAATATCTGAGGTACATTGTGCTAAGACCAGGAGAATTTATCCCTCTTCTGAGCATAGTTTCTTTAGACGAATTGTCATAGGGTGAACTTGTGAGGACAAATCTTAGCTCAATAGGAAGGATAAAAAAATGAAAGCGTCCCACCGTCCAGAAGCCACTTCCAGGCTCCTTCACAAGTCTTCATGTTCAGTTGTCTTGCTCCACTCTAGCCTCCACCATGAGGGTGAACCAGAAGTCCTACAAGGTGTCCATTTCCAGCCTCTAGGCCTTTATCAGCCTCTGGTATCCCAGCGGCCCCGCTTTCTGCATCAGCTCCTCCAGCTTCTCCCGAGTGGGCAGCAGTGGCAGATTCCTGGGCGGGCTGGGGCTGGTTGGCTATGGTGAGGCTGGTGGTGTGGAAAGCATTACGGCCATCCAGGTAAGCCAGACTCTGCTGAAACCCCTGAACCTGCAGGTGGACCCCAACATCCAGGCCGTGCATATTCAGGAGAACGAGCATTTCAAGAACCTCACAACAAGTTTGCCTCCTTAATGGACAAGGTTTAGTTTCTGGAGTAGCAGAATAGGATGCTGGAGACCAAGCAGAGCCTCCTGCATCAGCAGAAGAAATCCCGGAGTACCATGGACAGCATGTTCAAAAGCTACATCAACAACCTACCGGCGGCAGCTGGACACACTGGGTCAGGAGAAACTGAAGCTGTAGGCGGAGCTTGGCAAAGTGCAGGGGCTTGCGAAGGACTTCAAGAATAAATGTGAAGATGAGACCAGCAAGCATGCAGAGATGGAGAATGAATTTGTCCTCATCAAGAAAGACGTGGATGAAGCTTGCATGTACAAGGTGGAGCTCGAATCACTCCTAGATGGGCTGACTGACGAGATCAACTTCTTCAGGCAGCTGTGTGAAGAGAAGGTACGTGAGCAGCAGTCTCAGATCTCGGACACATCTGTGGCGTTGTCCATGGACTCCCGGACCATCGTTGCCGCGGCCAAGGACCCGTATGAGGAGATCAGCCATCACAACTAAGACCAAATATGAAGAGTTGCAGATTTTGGCTGGGAAGTGCAGGGATGACCTCTGCGGCACGACGCCTGAGATCTCTGAGATGAACCGCACCATCAGCCACTTCCAGGTGGAGATGGAGGCCCCCAAGGGCCAGAGAGCATCCCTGGAAGTTACCAGCACTGATGCCGATCAGCGCGAGGAGTTGGCCATTAAGGATACCAGAGCCAAGCTGGCCCAGCTGGAGGAGGCCCTGAAGAAGGTCAAGCAGCTGCGTGAGTACCGGGACCTCATGAACATCAAGCTCCCCCTGGACATTGAGATCGCCGCCTACCGCAAGCTGCTGGAGGATGAGGAAAACAGGCTGGAGGCTGCAATGCAGAACTTGAGTGTCCACCTGAAGACCACCAGTGGCTATTCAGGAATGGCGAGCTCACCCTATGGGGGCCTCTCAAGCCCTGTCTTCGGGAGCCTCCAAAGCCTTGGATTCACCCACACCAAGTCTGCTGTGGTTGTGAAGAAGATAGACCTGCGAAGGAAAGCTGGTATCCGAGACCTCTGATGTCCTGCCCAAGTGAGTGAGTCACAGCAGCCTGTCTCAGCCCGCACCTCTCCTGAGGCTGCCCCAGAGTCTGTAGGGCGATAGCTGTACAAGGGAGCAGTAGGAGCAAGAGGCCCAACTTGGGCTCAGGTTAGCCCACAGCCCACCTTTGCGGGGAACATTACTGCCTGCGGCAAGAATGCCTATGCCCTCCACCAAAACCCAACGCAATTGACTTTTCCATAGTAAAGCCTGGCTTTGCCACACACACACACACACACACACACACACAAACACAAACACACACCCAAGAATCAACAAAACAAAATTGCCTGTAAAATGCAAGCAACCCAGAAAACAGCAAAGGAGAACAGCAAAGGAGAATGACTGAGATTCAGTTCATTGAATATGTTCCTCTGACAGAAAGGATTATCTTATGTGAAAGCTAAGGTGGGCTTTTTAATCTGCTCACGTGTTGAGAAGATCTCTATTTTTCAATGAAGATAGTTATAGGAGAAAATTTATAGCATCATAGAATTTTCTATAAATAAGTTCTTGAGGCAGTTCTTGACACAAGAGGAAATATTACACCCAATAAATTTAAAATGAAGAAATACAATGAACATTTTCATGGGAAGTAAATAATGGCGTCCTGGTGCCATGCACCTGTAATCCTCCCTCTCTAATAGCTGAGAAAGGAGGATGCCCAGCTGGACAATGTACTGACTTATCAAGAGCTTCTCTAAAAAAAAAAAAAGGATGAGAAAAAAAAATAAAAGGAGCTAAGGTAAGTCATGTAGAGGCACAAGTTCCTCATGATGAATATGCTATTATGCATATCTAAAATTATCAATAAACAATAAAAAGTGGGGACTAGGAATATAGCTCACTGTGAAGGTCCTAGGTTCAATCCACAGTATCTTATGCGTGTGTTTACATGTGTACACACGCTCAAACACACACACAATGCATGTACAATGTTAGAGGCGATTAAGTGGTCTTTATACAGTACTGAAAAACAAAAGGAAAATAAACTAGCATGTTAAATTAGATTGTGCACACAGCAAATGAGATTTAGAAAATGAGGTTTTTCTAGAGAAGCCAATGCTAAATCTTCACTACCAAAACACTTAACCATAGGAAATGGCAAAGTAATTTGTATTGGTTGAAAACTCATGATGCCTCGGTTAGACTGTGATGACACAAATAAATAATGAACACTCAAAATAAAAATTAAGATGAACATTAGAATTGCATCAGACATATTTTTAACTTTATAATTGGCAGTTCATTTCAAGAGATAGATACTGTTTCATTCTTACTTTTCTTTTTTTTTTTTTTTTTTTTTTTTTTTTTTTTTTGGTATTTTACGGAAGGGTCTGCAGGGTGTTCAGGGTCTCACTAGATCAGACTCATAGTGATCCCCCCATTTACAGGCTTCCAAGAGCTGGGATTACAGGTGTGCGCCACCATGCCCAGTCTCAAAACAGTGTGCTTTGTTGGGAGAGATCATTAAAAGTCAAATTCAGCATATTTTACTGAAATTTGTTAATATATATATATATATATATTTTTTCACTGAAATTTATCATAAGATACTTGACTTTGTGCTTTTTAATAATGTAGGGCAAATATAGACAACCAGCACAAGCTACATGTGATTATAGTTCAGTCTCTTAGGCTGAAATTTCAGTAATGAAATTATTACAGCTTTCATGAAACTGGATTATTATACATCAGTAGGAATGAATCTCCCAGTATTCCTCTTTTAATTTTCAAGAGTGCTCTGCCTTTCAGTTTTAAGACATTCACTTTTAATAGATGAGTTTTGTTGACAAGCTGAAAATGACATATCTGTAGAAATGATAAACTTTCCAATGCAATAACTCTAGTTCCATCAGAGAGATGACTTATAACACAACCTGAATAAATAGATGTTACATGAATAAAGAGACTTTGTAATCAAGATCTTTATGAGTATCTTATTTTATTCTTTATTAGAGTGTGATCAGAGTTCACATGTGCTGTAGATGAGCTTCAAAAGAAGTGATACTTAGAATGATTTGAGAATTGTGCGGCATTCATAATTTTCAGGAAGTAAATCTGCATTTATCTGTGTGCATGATTTTCCCCCCGGAATTGGGTATTGAACTCAGACCCCTGCACTTGCCAGGCAAGCACTTGTTCTATTAAGCTAACTCCCGAGTCCCTAAATCTAAATTCAGAAATGAGATTCAGCTACTATAGTCTTTAAAAAGGTTACTGTTTCCAAAGACATGAGGCAACTTTTTGGCAACTGTTTTAGAAGAAGATGCATCTGGGCACAGTGGTGCATGCTTGTCATCTCACCGCGTGGGAGTTTGAGACAGGAGGCTAGCATGGGCTGCATAGTAAGAGTCTATCAAAAAGAAAAATTAAGAAAGAGAGGGAGGGAGGGAGGGAGGGAGAGAGAGAGAGAGACAAAGAGAGTGAGAAGGGAAGGGAATGAAAGGAAGGGAAGGGGAGGGGAGGGGAGGGGAAGGAAGGAAGGAAGGAAGGAAGGGAAGGGAAGTGAAGGGAAGGGAAGGGAAGGGAAAAGAAATAAATGAAAAGAGAAGAATAGAGAAGAGAAGAGAAGAGGAAAAGAAAAGAGAAGAGAAGAGAAGAGAAGAAAAGAAAAGAAAAGAAAAGAAAAGAAAAGAAAAGAAAAGAAAAGAAAAGAGACTTGCAGGAGAAATAGTGTGCTCTAGGCCGCCTGCGGGACTTGTGCAGTTCACTACCATGGGCTCTTGGTCTTCAGCCGTATTACTCAGGTCTTTAGCACGTGATCAACAACTTTGCAGTCTCTTGAATTGGCTTCTTTGGGTCAATATCATAAAATAATTGTATAACATATGTACTCTGTATTAATTCCCTTGCAAACTCTAACAGAAGAATGAAAATTAGTAACCTCTTGAAATTATTTCCTGGGGCTTATATGCTGTCTTCTCGGTGAATGCACCAGGAAATTAAGAATTATTTGTGACTTTTTTTTTTCAATTCAATCATATCTAAGTGCATCGTAGACTGGCAGTTTCAATCCTGCCTTTTCCTTATAGAAGCACTTTGCTCTTTGATTACAGGGCTGTCTCTTAACAGCAACATAATACCAAGCAGCACACAGATGAATAGCACATTCTGCACAGCAGGCATCACAGATATGGAAATCTCTTTAGATTTTCCCACAAATCGTCACCATTATAATTTTTCTAAATTTCTAAACGTTCACGGAAATATCTTTCAAACTTTGTTTATGTGTCTGTTTGGAATTATATTTCCTGCACATCTTCTGGAAAGAGGAATTAGGGTTGACTTAGGCTTCTCATCTCATGCCTAGAACAGTGCCTGATATGTAGCCCAGAATGGCTTTATGAGAGTGAAAAATAGATAAATTCTCACTCCTTTTGGTGCAGAATTTAATCTATCAGTGTCTCCTAATGGTTTTCTCTCTTGTCTCTCTTCTGGTAATTTTCTTTGATTTTGCACTATATCCAATTCACCTCACCTCACGCTTTCTGTCTCATTATTTCCTATCCTGGCTATGCTCAATATAGCGTTTAATAAATATATCCTACTCTGGGAGAAATAAAATAAATAAATTTATATTTTGACTTTTTCCACCTTCCAGAAAGTTCTGTCTTTCCGCAATTAGCGCAGCATTCCCTTTTGTCCTTTTGTGGAAAGAAAGAATTTACTGTCTTACGTGTTTTTTTAACAGTTATGCCACTGCTGTTCTCAAAACTTTCTCCAAGCATGCTTTCTCTCTGATCTCTTCTACTGATGTTTTTATTGAATGATATCTACAGTTCTTGACAAGGATTTTCCCTTTTTTTGGCTGACTCGGGCTGCCTTAAGGTTGGGTCTCCATGTGGAGGTGGGGATCGAACTGCAGTCCTCGGCATCTGAGTGACTTTGTGGCTTAGGGAGCTCTAATCAACTGAGCTACCTGGTAAGCCCCTTATAATTCTTAATGTAGCATTAGCCTTTTATTTTAAAAGCTGAAAGGATATACAAAAGCAAAATAAGGAAAGAACGTGGAATGCTTTAAATTTCTAGGCATGGATAGGGATGGTCGTCGTGATGAGCAAGCCAGATACATACAACTTAAGCATACTCCAAATAATAGATGTTAGGTTACACATATTTTACTGCAATAAAAACTGGCCTGCATAAATATTTTGAATAGTGTAATAAGCCAACATGCTTTAAGAATGTGTGCACTAGAAAAAATTTAGCAATTTGAATTTATCCAAAAACCTACCCATGTAATTGTTGGATTTCCAAAGATGGAGCCACAAACATGTATTTTAAGACAGGAATCTGGGCAGGAGAGATAGCTCGGTGGTATTAGTGCTCATCTGGCAAGCAAAAGGCCTGAGTAGATCCCTGGAAGCAGAAATAAATAAATAAATAAATAAATACATAAATAAATATATATGTATATATATGTAGATAGATATCTATATCTATATCTGTATCTGTATCTATATCTGTATCTGTATCTATCTATCTCTCTATCTATATCTATATCTATATCTATCTATATCTATATCTATCTATCTATCTATATATGTATATATATATATATACTATATATATATAGTAAACAAGACAGGAATCTACTTTTTTTACTGTTTGATCAATCCTGCACACCTATAACTGGTAATCTCAGCAGTTACTTGGAAGATAACTATATATAACAACCATTATTAACTTCCTGTTATGGGATTTTTGGTAATTTTTAAAGATTCTCTCTAGATTGAAAAATAATGAGAACAGAAATTTCAATGTGACAAGACCTTTTGTGGCTATGTTGTTTAATATGTTAATTATGTTTTAATTGAATATGTTTACTAATTAAACTATGCTTAATACTCCTTATTAAAGAAAAGAAAACAAAGTAGTGCTTAAAAATGTTTATGTGGTAAGATAATAGTGAGAAATTGCCGGGCGTGGTGGCGCACTTGGGAGGCTGAGGCAGGAGGATCGGTGCAAGTTCGAGACCAGCCTGGGTGACAAAAGTGAGCTCAAGGCCAGCCTGAACTGCACAGTGAGACCCTGTCTCAAAAAGACAAAAAAAAAAATAGTGAGAAATATTGAAAAACCATGGCAGTGAGAAGGAACGGTGGGAGCTGCGGGTCTTTGAACTGATGCTGCATAGCTATGATAAATAGACCTTTAACCCGTAAGCGCTGTACATTGAAGAAATATTAAAGTGGGCAAAGGAAACTTGTAGGTCAAAACTCAAAACAATAAGTCAGAACTGTAAGAAACAAAATTTCCAGTGTGAGAAAAAGAGAGCAGATGCCCTAAGAAGGAATGAATTTGCGATCACTAAAGCAAATGCAAGAATAATATTAAGCAAAACATATTAAAATCAATCTGCGCATAACTTAGAAAGTAGAGTTAGACATGTTCTAACATGCTATCATATCTGGAGAGTCAATAATTTCATGAAATTGCAGCATCCAGCAGTTAAACTTCTTTCTTTTAGAGTAAATACAGAATAAAATTTATTGCTCAGGATAGTTTTAAAGCAATCTCTAAGGAAGGAAAAAATAATTCATACAAAATCTCTTTTAGTGAATAAGGAAAAAGTGTTCATGTTGAAGGCTATAAAAAAGAAATATAGTAGTTTCTTTCACAGCTCTATACTCATACCATATATATATATATATTATATATATATACCATATATATATACAATATATATATATACCATATATATACAATATATATATTATATATATAGTATATATATAATATATATATGTATATATATATAATATACACACATATATATATATATATATATATATATATATTGCATGTAAAGTTAAGTAGGCAAGATAGTTGGAATTTAGTAAGGTGAATAATGTCACTGGTTACACCTCAATAAAGCTTCTCTTGATGTAGTTTCATTTTACACCAAAGTGGGAGGGAAAAAAAAAAAAAGTCCTTTCTTTCTGAGCAAAGATGGATATATTTTCCCTAATAGAAACAATATTCTTAGCTGGGCGTGGTGGCACACGCCCGTAATCCCAGCACTCGGGAGGCTGAGGCAGGAGGATCAGTGCGAGTTCGAGACCAGCCTGGGCTACAAAAGTGAGCTCAAGGCCAGCCTCAACTGCACAGTGAGACCCTGTCTCAAAGGACAAAAAACCCCCCAACAAACAAAAAACAATATTCTTTGTTTCTTTTTTCGTCATAGAAACTCAGGCAAAGTTAAATCCAGCTTAAGCAACATCCAACCTTGTTGAAGAAGTTAACAGCAAGGTAGCTACACCTCTCCTCCCTTTATAAATTTTCTCAGTCACTAAGTAAAATATCAGTTATGTCACTGTTGGAGTTTAAAGACATGAAACGTAGACTGGCCAAATAGGTCAGTGGACTAAAACCTCTGCTTAGACAGGCGCTGGGTCCAGGGTTCAATCTCTGGCCTGTTGTGCTTGCCCAGTCCCTGGGGTATGCTGTCATGGTGAATGAGACCAAGCATGGTGGCTCAGTCCTCTAATCCCAATGCTTCGGAGGCTGAAAACATGAGAGTCACTATGAGTTCTGTGTGTGTAGTGAGACCCTCAGTCCTTGTACTAAAATACTCAAAAGAATGTGAAAAGCGTATACTTCATCTTGAAATGATTCTAATAACCAATATTGATCTACATATTAAGGCAACGATTACTGTGTGGACACTGAAAACATACATTGTTTCCAAACTTTGATCATATCAAAATGGTACATATGCAATTATATCCCTGTGATAGCTCACCTTTCTGTGCACATAAAATTCTTATGGCTTCTAATAACTGAAAATGCTATTTCTGAGCTCAACTTAGTTTCATGTCGTTTTACAGCAGTGCCTAAGTTTATATTTGTACATCCAAAGATACGGTTGAGTATTTCCAGTATGTAAGGCAATTACAAAAAACATGGTCTAAAATTGGCCAATTTTTCAGAGCTTACACCCAACCTAGCGGGGATGCATTGGAACATATTATCTTGTGCATCTCAGTGATCTAATATCAGTGATTAGAATAACAGCGTGCTTCATTACGGTAACATACCTACTATAGAACTGGGCTTTAAAGCATCTGCATGACTTGCAAGGGGAAAAAAATACAGGACAGTAGAGCAACATGAGAATGTATTTTTGTCCCATGCACTCTGTTTCGTCAGTTATAAGACAGTAAGTTCACACTTTCCCAAATCACAGTGATAGAGGAGCACTTGGGTAACAAGGCCTACTTCTTTACCATAGTTCAGCTTTAGCAAAGCATTGCCATCTGTGTAAATTTCACATAATGGAAGCACAACACCCGACACCCTCATACCAAGGGAGGAAAGGTTCATTTTTTTATCACAGTGCATAGAGGCTTCAGTCCATGCATAGCTGGCTCTGAAGAAGTGTGACGGGGCATGGTGCCATAAGCGGAAGAGGTTGTTCAAGGCATGGCACAAAGAAAAATGAAAGAGGAGCAGAGGAGAGGCAAGACAATGGATACTCCGTGGCCACACCGCTGGGGACTGCCTCCCTCAGCCAGGCTTCACCTCCCAACCTCACATTAAGTGACAAACTCCTTAGTACATTCCTTCAGAGTTCAATATTACACACCCTTGAGAACACTAGCCTTTAACTGGGGAACCACATAGATCATATCAATGACAACAATTTCCCTGTGAAATCAATATATAACAGCAACAAAAAAAGGATGAAGTATAACTACAATGTGGACAACAATATGCAATGTATTAATTATTGTAAATATCCCACTAGGCTGTTTTGAAACTGTGTCACTGCTATTCTATCACTTTTCTCATTAAAGTGAATGAAAATTATAATTAGGATGAAAAAGAAATAACACCCATTATTTTGACCTAAGATCATAGCTGTGTGTCAGAGAGCAAATGTCACATTGTAATTCATATTTCAGCTCAATTAATTATTCACTTCATTTCCCAAAATAAAAACATTTGAAAGGCACAAACATACACAAATATTAAATTTGGTGTCATGGTGGCTATCACACACTCAGGCACTTTTAAAGTTTCAAATATTAGCAAATTGAACTTCAAGGTTAAACTGGGTAACAGAATCAGCTGTTCTTATGGGATAGTTCCCTTATTTCTGAAAATAATCATATCAGCACAAGAGAACTTTCCTCTGTGTATGCATTGGGAATGGCTTCTTTTTTAAAATACAATAGCAGAATTAGGAGTTGTAACAGAGGTCAGGTGCCATGGAAATATGTATTGTCCAGCTCTTTTAGGAAAGATTCAAACTTGTTTCCAATAATATTAATTGCAATAAATCCTCAATAAAATATTAGTAAAGAGAATGCAGCAAATCATTCAGAAGATTATAAATCATGACCAAGTGCTATTCAGTGCACGGATAGTTAAACACATGCAAGTCCATAAAAGTAGTATACCCCATCAATAAAACCAAGAATAAAAACCACGTGATCCTCTCAATAGATACAAAAAAAGCTTATGACAAAGTCTAACACTCATTCATGATAAAAAAAAAAAAAACCTACAGAGAATTGGATTAGATGGTCTATAGCTCAACCTGATAAAAACCATTGTGATAAACCAACAGCCAACATCTTACTAAATGGCCAAAAACTGAAGGCCTTCACTTTAAAATCAGGAACAAGACAAGGATGTTCACTGTTTCCACCTCTATTCAATATGGTTCTGGAAATACTAGCCAGAGGAATTAGACAAGAGAGAGAAATAAAATGAATAAGGATTGGAAAAGAAGAAGTAAAATTATCAGTGTTTGCAGATGATATTATACTTTACATAGATGACCCCAAAAATTCCACCGAGAGTGTTGTAAATTTAATCACCAAATTTACCAGTGTACCAGGATACAAATCCAACACTGAAAAATCAGTAGCGTTCTTAAAACAATGAACATACTGAGACAGAAATTAGGAGAATCACACCTTTAATAATAACATCCAAAAAAAATGATCTACTTACAAATCAGTCTCACATAGAGCATAGAAGATTTATACAGAAGAAATTATGGTACTCTGAGAAAGAAAGATTGAAGAACATTTGAGAAAATGGAAAAATATTCCATACTCCAGGATAGGAAGAACCAACATTGCAAAAGTGGTGGTACTCTCAAAATTGTTATACAGATTCAATCTCTATTAAAATGCTATTAATATACCACACAGAGCTAGAGAAAGGTTTCTTCAACTTCATTAGGAACAAGAAGAGATCTAGAACATCAAAGTTAATCCTGAGCCAAAAGGAAAGGCAGGAGGAAGCTGTTGTAGTAATGCCATAGAGATAGACTTGAGGATTAAGGAAGCAGAGTATCAAATCCTCACTCAATTGCAAATAAATTCAGCCACCTGATCTTGGATAAAGGAGCGAAATATGCTCACAGGGAGAAATATAGCATCTCTAAGCATCTATCCTTCTAGCATAGAAGGTAATAGAAAGGCTGGCTTTCCACATGCTGAAGGCTAAAAATAGACCCATGTCTATCACCATACACAAAACTATAGTCAAAATAGATGAAAGACTTAAATATCAAAAAATAAACAGCAAATCTTCTGAAAGAAAATGGAAGTAGAAATCTTAAAGGCATAGGGGTAGATAGACAGTTCATGAAGAACAATTAAACTACACAGAAATGACCAGGATCTCATCTTTTGAAAAGCTTCTGCACTTCAAAATAAATCTCCAACAGAGTAACAACAAAACCCACAAACAAGAAAAAAATTACAGCCACGTGTCCCTTGAAAAAGGCTTTCTATCTAGGAAATACAAAGAATTAAACACAGTTAGGCCCCCAAATTGAAAGACTCAATCCAAAAATGGACATCGGGAAAGAATACACACTTCGCAGGGGAAGGAATACAGATGGCATGTAAATGGATTTTTCATCCATGGTTCAATGTTATTGGTCATTTGAGGAATGCAAATTAACAACCCTGAGGTTCCATCTCACCCCAGAAAGAATGGCTTTCATGAAGAATTCAGACAACAAAAAATTCTGGAGAGGCTGTAGAGAAAAAGGTATCCATCTGCACTACTGGAGCACAGACTGGTACAACCACTATGAAAACCAGTGTGGAGATTCCTCAAAAAGCTAGGAATTCAAGTCAGCTACTCCCCTTCTGGGTATTTCTCCAGAAGAATGGAAAACCTCATGCCACAGCGGTATGTGCCCACCCATGTTTATAGCAGGGCAATTTTTCATAGCTAAATCCTGGAAACAACCCAGCTGTCCATCAACTGAAGAATGGATAAAGACACTGTGGTATTCTTTCCACAATGGAGTATTGTTGAACTATAGGGGAGGATAAATGTGAGTCTTTTGTCAGCAAATGGATACAAATAGAGAATATATGCTTAATTAAAATAAATCAGACCTGCATGTGAAAACATATTGTCTCATTGGTGTGAGAACCAGAAAGAAAAAATAGAATTGGAAGGGTACAATAAATACTGGGAAAGGGGTATGAATTTATTGAAAAGGAAAGAGTTACTAAGTTAAGGAGAGGGAGTGGAGGAAAGAGATTTACCTGTGTCTGTAAGTAGGATAGTTTGGACAACTGTACTGTGTGTTTTTGCTGGTCTATGGAAAGAAATAGTCAGTGCTTTAATTTCTTTCATCTTCATGTTTCAATAGTACTTTTTCCTCTTAATTTCTTATACATATCTTTCACCTTTTCATTCTTCTTCTAATTTTACATGCATATATCTGATAATATGGGTAGCTGCTGGGAAGGCAATATTGTATTACAGCGAATACTGTGTTATACACATAAGGTTTTTTTTTTTTTCCATATTATGGCCAGCTTAGCCTGCCTTGGGCTGGCACTGGCACCGCATGTGGTGTTGGGGATCAAACCATGGTCCCTGCAGTTGCCTAAGCTTGCCTAACCAGGTGCTTTTGACCACTGAGCTATCTCCCTGACCCCCAATGTTGCTTTTTAAGTGAAATTCTGTATCACTTACAATTTTTTCTATCTGAATTCTAATTTTCCCCCTCTTTGAAAATAAAAAGTTACAGTTAAATAAATATATAATATTAATTTTCAATGAAAGCAGTGAAGGCAATAATCACAAATACATTCAAACTCCTTTTCTGGCACAAAGTAAATGCTATTTTGTAGTTTGCAGAGATCAACGGCTACTAATTGTGCTACAAACAACTCTCCTCTGACTATTCAGAATTACACATACTTCCTCAGTAATAAACAGTGGATGGGGAGATAGCTCCGTGGCACAAGTGCCTGCGTGGCAAGTGCAAGATCATCAGTTCAAACCCTGGTCATGCCATCAGTTAATCAATCAATCAATCAATCAATCAATCAGTATATCTTACAGTAAAAACCTATAAACAGTGCATAGTCCTTTAAAATACTTCAACTAAATTTTTCCCCTTGTTACTTGCCCCTTATAATTTTCTCATTTCTACTTAATTTGGAAAAAGTTAACATACACTGGATGTAAAACTTTTAATAAGGTACTGAATAAAGACCAAATAATTTCAAACATCCTTAAACCAAGCATGAGAAATATGGTTCATTTGTATATATCTAGCGTCTAATTTGAAATGAAGGATTATTTTGGGTCTTCTAGATCCAGATTCAACTGTGAAAACAGTTTTCCTCAACTGCCCAGAAAACATGAAGCATCTCCTTGATAACATAAAACATTACCCACAATGCTGGGAGCAAAGTGTTAATAATTGCAATAGGAACATGTTGGCTCATAAATGCTTTACTTTGTCATGTTAAGTGATCACTATCTTCTAATAAAGAACCAAACTTCACATACTGGTTTCTATTTAATTGCTTGAGTTAGTAATGAGCAAGGCTATGAAAACAAAATCTATTTTGGGATTAAAAGAATACTTTATGAGCCGGGCGTGGTGGCTCACGCCTGTAATCCCAGCACTCGGAAGGCTGAGGCAGGAGGATTGATGCGTGTTCGAGACCAGCCTGGGCTACAAAAGTGAGCTCAGGACCAGCCTCAACTGCATAGCGAGACCCTGTCTCAAAAAGGCAAAAAAAAAAAAAAGAATACTTTATGTACTAAGAAAAATAACTAAATCAGTAGGGAGGGAAGACGAGAGAAATTTAGCTCTGCAGCCTCTATTGAATGATGAGAAAGAGAAGTAACAGCATAGCATTTTCAAATTTTTATTATAAAAACTTGGAGGGCATTATCTATAAGTGGGAGCAAAATTAGGAAGATGTCACTGTGTTTTTATTCTAACATGAAATTCTGAAAAGAAGTCAATTCTTTAACTAACTCACAGTTAAGTTTCTTCACCAAAACAGAGTCAAAACAGTAGTTCCTATGTCTCATGGTTGTTTCACTGAATGGAAGACTGTTAAAGTTTACTGACATCCCCAAAGAGTACACAAAACTATTATTTGCACTTAGTATTTATTCAAACCAAACATTTAAGGCAGTATAAATTTTAAGGTGGATCCTAAATTGGGAAAAAATACCATACAGTGTTATAAATAATACCCTTCTTGGTGAGTATAGAAAGGATACAGGATCACAATACAGCACGGAAACAAGCCCATAGTTTTTGGTGAAGTGAATTAGCTCAGGATCTTATGAAACTTGTAGCTATCAGATAGCAAAAACTGAAGATATAATTCTGTGCCTATATAGTAAAAATAATCTGTCATATTTTCCATTTCATTTTTATTTTCCAAGCTTTTCTATCCAAGTGTGTAAAATATATGCCATACTGCCTAAAAGTCCTTAATAATGAAATTATTGTTTATATGGCTTAAATGGAAGACAAATATTTAAATTTAACCATATGAGTGTATTGACTGACTTCCCAGGTATTATTATGAAATATGAGTGGATACTTCCTAACCCCACAATTCTTGTACCTGGTAAAACAATAGCCCAAGGCATGATGTCTAGATTGTCACCAGCTTGAGCTGTAGCGAAGACCCTGGGATAATAGGTACTAGGGTATCTCAGTTCCTGAATGGATGACCTTGGGGAAAGATTTCCTATGGAAGATACAATTGAGCGAAGTCTCTCTTAAAACAAAAATCTTATAAGGAAATTGACTCTTAAAATTCCTGGAGTCCATGAGTCTAAAATCTTGGCAATTTTTAGAAGCTTTTAACATATCTTTCTTATTGATTATTGGGCTGTTTTGGTCTCTTTCTTTGCCAAGTCAGTCTATCACTTTAAAACATAGCCTTTTGCAAAATCTTATAACATGGAAAAATAAAGATTAGTTCTTGGCTAGGGTATAACATTCATGGCCTCTAGTTAGCTTTGCAAAGGAGCCCCTACTTCCTGCTCTCATGAGACAGAACTTTAGAAATGAATTACTGTCTGCATTCCGGTTTTCTGAGAGCCAGCAAGTTCCCACAAGCCAGTACCAAAGGCTTATGAACCACGTGGTCAGCTTTGGTTGGAGCAGTGACCCCACTTCCTTGGTACCCCTCCTTTGCACTAATGACTTTCCTTGCAGCTTCCTCCACAAACTAGAAGAGAAAAAAATCCATTTTGAAGGAATAGTCCGTGTTCATTTTTTGACTTAAATTTCTTCTGCCTACGTTGAGAGGTGTGGTCTGATGTTGGCTTATTCATGGGCAGAAAAAGATGTAGCACCAAGCAGAGGGAAAACATCCATCATGTGTAGCCAAAAAGCACAGAGGTAGGGATTAGGTGCTGTGTAGAAGAATTCCTAGAGCCAGTGGCTGCTGACTGTGAAGCCCCTCCTCCAGCCAGAGCAGTCCAGTTACAAACAGATAAATGGACCACTCGTGATCAACACGCCATCAGTGAGCCAGTTGCTCTCCAAAAGCACCATCAGTGAACACCCAAGACCACTGAGGGTCTTTGTAGAGCTAAAGCATAACACTTATTAAAGAGTGAAACGAGGAAAATATGGAAGAAGTAATTTTCATGGTTGAATCTTTGGTATCTACTGACGTTTACATGTTAAGGTGTAGTTGATATCTGATGGCTTTGGAAGATGACTAGATTGTCAGGGCTTTAACTTTCACCTGAGGATTAATCCCTTGATGGATTCATGACTTGATTCCAATATTGGGAAGTGATGGAACTGGCTGAAAGGGAATAAGATTCAGGGAGTAACCTTGGGCAAGTCTCTTATCTCTGGGCCCATGCTCTCCTCTCTCTCTCTCTCTCTCTCTCTCTCTCTCTCTCTCTCTCTCTCTCTCTCTCTGTGTGTGTGTGTGTGTGTGTGTGTGTGTGTGTGTGTGTGTCATCTCCTTCTGTCTCTTCCTTCTGCCAACCAGGAGAGGAGGATCTTTTCCCTTCAAGTCCCCTCTACCATGCACTGCCTTTCCACAGGCCCAAAAGTAATGGAGCCCCATAACCGTGGAGGGACACCATCTAATTCAGATCCAAGATAAACTGTTCCACAGGGTGTTATCCTCAGACGTTTTTATTTATTTTTATTTTTGAAGAAACAGCAAGCTAAGATAGGAATGTAGTTATCTTTATGCACTTGGTAGGTTTAAGACTAAATTTCATACACACATTGAAAGAAAAAGACACTTTATGTAGAAGTCAAACAATGCTTTACAGAGAGATATTTAGCTGTAACAGCTTTATGTGTAACTAACGACTCACTTTGGCAAAAGTATGAGCGAAATATGTATTTTGAACAGTTACTTCAATTATCCTCAGTGTAAATATTTGTCTGATAAATATGGGATGCTGAAGAATTTTTTAAAAAATTATTTTAGAAAGCAGCCTTGGCTGGGGAGATGGCTCAGTGGTATAAGTGCCTGCATGGAAAGTACAAGGATCCAGGTTTCATCCCCATTACCACATACTGTGCTACCACTGAGCCCCAAGAAGGCCAGCAAAACCAGGCATGGTGGTGCACGCTTGTAATCCCATCACTGGGAAGGCTGAGACAGGAGGATCGCTATGAGTACAAGCTGTGTAGCAAGACTATGTACCAAATAGACAGAGAGACTGATAGATAGATACATAGATAGATAGATAGATAGATAGATAGATAGATAGATAGATAGACATATAGAAAGACAAATAGATGCATAGATGCATAGATATATAGATCAATAGATAGGCAGATAGATAGATAGATAGATAGATAGATAGATAGATAGATAGATAGATGATAGATAGATAGATAAACAGACAGATAGACAGACAGTAGTCTTAATTATTGTGGCACTGTAAAAGAGACCAACAGAAGAAATTAGTTTCTTGTCTGATGTCATAATCTTTTTTAAAAAGTAGAAAAGCATGATTAAAACATTTTGATGAAGAAGCCGGGCGT